>CM070546.1:115764810-116294810 GCA_036346405.1 Phyllostachys edulis | reverse complement strand
CTCTCAGGACATGTGGTTGCTCGGTGAGGCATAACCCATTATAGGCATAGCAAAAGAACGCTCAAAGGCCGGTCCTCAACTGACTTGGGTGACTTCCACAAACCCTGGGCCTCGTCCATAGAAATAGATCAATCCCGTGCATGAACATGCACCCATCCAAACAATCAATTCGCCCAAGTCCAAACCAATTTTCCTTTTCTTTGCTTTTCAAAGACATTTTGCAAACTACCACGACAACCCATTGTCATGGATTAAAACATTTAGACAACATTGGTCTTTTGGCAGTAAAACTCACAAATCAAGATTTTGGTCTAAGCATGACTAAGCCTCAAGTTTTGCAATACATGCTAGTTCATACTAATGTACTAACTAGCTTTTACTACGGTGACAAGGGGTGAACAATTCAATAATTAAGATTGGATGTACAAAGGAATTAGGAGTAACTACAAAGTTAAAACAGGGGTTGAAATACTTGAATTAAAATAAGCATGCAGTAATTTTTGAAACAGAATTTAAATAATTTGAGATACTGGGTGCAACATGATCAAGAGTGTAACTTGCCTCTTGCTTGAAAGGTTAAGGATCTACTCCTCACAGAGCTTGGGCTCCCTGGAGACGACGCAATCTACACGAGAACGAAGCAAAGCAGAATCAAATAACAACCAAATAAGATCCAAATAAACTCCAATCAAACCGAATAGCAAATAACAGAACAAGAAGAATCAGAAAAGGGCTCTCTGGAGGAGGTCCGACGGGAGGGTGGTCTTTGCAAGAAAGGTCGAAATGGGTGGTCTTTGCAAAAGACCAGCTAAGGCCAAGAGGGTGGTCTTTGCAAAAAAAAAGGACCAAGGAGGTGGTCCATGCAGAAGACCGGGAGGGTGATCTTTGCAAAAAGACCAAGGAGGTGGTCTATGCAAAAGACCAGGGAGGTGGTCTTTGCGCACAGACCGAGAGGGTGATCTTTGCGAAAAGACCACGCGATGGTTCTGAGGAGGATATGACTACATAGTGCAGTCGTAGAAATAAAAGAAAGAACAAGGTACGAAGGAACTTACCAAGGCCGAGAACGAGTTTGAGGTCAAGATGAAGGAGCTGGTCCAATAGCTGGATGGTAATCCAATAGCGGTGTGGCGAGGACGCCGCAGGTTACGGTGGAATCGCCGACGGCAAGGAGGCAAACAAGGAGGTTCTATCGAGTCCTTGGCGACAAAGCTTCAACGAGAGCAACCGAAAGCAGAGCAAAAGAGATAAGTGTGGAAATACGGTGATGAGAGGGCTGCTCAAGTCAAGATAAAGAGAGTCACCGAAAACCTCGAGACGGATGAGTCAAAGGTAGGTAGGAGTCGTATGTGTCACAACCGATCCGTGAAGGATAATGCATCAAGACATGCTGAGAAAGAAGGGAACAAGGAGAGAGAACAAGGTTCCATGCAAGTGACCACGTAAGTGACCGCATTTAATGTGACACAGCTAGCATTAAATGCACAAGTGGCTTATGTGGCGAAGAAAAACAAAGATGAGCAGGACTGACATGTGGAGCCAGTCAAGCTGAGGAAACAGTCTGGTCAAAAAGGAGTGGTCACGGCCCAAGGGGAGGTCGTGACCCGCAGGGGTGGTCTTTGCAAAAAGACCACAAGGGGTGGTCTTCGCAAAGAGACCATAGAGGGTGGTCTTTGCAAAAACCATAGAGGAGGTCCGCTGGACAGGGAGGTCCTACGAGATCAAGGGAGATCTTTGAGAAGGTCTAAAAGGCTAAGAGGTCCAAGGGATAAGGAGGTCTAAAGGATAAAGAGGTCCTGCAGACATGGAGGTCTTGACCCACAAGGGTGGTCTTGTGAAAAGACCAAGGGGTGGTCTTTACAAAAAAACCAGAGGTCGGGAGGACAAAGAGGTTCTGAGGAAATCCCGCAAGGGTGGTCTTTACAAATAGACCATGAGGTCCTAAAGGGAAGGAGGTCAAAATGGCAAAGGGAAGGGCACAGTGAAACAGAGCCGTCTGATTCAGGTCGGGTGGCTAAAAAAGGATGGGACGTTCGGACTAGCCGAACGTGCCACAAGATCAGGCCGTCCAATGCAAATTGGGCGGTTCCAAATGATGGCATGGAGCTGAGTCGCGCTGGGAGGTCTTAGGCTGGAAGGAGGTCTAAGCCACGGGGAGGTCTAGGCCCTCAGTTCTAAACGAAGGGAGGTCTAGGCGGAGGGGTTTCATAGGGAGAGGGATCCAACGAAGGAGATCCACAGAGGGTGGTCCAAAGGAGGTCTTGACGGCCAATATGAGATCAGAGGAGGTCTTGACTATCAAGATGAAGAGCAAAGGAGGTCTTGACGGTTAGGATGAACTCAGAGGAGGTCTTGGCGGTCAAGATAAACCGGAGGGAGGTCCTGACGGCCAAGATGAAGGGCCAAAGAGGTCCTAACGGACACGGGGAGGTCCAAATGGGCACAGAGAGGTCCAAAGGAACACAGGAAGGTTCAAATGAACACAAGGGAGGACAGAAAATTAAACAGGAGAGTTCCAGAAAGAAGAAATTCAACTCAAATTGAATTTCAGAAATAAAAAACGTTTGAAACACAAACCCGAGCTAGGATGCCACGAGGTGGTCGTGACTCAAAGAGGGGGTCAAAACCAAAAGTAGGTTCAATCAGAAATGGAGGTCTAGACCACAAGGAGGTCTAAACAGAGAAGGAGGTTTGGACCAAAAGGAAGTCTAAACCACAGAGAGATTCAAACCAACAAAGAGGTCTAGACTAAAGGAAATTCAAACAAAAGACACGAGGGGAGGTCTTGAACAAGGAGAGAGGTCTGAGCCAAAGAGGTCTAGGCGCAAGGGAGGTCCAGACACAGAGAAGGTCTAGACATAAGAGAATGTCCAAGCAAAATGAAGGGAAGGAAATCTGGGCACAAGAGCTAGCCTAGAAGGAGAGCAGAACTAACAGAGAAAGGGAGAGATAGCTCCAGAGCTCGATCAACACCAAATAAACCAACTTCTGGGATTAGGTGAAGTTTGACTTAGTCATTTTAAACACTCAAATTCTGAAAATATCAAGTTAAGCTTTAGGACTTCAACAAAACCAAATGGTTCTTTTTATTTTAAAAAAATTTCAAAAAGGCTCGGAAAAATTGGGGTGCTACACAATTACATGACACTATTGCAATATGGCTGCCACAACTCATCAATTAAATACAACAACCAACTTCATTTGCATTAAACTTATCAGTTCATATCATTGTCCATGCTTAACCTTCTTCAGTTGAATTAATTAAACTGTATAGCACTAAAGAGCTCAATTTTTTTATATACAGATTTTTGTTCTACATTCACCAATTCGAACACAATCACAAATCTTTGCTACAATCACGAAACTATATTATACAATCATACAAGCATACATTCTAGTATAGCAAAAACAAACAAATTCACAGAGGTACACCGGTTATTACCTCGATCTAGGAGGGCGGTGCGGGGAGGAGAGCCGGCGGGGGAGAAGCCGGTCGTCGGGGGGAGGACGGGCGGCAGGAGGACGACGTCCGGTGGAGGGAGCAGGGGCCGGCGGCTGGAGGAATGGGAGGAAGGAGGGCCGACGATAGGAGGAGATCCGGTGGCGGGAGGAGATCAGGTGGCGATAGGACGACGTCTGGCGGCGGGTGGAAGGGGAGGTCAGAGGTCACACGGGAGATGGGGGCGAGGGGGACAAATGAAGAGCTGCCTGGGTCGAAAGGCTTAAGTCACCACTGTCACACCACGCACGTTGGCGTGACAATGCAATGAGTCACGCCATGATATATGGCGTGACAGATGCCACGCAAGACATCCACATTGGCATGACGCGCCCGCAAGGGCTTGCGCGGCATGTTGGGCCACACCGATATCGATGGCGTGACAGAACGGTTTGGCCACGTCACGGTAGGTGGCGTGACCAAAGGGGTTAGAATTGGAAATAAAGTTCACGAGGGATTAACTTTAAAATATTAATAAAAATGATTAAATAAAAAAAATTCAATTCAAACAGATGAGTGGCAAAACGAAAAGTTCGCTAGAGAATAGATGGGAAAACAAGAGAAAAGAATAGTAAATAGGGGAAATTTGGGGATAATGGCATAATTCAAATGACCAATAAATTGGAGTGGGATATATCAAATTTCATAAAACTGAATGGCATATCTCGAACTAGTATGTTTTAGAGTGGTATATATTCAATTTTGCCCAATATCTGAGGCTTAATTTCCTTCCACGGTCAGCGCCATGTGTTCTGATCGAGAAGCCAATAATTAGAGAAAACCTACGAAACACTATAGCGTTGGAAGACAAACCAACGACATAGGCTCTGCCGTCCGATCACAGCCGGTCCAACGGTCCTTAACGCCCCATCCCACCTCCCCCGCATCTCTCTCTCTCTCCTAGTCCCCACCTCTCCTCTCTCGCTCAGGTAAGAGGGGCGTGCAAGCGCGGCGGATGGCGATGCTCGTGTCTCCCCAACCCCGTCTTCTTTGGATCAGATTTTACTACGACATTCGTCGGAACGATTCTCTGTAAGTTGCGGTGATATCATTTGATACGGCTAGACCTTGCTTCCTATATATTTATCATGTGATGATGTTGATGTGCCTACTTCTGTTAGTAGCATTCTTGTTTTAGGCTTTGCCTTGTTAGTGCATATATATGAGATAGATATATTTGAGTTGGTGATTATGTTACTGTTCATAGTCCCAAATATGCCTAGTATAAATGTTGTTGTCGATTCAATTATTGTTTTAGGAATTATAATAATCACAAAAGTGTGCATATACCTAACAATCCAAAAACCTGATAGGCACTTTGTGATGGCCGGTATTGCCGAGGCAATGAAACCAGAGAAATTCACTGGAGTGAATTTCAAGAGATGGTAGACAAGGGTCCAATTGTGGCTCTCGGCTATGAATGTATTTTGGGTCATGATACTAGGTCTTGTAGGACCTCGTACTGCTGTATAACAAACAGAGTACGGCACAACTACAACAATATTTATCGGGTGTGTTCTAAGCGTGTTGTCTGACCAGCTTTGTGATGTGTATATGCACATGAAGAACGCTGCAGATCTGTGGCATGCACTCGAACATAAGTTCGCTGCCTCAGATGCTGGACATGAATTGTATGTCATGAAGCAATATCATGATTACAAATGGTTGATAACCGTTCTCTAGTCGAGCAGGCTCATGAACTACAATTTGTTGTGAGGGAATTCACCCACTTTAGTTGTTAATTGCCTGACAAATTTGTGGCTAGGGTGTTATTGCCAAATTGCCTCCAATCTGGAGGAATTTCACTACATCTCTGAAACACAAGAGGCATAATATTTCCGTTGAGAATCTGATTGCTAGTCTTGATGTTGAATAGAAGACTCGGGCAAAGGATGTGACACCAATGATGCAAGAGAGACAGTCTAGAGCGAATATCATGCAATATATTGACAAAGGAAAAGGTAAGGTTGTTTCGACCATCAACTTCAAAAGGACCAACAACAGTAAGAAGAAAGTGAACATGAACGATATTACTTACTTTGTTTGTAGCGAGACTGGTCATTGGGCCAAGAAATTCCGCAAACGGATGGACAAGAAAAATCATCCAATGCAGAAGAAGTCTGCTAATGTGATAATTGGCGAGGCCGAAGCATGTGAGTATGGTAATTTACCTAGCGTCTTTTCAGTATGTCAATCTACCGATTTGTGGATTGACATCGGGGCTAATATTCATGTATGCGCTTATGTATCTATGTTTTCTTCTTACCAAGTCACACGTGGTTCTTCTGTCTTAATGGGGAATGGGTGACATGCTTCTGTTCTTGGTGTTGACACGGTAGATATGAAGTTCACATCGGGGAAGATCATGCGATTGAAGAACATGCAGCATGCCCCTACAATAAATAAGAATCTCGTCAGTGGTTCTCTTCAATGTCGAGATGGGTTCAAGTTGGTCTTTGAGTCAAATAAAGTAGTCGTGTCAAAATTTGGACTCTTTATTGAAAAATGCTATGAATGCGGAGGCTTGTTCTGTTTTTCCCTTTCTGATTTTTGTAATAAGATTGTGAATCATATTTATAACTCTACGAATGGTGGTGAGGCCAATGTGTGGTACTCACATTTATGTCATATAAATTTTGGTTGTATGTTTTGGCTTTCCAGTTTAAATTTATTTCCAAACTTTTTCATAATCAAAGGTTCCAAATGCCAAATTTCTGTGCAAAAGAAGCAAGCTCGAAAGCATCACAAGGCTATGGAGGAAAGAAATTCGGCAAAATTGGAACTCATACATTCAGACTTATGTGAGATGAATGGTATATTGACAAAAAGAGGAAAAAGATAATTCATGACTTTAATAGATGATGCCACTAGATACTGCTCTGTGTATTTGTTGAAAACAAAGGATGATACATTAGACTACTTTAAAACTTATAAAGCTGAGGTTGAGAATCAATTAGACAGAAAGATTAAAAGAATTAGGTCCGATCGTGGTGGGGAGTGTTTTTTCTAATGAGTTCAATCAGTTTAATGCGGAACATGGTATTATCCATAAAAGGACACCTCTCTATTCGCCTTAATCCAATGGGGTTGCCGAAAGAAAGAACTACACCTTGACTGGCTTGGTGAATGCCATGTTAGATGCTACGGGTATGTCTAAGGCATGGTGGGGGGAGGCTGTGTTAACTGCGTGTCATGTCCTGAATAGTGCCCCTAATAAAAATAGTGAGGTAACTCCGTACGAAGGTTGGAAAGGGAGAAAACCATCATTCTCATATTTGCGCATTTGAGGGTGCTTGGCGAAAGTCAATATTCCAATAACTAAAAAGCGCAAGCTTGGACCTAAACAGTGGATTGTGTCTGTCTAGAATATACTCATTATAGTACATGCTATAGGTTTCTAGTAGTTCAATTCGAGATATCTAACATGCCAATCAATATGATAATGGAATCCTGAGATACTATTTTCTTTGAAAATATATTTCTTATGAAGAATTCACATAGCTCTTCTAGTCAAGCAAATAATTTAACTCCTGAACCTACCGGTCCAATTCAATATATTGAACACACACATAAGCACGTTCATGAGGAGCATGACAGTGTTGTAGCTCCTCGAAGGAGCAAGAGACAAAGGATTGCAAAATCTTTTGGTGATGACTTCATTGTGTACCTTATGGATGATGTTCCCAAATATATTTCAAAGGCATATGCATCTCCTGATGCATAGTACTAGAAGGATGCGGTTCGTAGTGAAATGGATTCCATTATCGTTAACGGAACTTAGGAAGTCACCGATCGTCCATTTGGTTGTAAGCCAGTTGGATGCAAGTGGGTGTTCAAGAAGAAGCTTCGGCCTGATGGTACAATCGAAAAGTACAAGGCTCGGCTTGTGGCTAAAGGTTATACTAAAAATGAAGGTGGTGATTTCTTTGATACATACTCACCTGTTGCCAAATTAACCACTATTCGAGTACTATTATCTTTGGCTACCTCACATAGTCTTATTGCCCATCAAATGGATGTAAAGACAGTTTTCCTCAATAGAGAGTTGGATGAGGAAATTTACATGGATCCGTCTAATGGATTTGTTTTGTTGTACATGGATAGGAGGTTAAGTGTCGACGATCGAATCGCCGATCTTACGAAAATAAATGAGGAAAATGACGTGGAATATCCTGGAATGGAATGGGGGTCGCTCTTTATTGATATGAACTGGATTTACAAGATGTGGCTAAGTACTACCCTGAATTACACTGAATGGAGGAATGTTAACCGACAATCGACTTAGAATATGAGTCTAAGGCTGATTATCTAACTTTTAATTCCACCGCTTAGGCTTCTGTGCGTATCTTTGCCTTGGCCTTGTTTTGTGTGTCGCCTATCGTCTCCCTTCTTGTCTCTGTCTCTTTCTTCGTCTTCTGTGCTTCTCCTTTAAATAACTTCCGAAGAGGTGGCAGTTACTCCTGGAGAAGACGTCCTCGTGTGAAGCGTTACCGGTCGGAGCGGTAGAGAAGTTAGCAATGTGCTAACTTCCTTGCGTTGCTTGTGAAAAGCTTAACCGTAGGGTGGTTAATAGTCGATGTCTCGTGGTTGTACCATCGCATGGTTTGGAACGATAACATGTGTTCCATTCATCATACGATAAGAAATACCATTCGATAATTTTACGAGCGGTTATCTGGTCGGGGATTAGGCACAAAGCCTCATCCGACTAGGGTACCCATTAAGTAACCTCTGGAATACTAACGACCAGGGAGGTCGTCAGTCTTAGGGGTTACGACCATCAAGACGTATGGTCTTTTACTATATATTAAAATAATACATAGATGTTTTAATCCTCGTCAGCTAGCCCCCGAACTTTAAATGAACTGGTCGTGTATATACCTTTTCCCGATGAAATCGTATCGGGCAGACCCCATTTAATGTCGTGGTATATGAAGTGGTCTGTGTTCACTTTAAAGTTGAGAACTTGCCTTGGGAAACGAAGAGTTCCTCTGTCCGTTTGAACAAAAAGAAGCTTTTTGTCAGTTGGACTTTTATGGGAATCCTTCGAAAGTATCGGAAGTTTATAAAATCTTCTCTCGCTGGGCTCTTAGAATTTTTATGCTTCCAAAATCCTTTCGATCCCCTTTAGCTTCTCGCCAAGAAATCCTCGAGCCTTTTCTGTTCTTGAGCCACAAAGTCTTCAACTTCCACTACTCACCCTTGAGGATTTTCGCCATGTCGAGCAAATTACGAAGTGGTTGCCTTCGAATTGGGCAAGAAAAAGCTTGAGGCTTTGGCGAAGATGGGAATGCTCCCAGATAGAAATCGATTAATTGGAGACCGCGACCGGAGAGCATTTTCCGAGCCGTGAAGATGAGGAAATCCTGTTTTCTCGCCTACATCGAATGTGGGCCGAGATTATCGGTACACAAATTCCTCCTCCGCGTTCTTGAACATTACGGGTGGAATTAGTGAATTTGGCCCCAAATTCGATTGCAAATATCGATATTTTAGATATTTGTGCGAGGCATACCGGGAATACAACCGAACTTGAAGCTCTTTAGTTATTTCTACCGCATGGTGATGGGAAATCTGCGGCAAAATCTGAAGCGACTCTGGGGAATGCACATTGCGTCTTCATGACGGGAAGGCCGATGAGTACATCCTCATGTACGCGAAATCTTCGTGGTCGTCATGGAAAAAGTACTGGTTTTATATGACGGTGACGAAAGACGATGGCCTCTACTTCGCTGGAACTAGAGCAAGTGAAAACCCCAAATGGAAGGAGACCGTAAAGAAGACAAGGATAGTCAAAAGATGGGCGGATACCATCTATGACTTGCGAGTCAGGGGCCTGACTTCGTGGCATGTGGTGAAGTATTTCACCTTTCGCCGATTAGCCCATTGAAGCTCCTGACTCATTCCCCGCTCCGTGCCTTGATCGTGATGAAGCTACCTCGGAAGGTGGTAAGTCTTTGAGATAAATTCGATCGGTATTTTGATTTGATTAATGTATTACCTTAAAATCTGTCTATTCTTCCTTCATTAAAGCTCTTTCCACAGGGAAATTAGAGAACGAGTCAAGATGATCTGTAAGTGGGAGCCTCGGAGAAAAGATGAATGCCCCAAGATCTTAGCCGTAACTCCTATTGAAGGGAGACTGGCAAGGCTTAAGGTAATTTAATCAAAAATTCCTTTTACCATGTGTATACATATATTCCGACCAGATTTCCAATCGTGCTCTACTTTTGCGATCGGTCGGATTATGCGAATCATACAATCTGGTGAGGATCAACGCCCCACCTTAGTTCCGACCGAGTCGTGCCTCGAGGCACTTGAAGGAGATGAATCCTCGAGGTAATAGAACATTTCGAATCATATATGTACAATTTTTTAGATAAAGGATTTCCTCACCCAATCAAATTTGTTCTTTGATTTAGGTGGATAAGCCTGAGGGCCCGCAGAATGTAACTGCGGAGGTCAGAGACTCCAGAGTGGTCGTGCACGACCTTACGGTTGTTCTTGAAACAAGCGATCGGAGATTGATAAAACCACTCCTCCCAGGCCGGATAGTCGAAATACGGTCCTTGATGAACCGGTCGAGGACATAGCTTCCGACATCTTGTTGGAGGATGTGAGGTTCAACAAACCTTCTTTGGTCCGTAACCGGCAAAATTGGAGGAGAAGAAAAGGAAGGCTAAGCGGCACAAATTTCTCTCTTGCGGCGTTTGAGTCAAATCCGGAGATTAACAAGGTATGTACAAATGAAAGTGGTCGATAAGTATGTACCTCTAATAATTCCTTGATGATTTGATACTTTGAACTTCCCATCTTCGGTTTGCATAGGTCTTCGGTGTTCGGTCGCTTCCACTGTGTTCTTCCAGAGGACTCGCACTGTGGAAGTTCAGATCAGATCACTTCTCGGGACAAAGTTCCCGAGGAAGTAGTGGTCGAAGAAGCCCCGAGCGGTGACAAGGGCAACGGCCGAGTTGGATCCTTTGGTGATTGAAACCCCTTCGTGGAGGTAGATGCCTCTAGAGGTCTCAACAGTTCGATCATCGTTGATAACCCTTCCCAACCTAACAAGTTCCTTTTAAATCGCCGATTTATCGAGGATAAGGAGCTTGATGAGGCGTGGCGAAAAGTATCGGATACTCAACTCAAGATGCACCTGATTTGATTTTTGCCGGTTATAATGACCGAGCAATTCGAATAAGTATTCTACGACCCGACTTCATAGCTCTTCTTTAAAAAGTTTATAAGAAACTTAAGAAAGAGAACGCTATTTGTGTAGCATTTGGTCGAGAACTTTGTTTGGATCGGAGGACCCACCCAAATGAGTTAAGGACTTGGAGCAAAAGCACTCGAGTTGGAAAGTAAGAACTTTTCCTTTTGAACTTTTGTTTCTTCTTCAATACTTTGCTCCTCTACAATTATTCTCCTTATCGTATTCGATAGATCCGAGAAAATAAAAGAGGAGGTTGTGGTGAAAGCCAAGACACTCTTTTGAAGAAGAAATAAAGCTAAAGATCGATCATTTGTCAAGCAAGTTCAATTAAAAGACCTGTTGATCGTTGAAACAACGACCAAATATGAAACACTTAGCAAAACAAATGAAGGTAATATGTCGTAAGCTTGATTTTTCCTTCACTTATGCTTGTGTTCATTCAGCGATTTGTTTTTGCAGAGCAAACGCAAATGCCGAATGAGTAAAGAAAAATCTGAAATTTGAACAGGATAAGGAGGCGGCTCTTGCTCAAAATATTGATGAAAAGATTCATGCTTTGAACAAGATGATCTTTGATATGTGATCAGAATCAAGCCTGCCTTCCTTAGGAGATCCAATAGAGAAAATGAACTATTTGGGTCAACTTCTAGAGGACCTTAAAGTTACGCTCAAAACTACTCGGACGAATTATGCCTGTGCCCTAAAAGCAGGCGTTGCAAGTGGAGTTAGTTTTGCTTTGGCAAAACTGAAGCTTCCGACCCTCCATAGATCTCCAAGTCATTAAAGATGACTTCAATCGCCCACTGAGGAGGCGACCAAGTTCATGGAAGAACTCGGGCCACTTTCGGAGATATAGTTGTAGAGGAGATGGAGGTCTAATCTCCGACAAAGCGAGAGTTAGGCCGAATATTTCTTAGAGTAGGTTCTGCAAGTGTAAAAATATTTGAATATCTATGAAAACTTACCTTTTATGTCATTGACAAAGCTTTTGTTTATCTGTTTGACTTTTTTTAAAATTCTCAGATATTTCCTAGCCCCGACGCTTTATAGTAGAAGAACGTTCTTGTACAAGCGGTGAGCCAAGAAAGAGAATAAAAAAAGAGGTCATAACCATGTATGTGAGTTTTGAAGGTATGTTTGGACATGTAAGACAAAACCGATCGTTGCGATTAGGAAATCGGATGTGGTCGACTAGCGATGATTTCGACTAGTTATAGATCTTTGTTTGTCATAATGGAAATACCAATCAAAAACACTATATATGGTCGGAAAAAAGACTTTGTCAAACTTGACATAAGAAGAAATGCAAATATGTATGCAACAAATTATAAGTGAACTTTGTTTATATCTATTGTCCCATAATCTGGTCGGAACTAATGCTAAGACCTGAAGGCATACGACACATTTCTTGAAACGTGTTCAAATTCTGTATCCGACTGGTAGCGAGGATCGTAAGAAAAGAACCGTCGCTAGGAAGCTCCTTCCAGTGGGCAGGACCACGTGCGAAAAAGGAGAGACTTCGACTAGGAGGCTTTCCGTGTCCCACCAATAACTGCACAAGAATAGACCGAATCTTAAAATAATGAAGCATAATCTTGAAATCGTAAGCATATCATTCATGAGATAGTTAGTTGTGTGGCGCTCTGATTACTCATTTTCTTTGAGAAAAGAGTGTAGTCGCGCGTGGGAATCATTTGAAGAAAAATACTCACGACTAGGACCATAGAGTATCAGAGATCCTTAAAAAGGATATCGGAGAGAAAAATGTCTTCTCCGACCAGACTAACAATAATAAACGATCAGAATGTAGGTGTATATATATAAGCAAGGTTGCACTTCTTAATTAATTAATGAATTTAATGAAATTGAAATTGAAAGAAATGAAAGAATGAAAATTAAACATAGAACTTACGCAATTGATCGATGTTCCAAGAATTTGACAAAATTTGCCCATCGACATAGCCAATCAGTCGGAACTTCGGTCGGTTACTTCGACCACGCAGTAAGGACCTTCCCATTTAGGAGAAAGTTTATTGCGATTTGTTTGGCTCAATTTTTACGAGAACCAGATCACCTACAAGAAGGTCAGCGAGGTCGCACCTTCGACTATGGTACCTTCGCATGGCTTGTTGGTAGACCGCCGATCGTATAAGGGCTTGGTTTTGTCGTTCTTCAAGGAAATCGACGTCGTCGAAGTCGTTGCTCATTCTCGATCATTTTCGTCAAAACGATCGATTCGGCAGAGCCAATTTTGAGTTACGGAGGAAGCATAGCTTCAAACCATAAACCAAAAAGAATGGAGTTTCACCGGTCGCACGACGAGTGCGGGTTCGAACGCCCATAACACGAGGGAAGTTCTTTAACCCAAGCGCCGACCGCTTGATTAATCGGTCGAATACTCGGCGTTTGATCCTCGCATAAGGATACCATTAGCCCGCTCAATCGCTCCGCTGCTCTGCGGATGTGCAATGAAGAAAATGAACTTTGACACCAAGTTCATCGTAGAATTCTGGAATTGATCACCGGAGAATCGGGAACCATTGTCTCGTGATGATACGATTGGGTACACCAAATCGCGTGATCACATTTTTCAGAGAAATCTCTTAGCGGCCTCGGTTGTTATTTTAACGATCGCTCGGCTTCAATCCATTTTGTAAACGTGTCAATCATGACGAAAAGGAATTGAAGCCCCGGTGCTCTTGGGAAAGGTCCTGAATATCCAATCCCCAGGTTGCAAAAGGCCAAGAAAGAGGAATTGTTTCTAAGCCTTGTGCTGGCTGGTGTACTTGTCGGCTATGAAATGACATTGTACACACTTCATCACAAGCTCTTTTGCATCATGAAGGGCGCTTGGCGAGAATAGCCTTGCTTAAAGGCTTTACCGACTGTGGTTACAGAGGAATGGTGTGCTCCACGACACCTTCATGGATTTCGTTAGCAATCTAATGCCATCCGTTTGAGATATGCATCTCATCAACACTCCATGAGATCCTCGCTTATACAAGGTACTTTCGATTAGAGTGTATGATTTGGCTTTTCGTGCTATCGATCGGCCTCTACATCATCTTCTGGAATTGTGTCATCTTTGAAGATAATTGTAGATCGATGTCATCTAGTCTCTACCTTGATCGTGATATACCAACCGTCAACGACACATGGAGCATCCATGTTCCTTTGATTAGTTTGTTCAACTTGCAAAGAATCATGTATGTTCTCGGAAGGCTCAACTACCGAGGGTGAATTGAGTTGCTCGAGAAAAACTCCCAAGCGGGGCGGTCGACCTCGTGAAGGCCATCCGTGCTAACCGGTTCCGCCAGAAAGTTTTCCTTTCTAGGAATATGTTGGATCCGAAAACCAAGAAGTGCTTTTCGAGTTTTCGTACTTCCGCCAGATAAGATGACATCTTGGTACTAGAGCATTGATACTCTTTCCCCACTTGATTCGCTACTAGTTGAGAATCGCCTTTCACTAGTAATGCGAATCCCGAGCTTAACGAAGTTGCTCGAGTCCCGCCAAGAAACCTTCATATTCTCGCCACATTATTGGTGGCGAAAATTTAATGGATGGCGACTTGATGTGTTCGCCAAGAGGGATTTCAAGACCACTCCACCCGATCCTTGTAACATCAAGGAACCGTCGAATACATTGTCCACTCGTCGTGGTGTTCGTACTCGGGTCCTTGGGTGGGTTCGAGGTTTGTCCATTCGGCAATGAATTACGCTATTGCACGGACTTTATTGTTGTTCGTGAAATGAAATGGAGATCGAACGCCCTAGCTCGACCGCCCATTTGGCTATTCGTCCCGATGATTCCTGTTTCCAAGGACTTGACCAAGGGATATCCGGTGGTAACGACCACTTTGTGGGCTCGAAAGTAGTGCCTTAGCTTCCTTGAAGACATAAGGAGGCCATAGAGCAACTTTTGTACTGTGGGTATCTTTCCTTTGGTCCATGTAAGACTTCGCCACGTAATAGACCGGTCGTTGGATATTATCCTTTCTACAACCAATTACACCGCTAATCGCTCGTGGTGTTGCTTTGCGTAAATTAGCAATGTTTCTCCGGTCTCGGAGAAACTAAAACCGGTACTTGTAAGGTACTTTTAAGTTCCTCAAAGGCATCGTTTGCCTCTTTAGTCCACTCAAAACTCCCATGTTTCCGGAAGTTTAAAGAAAGGTAATCCTTTTCCCTAACCTTGCTATGAACGACTTAACGCCGCCATACTGACCGGTTAGTTTTGGACTTCCTTCTTCGTGGTCGGAGGGCGATTCAGTCGATGGCGCAATTTTTGGCCGGATTTGCTTCAATACCTCTAGCGAAACTAGGAAACCAAGCGGTTTTCAAACAGAAACTCCAACACACACTTTTCCGGATTTAACTTGAGGTTATGTCTTCTCAAGTTATTAAAAGTTTCTTGTAAGTCGGGAATGTGGTCGCCAAATTGGTGGTCTTTACGACCGATCGTCAACATAAGCTTCTAGATTCCGACCGATTTGTGGACTAAAAGTTTTTGCATCAACCTTTGAAAAGTTGCACCAAGATTTTTGATACCAAATGGCATCTTAATATAACAAGAAGTACCATATGGGGTGATGAAGGAAGTTTTCTCCTCATCTTCTTTACACATACTAATCTGGTGGTACCACGAATACGATCTAAAAACTTAGTAACTCGCACCTGTAAGTAGAGTCTACTAGTTGATCAATGCGGAAGGGAAAGTCATCCTTCGGACAAGCTTTATTAAGATATGTAAAGTCGATACACATTCGCCATTTCCCATTATTTTTCCTAACCATTACGGATTAGCAAGCCACCGTGGGTGGTCGACTTCACGAATAAATCCTCGCTGGAGAAGCTTGTCAATCTCCGATCGATTGCTTCCTTCCGATCGGTGCAAAACGTCGTAGTTTCGCTGATCGCTTTTTTATCGCCGAGAGCAAGCCTGTGCTCGATCACCTCGGGGACTCAAGCATATCGGACGCTTGCCAAGCAAACACGCCTTGATTTGCTCGGAGGAAGGAGACGAGCGACTCTTCCTATTTAGGGTCGAGTCTTGCCCGACCGAATCTTCTGCGCGGTTGGATCTGGTTGTCTGACCCATGTGACGACTTGACGCCGTCCGAGAAGCGCTTTTGTCAAGTAGTACCTCCTTGGTCCGGTCGGATGGTTTGGGCGCCATCTTTGGCTTCGAGTGCTTGACTGCATGGGAGACGGATTAACCTCTCGGTCGAAGTTCATCAACCAAAGGCAAAGGATTTCCGATCGCATCGTAAGCCATTTTCTCGATCTCCTCGACCAGTGATGACTCCGCCGGCCCAGCATTTTCAAACTTTGATAACCGTAATGCGTGGCTATCAAGAATTTTGCTAATCTTTGGTCGAATCGAGGATTCCGCTGTATCGGATTCAAGTTTACTACATCAAACAGATCTTCTCTGTTCGAAATTGTCGTTTTCCAAACGCCACCGAAGGAAACTTGTCCTATCGGTTTAGCGGTAGAACCGGAACTATGCCATGAAAAGCATATTTCACGTGTTTCACCTTTGACATGGGGACTGCATTTCTTCTAAAGCTCCTACAAATAATATATTCAAGGAACTACCCCATCCACTAAGACCCGATTAACCCGACAATTATTAATAGTTGGTTCAACGACGATGGGGAACCTACCCGTCGGCCGATGGGATGGTGCGATCGTCTTTGTTTGAAGGAAATTATGTGTCCGACCACTTCGAGTGCTTGATTACAGCTTGGAGATTCGACGAGGTTGACCTCCGCCCATGGCCTTCGGGATGACGTCCGGACTTCGTATGAAGAAGATCCTCCAAAAATCATGTTGACTGTGTGTTGGGGATCCCGTACTCCATCTCCTCGCCGCCATCCTTGTCCTTTTGGAGCTCGTTTCTCCATGTTCTGTATTCTTTGAAATGGTCCTTACCCGCATAATAATCCTCCGCTTTCTTACGCCAGACACGGCAGTCGCAGATCATGCCCTCGTCACGGTGAAGTGGACACCACTTCTTATTAAATCAGAATCCTTCTGGTCGGAACTTTTGCTTTGCTTCGACCAAGATAGTCCTTCTTGCCCTTCCCGATCTTGTCAGAACGGCGAGGACTTCTTTGTCGCTTCGGTCTGCGGTTCTTTTTCTTCTTGAGAGACTTCTTGTTCTTTTTCTCCTGCTTGTCCGCACCGGCCGGGGAATCTTGTCTTCCGATCGATGGCTTCACACCACTCGATTGCTTCACTAGCGATGGCATATTTGTCCGCCATATCAAAAAGCTCAACGGTTGTTCTTGGAGGGTTCATTGCTATGTCCTCCGTGAAACCGCCGATTCCTTAGACTGCTTTTAAAAGCTCGAATAACAGAGGACTCGCGACTTGGGTATAGAGTTACTGAACCCGTGAACCTCTTGATATATTGACGTAAAGTCTCATCGATCCTCGCCGGATTCTGTGGAGATCGTCCTCCTTCCTGTATCGTCGTACGCACTCGAAGTTGGCAATCGAAGATCACGAGTTGTTCCCAAGTATATATGGATCCGACCGAAGTTTAACAACCACGACCGGCGCACCCTTCGAGCACGGTGGGTAAATAGTTGGCCATTACATTCTCATCGCCACCAAAGACCACGATAGCGGTGGTATATATTTGGAGAAATTCCAATGGGTTTTGAGTTCCATTGAATTTGTTCAAGTTGGCGTGGCCGAACCGGCTAGGCTAACGCACGCCTTGGAGCCCAGCAGAGAAGGCTCGACAACCTGTGATTGATTCATGGCGTCTTCTCCGAAGGTGCCGGGATTGTAATCGATGGGAGACCGATCTCTAGGATTGAGAACGCTGAACTCCGGTGTCTGTCGATCCGGTCGTGGACATTGATATGATGTCCACGCATCCCACTTGGTTCAAACGATGTCGGAGATCGTTAGGTCCTAGTGGTGGTTCTTCTCGACGCAGCGGGGGAGTATCCTCTTGAAATAGCCTTCTCCCTCGTGACTCCTTGGTCGGAATCGCCGAGGAGGTCTTGGTATCGATCGCTCTCTGGTATGACCGTCTTTGCCCCTCTTGAGGAGGAGCGCTGGGCGAAGTCCTAGTCCGACTTCTGAACCCCTCTGTTCTCGATCGCCTGTCACGCATGGTCTGCTGGAGAATTTCGGATACCGACCTCTGAGTTGTACAAAACTAGGCGTTCTTGCTAGAGCAGATCGAATTATTTAACATGTTTTGAATACGTAGCAAGTTTTAGTATAGCTATCAAGGTCTCGTGGTTCATACTTGTCGTAGGTGTACGCTCTCAACCTTCCCCGACCTTCGGATTTGTTTGGTCCCGCTACCACTGGGTGGGCGATGCGGGCGAAAGTAGTTAAGCGATTGACGCCGATTAGTTCCGTTGCCTCCGGAAGTTGGTGCTTGACGGCCGGATGATCTCTAACAACACGTGATGGCGTGGTAGAGAGTGTAGGACCGCAGGGCATCTTGATCTTCATCTCCGATCGCTGACTTCGTGCTTCCAAAGATTGATCTTCCGATGAGCTTCCATCATAACTAATGGAGAGCTTGTCGGTAACTTCGCCGTAATCTTCCACGATGGAGATCGGTCGGAGATGAGCACTTCTGAGGTCTTCTCACCGATCCGACGAACCGCCGATCGTATCTCGAGTGTGATCATCCCCACATGGCCTACGACCGATGGAGGTTTCATCGACACCGCTATCAGTGACGGTTGACTCTGGAATTGTCGGGTCGAAGGAGAGTATCTTTCACCATGATTTCATCAATGGTATAGAGTTTTCCGGTGATGGAGCTGAAATTTCTTCACTGTTTACGGCCGAGAAGACCGGCTTGAAGAGATCCTCCGCATTCCGAATCGGCCTGAACGGTTTTTCTCTGATTGCGCCACCGTAGTGGCGGCGATCTTCATCCATCCGACGACCTCGCTAACGCCGGCGACGCGGCCCGGCGGAGGAGGATGAGGAGGATGACTCGCCATTTTCTTCCATGGCGCGGATACATCCTTCCATGTCGAGGTTGGCGTAGTCCGCCAAATCGAACCGATTTTCCTCATCCCAAACTCGGGCATAGTCGCATGAGCGATTGCGAGTTTTTGGCGAGGATTTTCTTGAGCGAAAAAAATTCTTCAGAAACTTACGCCTTCTTCCCCACGACGGCGCCCAATTGTCGACGATCGAATCGCCGATCTTACGAAAATAAACGAGAAAATGACGTGGAATATCCCGGAATGGAATGGGGTCGCTTTTATTGATATGAACCGGATTTACAAGATGTGGCTAAGTACTACCCTGAATTACATTGAATGGAGGAATGTTTAACCGCAATCGACTTAGAATATGAGTCTAAGGTCGATTATCTAGCTTCTAATTCCACCGCTTAGGCTTCGTGCGTATCTTTGCCTTGGCCTTGTTTTGTGTGTCGCCTATCGCCTCCTTCTTGTCTCTGTCTCTTTCTTCGTCTTCGTGCTTCTCCTTTAAATAACTTCCAAGAGGTGGCGCATACTCTGGAGAAGACGTCCTCGTGAAGCGCTACGATCGGTCGGAGCACGTAGAGAAGTTAGCAATGTGCTAACTTCCTTGTGGTTGCTTGTGAAAAGCTTAACCGTAGGGTGGTTAATAGTCGGTGTCTCGGGGTTGTACCATCGCATGGTTTGGAACGATAACACGTGTTCCATTCATCATACGATAAGAAATACCATTCGAGAATTTTACGGCGGTTATCGGTGGGGATTAGGCACAAAGCCTCATCCCACTGTGGTACCCATTAAGTAACCTCTCGAATACTAACGACCAGGGAGGTCGTCAGTCTTAGGGGTTACGACCATGAAGACGTATGGTCTTTTACTATATATTAAAATAATACATAGATGTTTTAATCCTCGTCATTAAGGTCTGTAAGTTATTGAAATCTTTATACGGCCTCAAATAGGCACCTAAGCAATGGCGATAGACTTTGACATCTGCGGGATTTGCGGTAAATGAAGCCGATAAATGTGTATACTACCGCTATGGTGGGGGTAAAGGAGTAATATTATGTTTGTATGTTGATGGCATATTTATCTTTGGGACAAACATTGATGTGATTAACGAGGCTAAGTTATTTTTATCCTAAAGTTTTGACATGAAAGATCTGAGAGAGACTGATGTTATTTTAATCATCAAGTTGATCAATGATGAGAATGGGATGACCCTATTGCAATCCCATTATGTGAAAAAGGTCTTGAGCCATTTTGCCCTAGTATGTGTTAGAATGGTATAAATTCAATTTTGCCCAATATCTGAGGCTTAATTTCCTTCCACGGTCAGTGCCATGTGTTCCGATCGAGAGGCGAATAATTAGAGAAAATCTACGAAACACTATAGCGTTGGAAGTCAAACCAACAACATAGGCCCTACTGTCCGATCGCAGCCGGTACAACGGTCCTTATCCCCCACATCTCACTGCCCACGCATCTCTCTCTCTCTCTCCAGCCCCCATCTCTCCTCTCTCTTGCACAGGTAAGAGGGGCGTGCAAGTGCGGCAGACGGTGTCGTTCGTGTCTCCCTGACCCCATGGATGGCGGTGACAACCTGACCCTGAGCCTCCCTGTCCCCGGGCGTGGTGCCCGGCCGATGATCAAGGTGGTCGAAGGAGCCGACGTGACTTGAGCCGGCGAGATCCCACGGCGGCTTGACCAGATTCTACTGGATCCAGCTGCTGTAGGCTGAATGAGGTCAGATCCGACAGTAGCGTGGTTGTTGAAGGCCGGCTCTGGCAAGATCACACAGGTGGAGAGCTCGGGCGGTGGTGGTCGGCTCTATGGTGGCGGTGGTGTCGAGCCAGAGTCAAAGAAGAATCACCTAGTCGGAGCTAGGGAAGAGCCGACAAACGCCATTGAAGAGAGAGATAAGGGAGAGAGATGCTTGAAATTTATTCTGATTTGTTGGTTGTTTTCATTGAAATTTGCTGAAACTTTGTCTGAAATGATGGGACTTTATTTGAAAGTTGTTGAAACCACATGAAACTTGCTGAAACACGCATGAAACTTGTTGAAACATCTTTGAAACTTCATGAAACTTGAGGTTTCGGGTTTTGAAAGTCATTGAAATTTCAAGTTTCAAATTTGAAACTTCTCAAAAACTCATTGAAACTTAAGTTTCTTGTTTTGAAATTTGTTGAAATTTTGAAGTTTCAGATTTGAAACTCAGTGAAACTTCAGGTTTCAAGTTTGAAACTTGTTGAAACTTCAAATTTCATATTTGTAACACGTTGAAACTCTCATGTTTCAAAGTCAGATCTTGAAACTTCAAGTTTCAGTGTTTGAAGCTTAAAGGTTCAGGGTTTTTAAATCATTGAAAACTTGTTGTGAATTTGTATGAAGCTAGTTCCTAATATTCTTGTAACCTAGTGACTGTAACTTAGTGAAACTAAACTAAAAGTGTGAGAGATGGTGTACAAAGAACATTTGATCTAGGCCATCCATTGTGATGAAGGGCTGGATGCCAGCAATATTAGGGCATGTACAATGATACAGATAACTGTTGTCTATAACAACTCTCCATATCATCTTTAGACAGCACTAAAGATAGTTCATACAACGAAGAGTTCTGATGATACTGATGCTCATGCGATTATAAACAATACACAATCTTTTAACGCTTTTTTGGTTACGGTCTTCTGATCAATTTCTGAATCAGTAAACAACACATTTCTCTCTCTTTATTCTTTTTTATCCATATTAGTTTAAATCATACGTGACAGAGACTATAGACATAATGACCTCGGTACTCCACTTCAGTAGACGCACAGGTCACGCAAACGATAAGCGGGCTATACTAGTCATAACTGAAAGGGCCCCCTAAGACCGACTCAAATTAACTTGGTCACTTGGTGAAGTCGTTAAAAAAAATCCAAAATAGGTACGTGAGAGGGAGTCGCCTTGTCTTGTACCTGCATAGTTCTTGGTATACAAGTCAGCGTAGACTACTAGGGAAAAACACGGTGAAAGGATTGGCAAGAAGAGAACAATGTTTTGTGCTAGATAGGTGCCCCATTTAGTAGTAGAGCTAGCAGTGATATTCTGTAGGCATATGCAGAACACAATTGCGACTCGTGTTGAGACTTGATGAAATCATAGAGCCATGATGCCGTATATGGTCGAGGCGCTAAGCTGATTAGCACAACGGAAAGATGACGAGCAGATGCAAGTAAAGCAGAGGAGTTTTTGTTTTGTTTTATTGTGCTGTGGGAATGAGTTGATGAAGAACTTCAGCTGCGATATCGCTGCAAGTCCAAAACCAAAGCCACTGCCTGTCACTGTCAAAAAAAGCTGGAGATCGCCGAGTCAAAATCTATGGACGGACCGAAAAAAGTTTGTTGGGGTGTAGTAAATACAACAGCCCAACACTATCTATTAGGCCCATTGTTTGAAGAGAGGCTGGCATTCGCTTTATTCAATTCCGGCCTGTGTTTGTCAACATCTTATCTTTCTCCATTTTTTTTGACTGGGCTGAGTCCAGTGGGCGGATTTGCTCTGGGTTTCGTTTGTTTGTTAGCTCAGCTGGCACAGGAGGACGAGCGTTCGCTCGGTTGGCTCGCAACACCAGAGTAGCTGTTCAGGGTTTGAGAGAAATCTCTCAGATTGATCTCGCGTGTCTTATTTTTCGGATAGATTTAGAAATAATACATACACTTGCTGTGTTCAATGATCAAAACACATATCCATGTTCTATCCACGTGTATGTGGGTGTTAGACGTGCGTGTCCGTGTACTCTCAAAAAAACTAAGCTGGCACACACACACACACACACACGTGGCATACTGGCATTCCAACCGTGCTCCCCCCTGTTCCAGAACCCGTCCACGTTCATCCAATTATTCCAATCCAAGGACCATCCCAAGTTCCCAACGAATCCGGACACACACCCTGAAGCCTCACCACTCATCAGTCATCACCTCGCGCCGCACCACCGAAGGAAACCAAACCCTGATGGCGCAGGCGGGGAGCTTCTTCCAGGACGCGCGCCTCCCGCAGCAGCGGGTCGTCGAGGGCGTCGCCTTCCCGGCGGTGCTCGTCCCGCGCCACGCACCCCCGGGAAACCTCGACGAGTTCCTGGCGGCGGTGCGGTCGGAGAAGGCGGCCCGGGTGGAGCCGCTGGTGCGGGCCGCCGGGGCGGTGCTGCTGCGGGGGTTTCCTGCGCGGACGGCGGCGGACTTCGACCGCGCCGTGGAGGCGTTCGGGTACGAGGAGCTGCCGTACGTCGGCGGCGCGGCGCCGCGGACCAACGTGGTGGGGCGGGTGTTCACCGCCAACGAGTCACCGCCAGACCAGAAGATCCCCTTCCACCACGAGATGGCGCAGGTCAGCCTCCCTCCTGCCCCGGCCCCGGACGCCTATTAGCCCAACTACATCACAGGAGTTCTTCTCTCTTTTTTCCCACGAGGCACGAGCAGTTTGTTTTTCCTCTAAAAAAAGTAGACTACTGAATTAAGAAGCATTACAGAATGGACAAGTCCATTTATCCTAGGACATTGAAATGAACAAGTCACTTTTATCGATGTTGTATGGATTGATGAGAATTTGAACAATGAAGATTTAGCACAATCTTTTTGCAAACCATTGTTTGATGAGTAAAGTTCACTATATCAGCAGTCAGGGCAAAGCAGTCAACACATACGGTGAAATTTTATAATAAGTTAAACACTAGGCTATAGAAACAGCGTACAATTTAAGAAAAGTGTTCCATTTTACTTTTATTGCCATGTTTACGATCAAATGTTATCAGTAGAAACTTCTATTGTTTTTTAAATAAGCTTCACTTGAAAGTTAGGGTTTCATGATCGGAACTCACCTTACATGTGCTTTATTTAGGTTCCAACATTTCCGTCGAAATTGTTCTTCTTCTGTGAAGTGGAACCGCAGAGTGGTGGGGAGACACCAATAGTGTTGAGCCATTATGTTTATGAGAGGATGAAACAAAAGTTCCCAGGATTCGTGGAGAAATTGGAGAAGTATGAACTGATATACACAAGGGTCTTAGGAGAGGGTGACGACCCATCTTCTCCGATTGGTCGTGGGTGGCGATCTACATTTCTCACTAAAGATAAAGCTATCGCCGAGGAAAGGTCTGTTTCCTTTTTTTAACTTTTTGGTAACATTGCTAATATACATCATAATTTTGTTATTAGTTCTTAACATTTGCATTTGCCTTAAGAATCCACTGTAATGTCATTGCATTTAACCAGATATGCATGACTAACCTGTAAGGCTGCAACACTGCACTAAAGTAAGATTAGCTGCAGTAGAACTTATTGCATATTGCAGCTTGTAATAGACATCTGCAATCAGTCCAGTACTAGTGGTGGTGGACTTGGTAGAAATCGGTACAAGTCGTAGCTCAGTAATTAGGTGTAAAAGAACCCTTAATGAGCTATCTATAATCTGGTCATATTTCAAGAGGTTCTCCCAGCTAGGACTTCCAAAAGTTGATGAGCTTCTTCTATCATACTGTTTGCCAAATTTGCAAAATTTGTACATTGTTTGATCAAAGAGCACCACTTTGATTTACAAAACTTTGTGGAGAATGCTGACACTGATTAGAAGTTCATTACAATTGCCATCAAGAGCTCAACTTTATATGATCAGCCTTAGTTACATCATAAGAAAACCAGGAGCCTTTCTATAATTTGCTTGTACTCAAGTGGCCTTCAATTATTTAATATTTTAATCTGTATTAGTTTGTTCGAAAGGCTGTTCATCGTGACGTTGCCATGGTGGTGTACTTTACATAACATTGTCTCGTATTGAACGCAACACTAATATGTCATCTCTGTCATCAGGACAGCACAATGCAGGGAAGCATTCTTGTTATTTTTCAGTTAAAAAATGTTGAAAGTTTTGTAATGAACTTGCTTATTTAGTGTCAGTGGAACTGGAAACTGACCGAAACCTTCTAGCTGAGGCACCATGCTGCTCGTAACTGAATTTTGATCCAACCATCCTTTATAGGGCTGCAAAGCTTGGAATGAAGCTGGAATGGACTGACAACGGAGTTAAAACAATAATGGGTCCGATACCAGCAGTCAAGTGGGACGAGAGCCGAGGGAGGAAAATATGGTTCAACAGCATGGTCGCTGCCTACACCGGATGGAAGGACGCTCGGAATGATCCTGTCAAGGCTGTCACGTTCGGCGACGGTTCGCCCTTGCCTGCCGATGTCATAGACGAATGTGGGAAGATCTTAGAGGAGGAATGCGCCGCCATCCCATGGCAGCAGGGTGATATCCTCCTTATCGACAACTGGGCAGTCCTGCACTCTCGGCGGTCTTTTGAGCCCCCCCGGCGCGTACTTGCTTCGCTTTGTAAATAGAATGTCAATGCATCATGAGGCACCGCATGAGCCCGTGTAAAGAATTGGTCTGCACTATGTACCCATGTACGTACGTACTACGATTTGCAGATACGAACTGAGGATAATTCTATGCGCCGAGAAGAATCTTGTATTGGTATAGAGAGCTTATTCCGAACCCTTGTAATGCCACACGGCACAATCCTTGATAGCAAGAGTACAGAAGTATCCCCACGGCGCATATATACTTACTACTATGTTCCAGTTCCCAGGGTGATCTAGATGGATTCATTTGGCACTACAGATTTTATTCGCCACTATGAACTGTTTCGGATAAGCTACGGACCTTGCTAACGACACCCAGAGCCGCCCCGAGTGGCTTCATTGAAGGAGGCGATACGTGCTTGCGCCACCGGTCCAAGCTGCGCGCGCCCGAAGCTGATCTCGTAGGGTATGCTCTGGTTCTAAAATCTCCTAGGTGTATTGGCCCAGAACGGGCATCACCGGCGAGTAGTCGCTGGAACACGTCGTCGGGGAGCCACGTTCGGCGGCGGCGGCGGCTATGGGGAGCCCAGAAGTTAGTGATAAAACGTGTTAATGCAGGGGTCTCTCATGCAAAGCAGCCACCGCTAAATAGGGTGGGCATTCGGTTTATTAGGTTAATTCGGTTCGTTTTTTTTTTCGGTATAAAAAATTTCCGGTTTTTGAAATGTCACCGCCGAATTAACCAAACAAGAACTCCACACCGAAACCTAATAAGCCGAATTCCGAATCTAGAGCTTCGAGCGGTGGCGCCTGGGCACACGCCGTCTTGGGCTCTTGGCCATGCTAAGCCGCCTCGCCAGGATGCTAGGGTTTGGTCGTTGCTGCCTTCTCGCCTTGGCCTGGAATGGTACGGACGTAGGGTGCGAGAGGAAATAAATTCTCTGCGCGAGGCCACCCGCAGATGCCGTCCGATCGGGGAGAGAGAGGGCGGGGGGATCACGTGGGGTGATCGAACCCCCAGAGAACTTATTTCCGGGTGCGAGAGGCCATGAGCGTGCGACCGTGTGAGTTAGGTTGTTGGTTTGGGCCATTGCAAGATGGTAGATGGGCTGCCTGGTACCGGACGCTGCATGTTAGTCTTTTTCTTCGGTAATTCGGCTTGATCGGTTTGTGAGATGCGCCTACCGAACCAAATACCGATAATCTATTATTACCAAAAAAAAAACTGATCCTTCCACCGAAAACAGAATAAACCAACAATATCAGTTTATTAGGTTCGGTAGTTCGGTTTGGATAAAAATATGCCATATCCCTACCGCTAATTGTTCCGCCTTGATCTGGGCACGAACAATTCGATGGGACGGATTTTTTAAAAAAGAATACATTTTGAAAAAAAGAATTATAGAAATAAATAGTCGAAAAAGAAAATTACTCCAGTGGCATATGCCCCCTCTAGACAAGAGCAATTCAAGGACTCAGCTCCCTGTCGCTAATACAGAGGTCTAGTTTTGTAAAAAAATCGACTATTTATTTCTGTAAATTTTTAATGTATTATTTTAGAAAAATCCCCGATGGGACGGCAGAAGGAGTCCAGCATTTGGATCTAAGCGATCCAAATCGGGTGGGTCCGAACGATAAACCATCTTAACACGGGGTCCTTAACATAAAGCCTCCTCGGTAACTCGTTACAACTAGATCTGGACCGTGGAAGATTGATCGGACGTTGGATGGAGAACCGCATTTCGATCGCACACGTATCTTCGCGATCCAAATCGGGAGGGCGCAAACGAAAACACCTTGTTAACGTAGGGTCTTTCTGGTAAAACTTCCTCCGCTACCCGTTCAAACTAGATCTGGGCCGCGGAATCTTGATCGGACGGTGGATGGAGGCCCGCATCTGGATCTTCGCGATCCAATCTTGGCTGCACGCGCACAGGTTTAGCTAGGCCGGAGGGAGCTCTGGGCCGTAGAAATTTGCTCCAAACCCCCACAAGCCACAAGGCCCGTAAAAATGTCCGCCTGAAAGACACCGGCGGCGAGGTGTGCGCGTTCATCGCTGGAGCAGCGAGCTGAACTGCTGCCGAGGTCCACCGCCGGCTCCGCCACCTCCATTGCAGCGCAACGAACCATGACAAACACCTGTCGCTCTCTCTAATCTGGAGACTGGAAATGCTTCAACACTCATCGTGCAACAACATCCTCTTTCACAGTTATCCACCCCACGATCTCTTCTTGAAGATCAACTTGTCGGCACGCAATTAGTAGCGCTAACGACAATAAACAGGGACGAAATGCGAGCAAGCATCTATCCATCCAAAGTGGTCGATGGATCGATCGATGCTGCACGCGGCATGGCAAGATAGGAAAAGCAAAGCAGATGTGGACTCCAGAAAAAGCGAGCGCAGCCGTCATGCTGCGTGTCAAGCCACCATCTTACACTCCTTTCTCTCTGTCTTTGAGTGAGCAAATTAAAGGAGAAAAGACTGCTTTTTTGCACTCAGCACTGTACTAACTTTGCTGATATGTCCTTCGCTTTGCAAGTGTTATCTGCAAAGTTGCAGTGATATCACCTCCCTCCCAACGAGGCACCGACGAAAATAGTAGGGATTTGCCGTTCATAAGTCGAGTGTTTTTTTTAGAGAGGAAGAGTGATGAGATCACTAAAGTAGTATTTACACGCCTACGTCGTAGTTAGTTTTGAACCCATTATTAATCATGTAACCGCAACACGTCGGCACTAATATTTGTTTAACCATTGGGCATGCAAAGTGCTAAGCCTTGGTTCCCGTCATCCAAATCTAGAAGGAAAAGATGATGGGCATCTAGAAAAGTTGACGCAGTCCCGTTTCCGCGACAAGACTGAGAACAACAATAAACTAATCCAGAAAATAATAATAAAGCATTTCTCGAGCATTCTATAGCCCAAAATAGACAAGATAACAAACGAATTATTCTCAGGCTTAATCGATCAGACGATAGTGCCTGATATCCCGACAAAATGAATTTCTCTATTGGAGCTGAACCAGAGTATCGAGCCCGGACTAGGAAATCTACTCTCTTTTTAAAAAAGAAAAGGAAAGTCCAGTAAATATACTTATCATTGATGATCAGTATGGTCTTGTCTAGAATGCAAAACATCCATAGGAGTTTTCCAAGTGAAACAGTAATCTCGTAGGAAATAGTACATTATTAAACCGTGTAAAATTTCCACTTTCCAAGTGAGACCTTACAGTATACCCAAGCACAGGACAAGCTTAGCTTAGCTGGGCAGGACGGGGCCAAAGTTGCTTAGGTCTAGTTGGTGAAGTTGCCTGACAAGCTAACAGGGGACGAAGCTTTTGGTAGTTAATCCATCGCCTCATAACTTCCTTTGCTTTTCTTTCAGGCGAAAAATATCACTGGCAACACGAACACAGTTGTTGAATGCTGATTTGTGGAGCTAGCAATTCATGGTGTCCAATCGACTGACTGTGGCCATGGCACGCGCAATTGCCGTGCCATAATGATCTCCCCGTAGTTGTCTGTCGTCTCAGGAACTAACATACGTACCTAAATTATAAGAACACGAACACGCACACGCACACGCACACGCACACGCACACGCAAGCATATCAGCATATGTAGCTATAAGTCTTGCTACCTGTTAATCTCTTGCTCTATGGTGACATGCATCCGGACCTTGTTTCGAACGTAAGAACGCAAGAATTTCACGATAGTTCCTGCACGAAGCGTGCAAAATGCTCGTGTTTTGAAAGGGACCCTAACGTGTTAGGTATAAGTGTACTTTTATGATTATTATAATTTCTAAAACAATAATTGAATCAACAGTAGCATATATAATATACATATTTGGGACCATAAACAGTAATATAATCATTAACTTAAATATATCTATCTCATATATATGCACTAATATGGCAAAGCCTAAAACAAGAACACTACTAACAGGAGTAGGCATCAACATCATCATATGAAAAAAATCTAGAAAGTAAGGCCTAGCCATATCAAATGATATCACTGTGACTTACAGAGAAATGCTCCAACGAAGGTCACGGTAGAGTCTGATGCGAAGAAGAAGATGCATAGAGAATGATGAAGAAGGAGGAAGCGTGAGCAGTAGCGCAAATGCTTCTCAAAAACCTGATTCGCCCAACTTGTGTAGGATCACGAGGGACGTCAGCTTCGGAGACACTACTCTTCCCATGTTGATGCACGTCAAACAAGGGATGTAGTAGCCAATGTTGCGCAACACAGAGGAACATGGCTCTCTACTCTGGGTACTAATCTCTCTCTTTTTCTGTTCTGATAAAAGAGTTTTCTCCCTCCTGTAGAACCAGCAGCAAGTAAAAGAAACTGCCCTTATTACTCTGTTTTAAACGGAGTTAAAGCGCACCATAAAAACCCCGTTGAAACAGTGTATTAGTTTTGAGTTTCTAATTCGTATGCATGGTTTTGAGGTGCAAAAAGAAACTGCAGCTCCACAGCCAACCGGACACGAAATCATCGGACCATTCACGCGCACATCGCGTGCAGGCGGGCGATGGCGTGGCGTGGCGTGGCGAGGCGAGCGAGCGTGTGTGTTCTTCTTTTGTTTGCTTCAACTAGGTAAGACCAACTTCACCTTATATATTGGTTTTCTCCCACCTAGACTAGCAATATGGAACTGAACATCCCACCTTCCACCATGCATGGGTGGGTCTTTGAGATTTTCCTAGGATTTAATTAGAATATTGAATGTGCCAAACCAAAAACTCCAACAATCGCTCACCAAATCCCAAAAGCACCACAAATTTGCCCATAATTCCAAAGTGTTGTTGATATACCAGTTTTTTTGGTGGAGATCGGTTAAGGTTGAACATCCACCTAGAACCTTAAGCTACACTCACCCAAAACTACACAATGGACTAAGCCTTGAATTGGCAGTTTTGTGCGGACAAGTTTCACCTAAGGCCTTTGCTGATACTTGGCCACCGATAGGCTACTCCTCGGGTGGAGCATATAGGTCATACTCATGTGTCTCTTCATGAGCTTCTTAGAGATCACCCACATCTCATGGACTACGACCAACAGTCGGGCTCATATAAGTGTGTTCTTACACGAATACCCTGTAGAACGGTATTTTGCTGTTAAGTCTTGGAACGCATTAAGAGACAGTCATCCTATCTTACAGTAATTAGAGTATTGCATCTCCAACGGAGTGAGATATAAAGTAAAAATGTACTCTACTATTACCCAAATAGTTTGTTTTTCCCAAAGCCAATTCCACGGGATTTCCGATCAAATAGGTTTGGGTTACCACTGTGTGTAACTCACGTGGGTCTCATTCCCATTTCCTTCGATGCAATTTCAATCACATTCTGTGATAGTCCCTTTGTAAAGAGATCTGCTAGATTTTTAGCTGTTTGGATATAATCTACAACTATTACTCTGAAGTTTCTCAATTTTATGACAGACTTCAACCGTCTTTTCACATGTCTTGAGGAATTCATATTATCATTTGCGCTTGTCACGTTTATGATAACTATTTGGTTATCACAGTACATAAGGATAGTTGGAATTGGTTTTTTAACCACTAATATATCCATCAAGAGTTCTCGTAGTCATTCTGGCTCAACAGTGGTTGTGTCTAATGTTGTGAATTTTACCTCCATGGTTGACCTTGTCAGTATGGTCTGTTTGCAAGTCCCCCATGAGACAGCAACACTGTCTAGAGTGAATACATATCCACCCATAGCCTTTATCTCATCAACATCAGAAATACAATAGGAATCACTATATCCCTCAAGTACACCAGAATACCCAGTATAGTGAATTTCGTAACTCATTGTACCTTTCAAATAGCGCATAACCCGCTCAAGTGCGCGTCAATGATCATCTCCCAGATTAGTAGTAAACTGTCTCAATTTACTTACAACAAAAGACATGTCAGGACAAGTAGCACTAGCCAAGTACATGAGTGAACTAATAATCTGAGAGTACCTCAATTGATCATTTCCTAGTCTTCGATTCTTTCGAAGTATTAGATTAGGATCATAGGGTGTTGGAGAGGACTTGCTTTCCATATAGCCAAAACGGCGCAGGACCTTTTCCACATAATGGGATTGCAACAGGGTAATCTCATTCTCATCCTTAATCAACTTGATGTTTAAAAGAACATCAGCCTCTCCCATATCTTTCATGTCAAAACTTTAGGATAAAAATGTCTTAACCTCGTTAATCACATCAATGTTTGTCCCAAAGATAAGTATGTCATTAACATACAAACATAATAGTACTCCTTTACCCCCACCATAGCGGTAGTATACATATTTATCGGCTTCATTTATTGCAAACTCCGCAGATGTCAAAGTTCTATTGAACTTCTCATGCCATTGCTTAGGTGCATGTTTGAGGCCGTATAAAGATTTCAATAACTTACAGACCTTGCCCTCTTGTCCAGGTACTACAAATCCATCAGGCCGATCCATGTAAATTTTCTCATCCAACTCTCTATTGAGGAAAGTTGTCTTTCCGTCCATTTGATGGACAATACGACCACATGAGGCAGCCAAAGATAATAGTACTCGAATAGTGGTTAATCTGGTAATAGGTGAGGATGTATCAAATAAATCAACACCTTCTTTTTGAATATAACCTTTAGCCACAAGCCGAGCCTTATACTTTTCGATTGAACCATCAGGCCTAAGTTTCTTCTTGAACACCCACTTGCATCCAACTGGCTTACAACCAATGGACAATCGGTGACTTCCCAAGTTCTGTTAGTGATAATGCAACCCATTTTACTACGAACCACATCCTTTCAGTACTCTGCATCAGGAGATGTATATGCCTCTGAAATAGATTTGGGAACATCACCCGGAGACATAGCGATTGTCATGAAGAGACGCAACAATCGCCATGAAGAGACGCAACGATTGCCTTGAAGAGACACGACTATTAGCATGAAGGGACACCACTGCAACCAACTGCCGACGCTTGTAGACTGTAAAAACCTGGCCTATGTGCCTTTGTAATCATCTTGATCCATGTACCGATCCAAATTGACATTCATTCATAGTCATTCTCCCTGTAATCAGAGCATGCTCTTTGCAATATACATCACCATTTGAGTCCTTAGGCGAATAGACAACAATCTCCATTTTCTTTGTTTATTTTTGTTTGTCCGTTCTGTGACGAGAGTCCTAGACGCTGACAGCTTGCTCCTACCGTGGGGATCGTCGTCATTATCTTCACCAACTCAGTTATGGTGATGCACCCAGTGCCTTGCACATGAATAAAAGCTTACCAGTGTGGAGAGACAAAAGCATCCTCGACGTCTCCGACTACGATGACCACATGGAGGAAGGTTTTGTTCTCATCTCCGGCAATACCAACAGTTCCTTTGAGGCCATTACCGAAGAATCTTTGCCCACCGAGTCTGCACCCGCTGGCTCCACACCGGCCGTGCCTTCATCCACAGGTGTTGCCGTGGACGAGTACTATTCCGAGCCTATTTCCCTTAGAGCAGGAGATTCAAAAAATTCTTGCATCCCAACGCGTTATGATGATCTCACTAGCGACCTCCACCTTGAGGGCCTGGAGAGAACATGTGTGGATAATATTCTCTCCACCTCACAATACACCTCATCCTCCTCTTCAGAGGACGACGACATGTTCACCCCTTCTGCTTGTTTCGGAGTCCGTCAGGTCGCCACCCTTGGTGACAATCAATCTAATGCCGGCGACGAACCTGAGACATCAGGACACCGCCAGGAACGGGAAGAGCGGAAATGCCTGCAACAAGAGGAGAAGGCCCGACAAGCCGAGATACATGCCGCCACACAAGCGCACATCTCGTAGGTTCGTAGCCACTACTACCGAGACGCCTCTAGTTCCTCAACGAGGGCACCACAACAAGTGATGCATACGCCACTGCTGCAGGCAATGATGGTAAGGGATTTAAATGCCTTACCAACCCCCATGCAGGAGGATTCCCCTACAGAGTGCATTCGCTATCTAGCGAGCGCCATTGCACGCCCTCCGGAAGGATTAACTCCGGAGCAGGGAGTGCAAGTAATGTGTGCTATAGCACAAGAGCTACAGGATGCCATAGAGAATATCTCCACCCGATCGCATACTGTGCTTTCCCAGACAGACTCTCATTTAGAAAGGTCCTCACTTGGACGACGAAGGCAAGGCCAAAGTGAGTGCTCCTGGCCGTCACGTCCAAGGCCAAGGTGAGTACAACACCCGTTTTTCGTGATGTAGTAGACGTCCCAGATCTCCTGCTGATCGTAACAATCATCGCAGTATATGACAATATCTTGGTCCTTATGCAGGTTGAAAAGTCTTTTCTCTCGGACTAAGAGATGTTACCTGGCCGGAGAAGTTTAAACCAGGAAGTATGGAAAATTTTGACGGGACACAAAACCCGTCAGAGTTTCTCTAAGTCTACACTACCACCATTCAAGCTGCTGGAGGTGATGATAAGGTAATTGCTAATTATTTGCCCACAATTCTAAAGGGTTCCGTCAGGACCTAGTTGTTCAACTAGCCTGAGGGATCATATAACTGGGAGGATGATTTGCATCGGCTTCGCCAAACCTCTGTGATTTGAGCTTTTAAACAAGCAGTAAGGTATTGGAGGTTCACATATGACCTCAACATCGACTCGCCTAGGACCATGTCAGAACTCTTTGACATGGCTGACCGGTACTTCGATGCCAACGGGGCAGTAGAGTGGAACCATATATTGGACAAGGGGACCACCCCTCCTTAGCCAGGCCTCGAGAACATCAAAGAGAAGAAATCTAAGAGATCCGAAGGCTCTGTGAGCAGTAAGGGGAAACCCAAGAAGAAGGAGAAGGGGATGTCCAAACAAGCTACCAGGGAGGTCGCTGCTATTGACCAGCGACCACCCTATGACAAAGCAAAGGTCCTTAGAGCAAAAGGAGGCAAAGATATCGTTTGAACGATCGTACTACCTCACATGCTGCAAATGCATCCAGGAGTAATGAGCGTTGGTGCCCATTGCACAAGGTTCCTGGCCATGACCTCCGCAATTGTCGTACTTGGTAGAAGCAGATGGAGGAGTATTACAACGGGAAGGGCCCAATGCATGTCCCGCCAAAAGACAGCAGACCACCAGTGGTTCAAATCAATGACAAAGATACGGAGATGTCATTTCAAAAGACGGATCACCACGTCAATGTCATCTACGGGGGCTCCGCCGCTTATACCTCCAAGCGGCAGTACAAGGCAGCATGGAGAGACGTTAATAATGTTGAGGCTCCACCTGGCCGTCTAGAATATCCCAAGTGGTCAGAGACCTCCCTGACCTTCACCAAGGAGGACGTCCCTAAAGTATGTCTACCCCTCGTATGTTACCTTTAGTAGTTTCCCCTACAATAAGTAATTGCAAAGTAGGGTGAATATTGATAGATAGCGGAAGTTCTTTAGATATGTTATTTATTAATACTTTAGATGAAATGCAAATTTCTCATTCTAAGATTAAACCAATGACAAGCCCCTTCTATAGGATAGTGCTAGGTATGTCTGTTACACCTATATGGCAAGTAGTATTACCAGTAACATTCGGTACTGCTACCAACTTTCGAACTGAATTAATCACTTTTGATGTGGTTGATTTTGAGTCTGCCTATAATGCAATTTTGGGTAGCCTATCTCTAACAAAGTTTATGGAAGCTACACATCATTCCTACCAGAAGATCAAGATCCCTGGGCCGAAAGGTGTAATTGTGGTTCAAGGTGACCAGGCTGTCGCACTTTCATGTGATCGTAAGTTGTTAGGACTTGTCGATCAATTACCTTTGAAAGATCTTACTTTAGAGGATAAAATTGGAAAGGCCGCGAAAATCAAGACTACTCCTCAGCCCAATGAGGAGGTAAAGATAGTACCACTTAGCCCTGATGACCAATCCAAGATGGTTCGGATTGCCGCGGGATTAAGCAAGAAATAGGAAGACGAGCTCCTCACCTTCCTCCGGGCCAACTCGGATGTCTTCGCGTGGAAGCCATCTGACATGCCCGGGGTCCCAAGGGGGGTGATTGAGCATAGACTAGCCATTCAGCCTGAGAAAAAACCAGTCAAACAAAGACTGAGATGCTTCGCCCTGGATCGTCAAGAGGCCATCAGATCAGAGCTCAATAAGCTCCTTAAAGCTGGCTTCATTCATGAGGTAGATCACCCCGAGTGGCTCGCGAATCCGGTCCTGGTCAAGAAATCCAATGGTAAGTGGCGCATGTGCGTCGATTTCACCAGTTTAAATACTGCTTGCTCAAAGGATGACTTCCCTTTGCCTCGTATTGATCAGTTAGTTAATTCTACTACGGGTTGCGAACTGATGAATTTTCTTGATACTTATTCTGGATACCATCAGATCAGTATGGCGAAAGAAGATGAAGAGAAGACTGCCTTCATCACACCCTTCAGTGTCTACTGCTATATTAAGATGTCGTTCGGGTTAAAAAGCGCTGGAGCCACGTACCAACGTTTAATGCAGAAAACCTTCAGTAGCCAGCTGTGGCATAATTTAGAAGCTTATGTAGATGACTTCGTTGTAAAAAGTAGTACTGGATATGACCATCTGAAGGATCTCACAGAAAACTTCAAAAATGTAAACATGAATGGAATAAAACTTAATCCCGAAAAGTGTATGTTCGGGGTTAATTATGGCAAATTGCTTAGTTTCCTTGTTTGTTCTCGTGGGATTGAAGTTAATCTAGAGAAAATTCGTGCCATTAAACAATTACAACCACCTTCCATTGTGAAGGAGGACTAAGCCTTAACTGGTCAGATGGCGACTCTTAGTCGTTTCATTTCTCGGTCAGAAGAACTTGGTTTACCTTTTTTTCAAGGTGATCCGCAAGAGTAACAAAAAGTTCCATTGGTCCGAAGAAGCTGACAAAGCCTTCGAAGGCTTTAAATATTATCTTTTGAATCCCCCAGTATTGGTTTTGCCCTTAGAAGGTGAACATTTGTTGGTCTATTTGGCAGCAACACCAAATGTGGTCAGTGCAGTACTCGTTGCAAAAAGAGAAGGGTCTCAACGACCCATTTACTATGTAAGTGAGGTCTTATATGGACCAAAGGAAAGATATCCTGAGGTTCAAAAGTTAATTTACGCTCTTATGATGAGTTCCAGAAAACTAAGACACTATTTTCAGTCTCCTAAGATTACAATGCCTTCATCTTTTCCTCTTGAAAATATTCTTCATAACCAAGAAGTAATGGGTCGCATAGCCAAATGGGCAGTATAACTCGGAGAATTTGATTTTTTATTTCACTACCCGAACGACAATAAAAAGCTAACTTTTGGCTGATTTTGTGGCTGAATGTGTTGGGGTACGGGTAGGCTACGATAGCAACAAATCAAAATTTTCTACCACGTAAACCAAGAAGCCAAGCAAGTAGATGATCACATATTGTTACCACCAGACGTGCAGAGCAGTGGAAGAACAGTTGGAGCAGCCTAGTCCAACGTAGAGCGCATCGATGTAGTGGCCGTAATCGATCGTCTTCTCCAGCGACCTCTGCAGTTCCTTATGAAGATCGCGGATCGTCCTCAAGCGCAACAGCAATCGCAGTAGCGCCTTTACGGTATCCACACGTTCAGGGAAGTAACAACCATACGTCCGTGTGCTAGCACCAAGTCGCACGGCAGAGCTCTCAGGAAGATGGCGGCGAGTGTTTTGGTGGAACAACTCAACTCACGACTTTCGTGTGTCTCGTTTGTTATGTTCACCATCTTTTTTCCAACAGTCTCACGCATCTCCTTATATAGTGCTCGTGATGGATCTTATCCAAACACGTTTGACGAATCGTATTCGTACTGGTTTGCTCTAACCCGTTAATTGTGTGACTCTGTAGGTTCATGTGTAATCAGTTGTGACTCGGAAACCCTTTCCGACCACGAGTGATTAGCGGTTCCTAGTAGGACATAACGATTCCCGAATACACACAAATTATATCGGACGAACCTTAATGCAATATGATCTACGGCCAGGTCCTCATCACTTACGACCAGGTCCTATTTCTATACGACCAGTTTGTATTTGGTCACGACCAGTTTGTAACTCCTTACGACCTGGTTACGATCACTCTGTGATTACGTTCGACCAGTCTACGACCAGCTCGTATCTCCATATGACCAGTCCGTAACTGATCAAACTAAGCGACCTACTCATGTATTCTCCCTTTGCCTCACGATGTCTGGTTGAACTCCAGGTGAGATGCTATGTCATCCATGGACTGTTCAATACTTTCTCAATTGAGTATCGGATAACTTCACGTGATCGAACACTTTGACCACTAGTGGCATGGCCATGCACTTACTTTATTCGACCATAATGAGGGGCCCAGAGATATCTCTACTGTTATGTTAGGAGAGGCAAATCCCATATCCGACCAGTCACATTCCTCCGCATGTTTCATAGCATACCCGAAAGCTACTTTTATAACTACCCAATTACGAGTAGTGACCGACAACCCCTAAGAGTGCTATTACACATGTAGGAAACCATGATGATCTCAGGTCTAAGGATTACACATCATCATTGCTTGAGACCAACTAACGACACAAAGAATCATAACAATCTCAATAGAGTCTCAAGGTGGGTCAATCCAACCCTATGTTCTCTAACATATGTTCACATTATTGATTCGATATCCCTCTATCCATGACGGGTAAAACATGGTCATCAATCAATACATATGCTGGTCGATAGAGTCACTGGTGTTCTGACCATTGACATCCGACCAGGGATTCATTTAGAACGACATTATATAAGTTAAGAGTTTCACCAACAAGTCACATACTTGTTAATCTTTATAACTGATGATTCATTCAAGGAACAGAATAACACTTATTCAATTAACACATAAACATAGACGTGATATCATTATCTCCATGATTGCCTCTAGGGCATATCTCCAACAGAATGGACGGACATTGAGGATCAACCTCAAGTTAGCCCGGTACCAGATGACCATTGGACATTGTATTTTGATGGCTTCCGTGAACTTAAAGACTCGAGGGTCAGGATTTTGTTGATAACACCATAAGGTGATCAACTTCAGTATGTCATATAGTTTTTGTTTCCTGCCACCAATAATATGGCAGAGTATGAAGGACTTCTAGTTAGGCTTTGAGTAGTTAAATCCCTCGGCGTCCGTCGGCTTTTAGTGATGACAGATTCACAATTAGTCATAAACCAGGTAGCAAAGGAATATCAATGTTCTGACGAGACAATGGCTCGATACCTGGGTGAAGTGAGGAAGTTGGAAAAACACTTCAGAAATTTCGAAGTCCAACATATACCACGCAAAGACAACTCCATAGCGGACCAGTTATCAAAACTGGGTTCCTCACGAACACCTGCTCCAATAGGTGTCTTTCTCGAATACCTTACAAAACCTTCAATAGAAACATGTTCGACCACCTTAGAAGTCAGAGTCATTGAGCAAGATGTGGAGTGAATACAACCATTGACCAATTATCTCGTATCAGGGACATTGCCCGATGATCCTCAACACAAGGATAGGTTAATTCGAAAAGCACGTATGTACAAACTGGTCAAAGGATCGTTGTATAGGAAGGGAGCACATGGTGTTCTCATGCGTTGCATATCCCAAGACTCTGAGATAAAATTACTAAAAGAGATCCATTGAGGCTTGTGCGGAGCACAAGCGTCCTATAGAACCCTAGTTGGCAAAGCTTTTAGGTAGGGATATAACTGGCCCACCGCTCTACAAGATGCCATGCACCTTGTTAAGCCATGTGAGCTGTGTCAATTCCATGCTAGACAAGTTCACCAACCATCTTACCAATTACAGACCATTCCCTTATCATGGCCTTTTTTTATTTAGAGTATTGATATAGTTGGACCACTACCGTAAGCACCCAATGGGTATAAATTATTGTTTGTGGCCATTGATACATTCACTAAGTGGATAGAAGCTGAGCCAATCGTTCGTATAACGGCAGCAGTAGCAAAGAAATTCTTCATACAGAATGTTGTCACAAGATTTGAAATACCTAGTTGTCTTAACACAGACAACGAGATTCAATTTGTTAGTAACGTATTCTAAGATTAATGTGATGAAATTGGCACCAAGATCTGCTTTGCTTCAGTGGCATATCCAAAGAGCAATAGAGCAATAGAATGGGCCAATGGTCAGATTATACAAGGCATGAAAAAGAGAATCTTCAATCACCTTAAGGCGTGCTCAAAAACTTGGATGGAGGAGCTCTTCTCTGTCCTATAGGCATTGCGCACTACTCCCAGTAGGGCAACTGAAGAAACAACATTCGTACTAGTTTACGGTGCAGAAACAGTGCTACCCAATGAGATTCAGTTGGGTTCAACATGTACAGACTTCTAAGATCAAGTAAATCAAGGATAATTGCACGAAGACGATGCCAATCCCCTAGAAGAAAGACGTGATCGAGCACTATTGAAATCGGCTGCTCATCTGCAAGGGCTGAGATGCTACTACAATCGGAGAGTTTGTCCAAGAACACTTCACGTGGGTAACCTGGTCTTAAAGCGAATCCAGAACCAAGCAAACTTGAACAAGTTTTCCTCTAAATGGGAGGGCCCATATATTGTAGTCTCTGTCACTAGACCAGGTTCAGTTAGATTAGCCATGGAGGATGGTCGTGTTCTATCTAACACATGGAACATTGAACATCTTCGAAGATTTTATGTATAAATATATTTTTTCAGTATCTTTTAATATACAATTAGACTATATTTTACTGTCAAACATCTTTTTGCCATCTTTTCAATTTTTTCGTATCATTTCACATACATGATCACTATCTTTTTTGCTGTCAAGTGCCTATGGTTGATCAAATCCGCTAATGGGTCATAGTGTCTTTACTATAAAAATGGCCATCGGTATACATTTGGGGAATGACAATTGTTTGGGACCTCTTCTATAAGCTAATTCTCGTTGCATAAGAACCCGGTAGATTGACTTCATCTTCCTGAATTCAAACTGGTCCGGATCATTGACTTTGTAAAGATATACTGATCCTAAAGCATTCATTCGTCCGAAACACTTCTGTCATTGCTGGACAAAGTGTTCTAGGCGGGAGGCTACACATAATAAGATAAATGAGAATTTAACTTGCAAAAAAAAATTGACTTGCAAAATAAATTTAATTACAATTATCATACACCAAATGCTTTCATCATTCCATACATAGAAAATGTATTATAATATTATCACTGTTAAACATTTGAGCCAGGAGCAGTTGTTGCGATAGGAGCACTAGATTCAATACTTTTGATGATCTTTGCCACCACTGGTGTGATCTTGGCCAGAGCTGCAATACCTACTTCTTTTGTTTTGAACTTGGGTGCAGCAGCAAGTTTATGAAGATCAACGAAATCCCCATAAGACTCAGGCCAAAGCTTGAGCCATTACTATCATTAAAGATTGATCCATGGTCTTCTTCATAGCAGGTATTTGTTTTTTAATGTATTTAATTTGAGTATAGATATCATTCCTAAGGTCATTCAAGGTCATGTTGGTCGCGAGAGGAGTTACCAGAGCTTTCAGATACTCTGCGATTTCTCATAGAGAAATTGAGATTCGAGGAAAAACTATTTCCTGTAACCATAGTGATTTCCTTGGCGGCCTTCATCAAGGTCTCCACCTTCTTCTCAAGCTCATGCACTGCAGTGCGACACCGCGTTTCCACTTCTTTTAAGTCTTGAATCTGAAGATCTTTGTTAGAAGAGGTCTTCTGAAGATCCTCTTTTGCTTTTTTCTAGTTCTAAATAAGAACGAAAAAAGAGAGTAGAATTCATACATTGCAAATAATGACAAGGTTAAATGCTCTGAGAAAAGAAAAAAGAGATTTTTACCTTCTTTCTCCTTAATAAGCATCCTGTTCTACTCAAATAGATTGTGGTTTTCCTCGGACTGCTTGCTCAGGATCTCCTGCAATTTTTTATTTATTTGAGTCAACGAACGAATCTCTTCGGCTTTTTCTGCCATGACCACCGCATTCCTCTCAAATCCTTTCTCCACCTCAGATAGTTTCAATTTAAGAGCGTGAAGCACAGATTCAACATTTTCTTTTCCAGCTTCTGCAGCAAGCACTCCCTATAGTGTAAAAGCATAAGTTAGTTATTAAGTTGGAATCATATGATTGAGTAAAAACTTTGCACACTTCTCTTTCTCTTCTGCCAAAGTTTTGATCTCCCTAGCATGTCAATGTTAACCTTCCAGCACTTTTTGATGGATGTCATTAGGTCCTGGAGGTTCTTCTTTTTGGTTCTGGGAGGAGAACTTTGAAGGGGAATTTTTCCCTCAGAGTGATCCAGTTCAACCAAACGAAAAAAATTTCTGGTAGGATCAACCTCGACATTTTGCGACTCGTAAGAAATTCTACGAGTTAGAGCTATACTGGTATATTTAAAAATGAAATTACCAAACTAAAAAGTTTACCAATATATGGTCGTCTTCGTCTTGAGTTTCGATGGTCTCATCGACCACTTCCTCTGACCGTGTGGTCTTACGATCCATTCTTGTTGTATTGGACCCACGGACTGCTTCCTCTATTTGATCTTCTTCGGAGGTCCTTTCCGCTTGGACCTTCGTGTCTTGTGACGTCTCCTTGGATGTCTCAGCATCTGTTGCCAGAACATCTTGGACCACCTCCTCAGTGGTCCGAGGAGGTATCTCTATTTGCATAATCTCTTCTGCCGGGGATTCCTTTGCTGTCAGTACAGTTGGTGGTGGAGTTTTTTCTTGCGCAATCAACTGTCCCCTTTTCAGATCTGACGGCAAGGAGAGGCTAAAATAAAAGAAGATTGGTCCTTACAAGCCAAAAATTATAAGATTATTATCGGAGAACTTACTCGATCTCAAATCTGCTCTCATTGAAGAGCTCCGTGAAGTCCTTGTTCACAGTGAAAGTAGGTTGTCTTATTTGCTCTGATGAAGAGGGAACCAAGGTCAGGGAGGTTTGTGATCTTGGAACCCACTGAAGAGGAATCTCCTCTGATGATCCTTCACCTTGGATTACCCCAGCCACAAAAGTTGGTATAGAAGACATTGGCTGGGGGTTAGAGGCATGTCGAGACATTGGAGTCTTGACTTTGGTTTTCAGTACCTCACGGGTAGATGGCCTCAAAGGAGTTGAGATTGGAGCCGGAGTCGAAGCAGGAGGTTTTGGCAGAACTAAGACTGAAGCCGGTGTGGGTTTTGTCTTCTTTGGCGCAATAGGAGGCTTGGAACTTGTCCTTGCACTCTTTGCCAGAGGAGGGGCAGAGCTCGCACCGACATATGAGATAGGACATTTTTTCGATGTCGTCTGTTCAGAAATACACAAATTAGACATGAGTAAATTTACTTCTTATGTCTAGTTGTTTACAAATACTTACTACCGTGCGATCTCTCCTAAGTGATACGGCAGCCCCAATCAAGCTTGGGGGCTGTGCTTCTAAATCAATCGGTTCCTTTTATAGGATCCGATCCATCAACAGGACCGAGGCCCTAGCAAGAACCTTATCATCCAGAAGAGCTGCAATAGAATGAAAGATTACTTTATTTCAACTACGAAATTCAGTTCGAATAAATAGATAAGCAGATTATTACTATCTTCTGGGATGTCATAATCACAAGATAGTATTTCTCTCTTTTGAAGGGGGGAAATCTTGTTCTTGAGGAAGTTATGGACGATCTTTCGTCCAGTCAGACCTCTCCCCACCAAATCGTTGATCAATAGGACCACACTCCTCTCATCATTGGTGAGCTTGATCTCCTTATCAGCAACCCAGTTTCCTGCTGACCACTCCGGTGGTGCATTACAACTGAAAGTGATCCTACTTTTTCTCGGAACAGCAGAATAAAACCATTTCCTGTTCCATATTGAGCTAGCATCCTTCTTAGCCAAAAAGGGGAAATCCCTCTTGTTGGCATCTTGAAGCTTGAAGTAAAAAGAGCCCAAGGCACTAGCAGCCTTCTTGTTGCGAATAATTTGGTAGTAAAACCTAAATAGATGCAAACTAGGGGCTATTCCCAAAAAGTCCTCAAACATGTGGGCAAAAATACTAAGTACCATAATGATTAAGGACTCCTATTAAGAAACCGCTCTCGGGTAATTGAAAGCCTACCCGAAGAAACGGCACGAAGACAACCGTGAAGCCGACTGGAGGGCATGGTTAAATCTCCCTCTCCAACACACGCCATTCGATGATTGCCTTCTCCAGCAAATGCCCATCTTGTTCCAGCCCCTCGAGCTCCTCCGCAGACAGCGTCGATGACTTCTATCCCGCCATTGCCTTGGTTTGGTGGCGGCTTTGAGGAAGGATGGAGGATTCTTCTTTTTGAGGGCTTGAGAAAGACGAAGGGCTCTCGGTGAATGGGGAAAGTGAAAATGACTGGAGTAAAATGTGCTTAAGGAGGGGTAAAAACCCATTTATACCCTTAGTGCACTTAAAACCCACTACTTCAAGGATGTGACAACTGCACCTCGGCTAATGGTGACATGACAACTCACCTTCGGTCAAGGAAGTTGGTCCGTGGGTCAGTGACGTGCAAGATAAAATGGTTGAAAGTTTTTCTTTTTTTCCCCGAAGTTGTCCTTATACCATAATCATTACGAATAAAACATATAAAGAATCTTTAAAATAGAGCTGCCTCGACATGCGTTTTGAGAAGATTTGAAACATCGAAAGAGAATAATATAAACTCTTTAAGGTTTGCTCACCTGATTATCGGGATTTTCTTCTACTGATTTCTTGAAGACTTCAATCCATAGACTAAATTGACTTTTGGTCCATCTTAAAGTCACGATCCATGGATTCTATTTTTTCCACGGTGGTAGAAAGGTGTACCAAAAGTCAATTTGATCTGTGAAATGTATCTTTTCCATGATCTTACCCTTAGTACTCTAAGGAACGATTATTTCTTCTAAATAAGTCTATTCGGACTTGAGAGGTTTGGAAAAGCGAAGGTGAGAAAGATAGAAAGTTTTTGAAGGTATTTTTCTTATTTTTGCCCTTTTTGTGGTTATTTATAGACCAACAATTTGTGGCAAAATAAAGACGGAAGTCCAAAGGATAAGATTTTATCAGAATCTGTTCCTAATAAATCATTGGAAGCTAAAGCATGACCGTCTCTTTGAGAATTGTTTTCATAAATGAAGACGGTTGACGCTCCCCTTCTTATCTTCTCAGAAAAAGTAGTTATGTTTTTTACAACTCAAGTGAAATTACCTTCTTAACTAAGTCTATTTAAGACTTTACTTCCAACCGCGATTTTATGACCTCCCTCTCAAGTACATCATTTTTCACTTGAAGTTGAGGGGCTAGCTGACGAGGATTATCGACAAGTCAATAATCTGGGTATAACCTTTATTCATAATTAACCCAGATCCTCTACTGGGCCCAAGTTAGTTCACTGGGCCCAATATCAATCAAGCAGTCTGAAAGTGGGCCCGAGAGTCTTTTCTTAGACCACCCTCGATTCTCTTCTAGACGTTCTATTGGATCTCCCCTGAGAGGTTTCTTCAGACCATTCTAGGACCTCTCCCCCGCAGAAGAGGTCCTCAAAGGCAGTTGCCCACGTGTGGTTAATAACAACCCATGTGGAGAGAAGGTATTTGGTTGTTAGATCCGGAGACATAGTGATCGCCATGAAGAGACGCAACGATCGCCATGAAGATACGCAATGATTGTCTTGAAGAGATGCGATTATTGGCATGAAGGGACACCACTGCAATCAACTGCCGACGCTTGCAGACTATAAAAACCTGGCCTATGCGCCTTTGTAATCATCTTGATCCATGTACCGATCCTAATTAACATTCATTCATAGTCATTCTCTCTGTAATCAGAGCATACTCTTTGCAATATACATCACCATTTGAGTCCTTAGGCGAATAGACAACAATCTCCATTTTCTTTGTTTATTTTTGTTTATCTGTTCTGTGACGAGAGTCCCAGACGTCAACATAATCCTTTTCACTATGAAACCACATCCTTTCAGTACTTTGCATCAGGAGATGCATATGCCTCTGAAATAGATTTGGGAACATCATCCACAAGGTACACAATGAAGTCATCACCAAAAGATTCTGCAATCCTTTGTCTCTTGCTCCTTCGAGGAGCTACAATACTCTCCACCACGATTGGACCTAATTATTTTAATCTTTCTGTATAATTGATTCTCAACCTCAGCTTTATAAGTTTTAAAATAGTCTAATGCTTCATCCTTTGTTTTCAACAAACACATATAACAGTATGTAGTGGCATCATCAATTAAAGTCATGAAATATATTTTTCCTCGTTTTGTCAATATACCATTCATCTTACACAAGTCTGAATGTATGAGTTCTAATTTTGCGAAATTTCTTTCCTTCACAGCCTTGTGAGGCTTTCGAGGTTGTTTCGTTTGCACACAAATTTGGCATTCATAGCCGAGAGTCACAATTGGATCCCTGTCTGCCATCTCTTGAAATTCACATAAGTGAATTTCTCCAGTTTCATTGCCTCGGCAAAACCAGCCATCACAAAGTGTCTATCAGGTTTTTAGATTGTTAGGTACATGCGCACTTTTGCGATTATTATAATTTCTAAAACAATAATTGGATCAACAACACCATATATACTAGCCATATTTTGGACTATGAACAGTAGCATGATCATCAACTACTCCTGGGAGTACGTACTCCCACATCTTATACCACTTAAATCGTATGATGATATCTCTTTATCTATTTGTGCATACTCCAATAATGATTATAAGATACCATAAAGTGAGTTCCATGAAAAATTTCATTAAATTCCACTTTTTATAGCAAACTTTGTGTATATACTTCTTTTATATATGAAAAAGGGTATATAGCAAAAAAACAAAGGGCTCCAATGAATTTTTTTCAATCAAATCATATTGGAGTATCTTATAATTGGTATTTAAGTATATTGAAAATGATAAAGAAGTATAATATGTGTGTTTAAATGGTATATTAGAAGTGGGAGTACATACTCTCAGGAGTACGAAACGAGCGTCCTCTCTCTCTCTCTCTCTCTCTCTCTCTATATATATATATATAGCAAGGCAAAATGTAGAACAAGAATGCTACTAAAAAAGTCGGTCTCAACATCATTACATGATAAATATCTAAGGAGTAAGGTCTAGCCATATCAAATGATATCACCGTGACTTACAGAGATTCGCTCCGACGAAGGTCGCGGTAGAGTCTGATGCAAAGAAGACGACACATAGAGGGTGATGGAGAATGATGAAGTTGTGAGCAATCGCGCGAACGCTTCCCAAAAACCTGATTCGCCTCAATTCGTGCAAAATCACGAGATATGCCGACTTTAGAGACACTACTCTTCCCACAATGGTGAGTTCTCTCCCTCGTATAGAACCGGTAGTAAGCAAAAGAAACAATCATAATTACTTCGTTTTATACGCAGTTAAAGCACGTCATAAAAGCCCTATTGAAACAATGTTTTTAGTTTTCAGTTTGGCGTCGGCGCTGGCGAGGCGAGCGAGCGAGCGAGCACGTATGTTCTTCTCTTATTTGCTTCAACTAGGTAAGATCAACTTCACCTTATATATTGGTGTCCTCCCACCTAGACTAAATGATACTGAAATTTTCATATTCCACCATATATGAACAGGTTTTTGAAATTTTTCTAGAATTTAATTAGAATATTGGATGACCAAACCAGAACTCAACATGATGTACTCCGGCTGCTGGCTGCTGCCTGCTGCCTCGAACGGAGCTATTTGCGATCCCTGTATGAATCTGACACTGTTAAATAGCAGCCTGAAAGTCGAAGCTTGTGTTGGTGAAAGAATAGTAGTACGCGTCATGTCTGATAAGATGTGGACAGGGCGATACCTCCATTTGGATGGTGAGTGATCTAAACCGCCAGAGAGCCAAGATTGCGGCGTGCGGTGCATTGAACGCTCGTCCAAAAACGTGCGGGATCCCAAAGAAAACCAGCCGGAAAGCCGCCACATGAGTCAGTGGGATCATCGACGGAGAGGGCCCTGTGCTTTATTTTCCAAGACACGATGTGCACATGGCTAATGCTCCATGGAGGCTTCGGAAAAGAGACCATCGTGGCTCAGGGTGCTTTTCTCCGCCCATGATGTATTGATGATCATGGCATTGCTGTTTCTTTGGTCCTTACCTTTCTACCCTTTTAAAAAAGGCGTCAATGGGACACAATCGGTTCAATTTCTCTTTTATAGCAGCCACTACTAGATAGATAGATATACACTCAGCAGATGAAGAGATTTTACACTGTTGAGCTCCAGATTGGGAGGCAACACTCCCATCGAAGCAGAGGCGTAGTCAGCTAGCGGTTGGGCCTCAAGCTAGCCCAGCCGAAATAACGGTGGCCTAGGCCAATCCAGCGTGGGGCTGATAAAAAACAATAAGGATTTTCATCTGGGCCTCAGACTATTGCCCTGGCGGACCGAGGCCCATCTCCGCCACCGCATCGAAGCCCATATCCTTAGCTGCCTTTGTAACACGGGAATCTATTATTATCTTATTAAAGTATAGTTAAAATAAACTATCGTGTTCGCTCTGAAGGACTAGAAATCATCACGTTAATTAGTGAAAAAGGGAGAAATATCTACACAGTCGATCGCGGTGGATCCAGATTATAACGGTCTAGATTAAAAGAAAGTCCATATCAAGAACAATAGAACTAAAATTGAATAATAATGGGCAATTAGATTTATATACTAATCCAACAAAAAAATGAAATTTGAAATAAAAATAAAATTAGCGCTTTGATTTGAGATGAATTCCAATACTTACATTACAATTCGAATAAAAATCAAACAATAAATGAGCAATTAGATTTGTATACAAAATCCAACAAAAACTGAAATTTAAAATAAAAAATAAAAGAAAATTAGCGATTTGATTTAGATTTGAATTCGATCATTAAAATTTGGAATAAAAACTAAACAATAATTGACAATTAGATTTGTATATGAAATCCTACAAAACAAATAATTGAAATTCAGAATAAAAATAAAAATAAAATTGATTTCAATACAAATTCCAAATTAAAATATTAAATAATTGTAATTAGAATAAAAATTAGCAATTTGATTCGTATATGAATTCCGAGAAAAAATAGCAAAAATTCAGAATTAAGCAATTTGATTTGTATACAAACTTCAATAAAAATAACTGAAATATTGAATAAAAATAAAAATTATAATGAGGATAGCAAGAATGTTGTCGGAGGATGCACAAAAGAGCCCACCACATCGCTCTCAAGGGCTAGAAAATCCCATGTTAATCAGAGGAAAAAGAGAAATATCTACACCATTGATCGTGGTGGGTTCATATTATAATAGCCTAGATTAAAAGGAGTCTGTGTCAAGTATAATAAAACTAAAATTCAGAATAAAAACAAAATAAAATTAGCTATTTGACTCTATTATATTATTAAAACAGGGTCAAAAGAGGTCACCACATTCGCTCTCAAGGGCTAGAAATTTTCACGCTAATTGGTGGGAAAACAAAAATATCAACACCGTCGATCATGGCGGGTCTAGATTATAACGGTCTATATTAAAAGAAGAGAAAAGTACACTGTGGGTCCCTAAACTTGTCAGAGTGGTTCACTTGGGTCCCTAATCTATGAAATTGTCCAATCCGGTACCTAAACCTATATATTTAAGTGGGTCACCGGAGGTCCAAAAGAGCCTGGGCTGGCCTTGCCCATTGACGTGGACTCTGTAGCGTGGATGGTGGGAATTTGTGTGCCCATAGTGGCGGTTATCTTGCATTTTCGTCCTCGTAAATCTTGCAGGCCTAAATTCCGAACCAAAAATTCTGACCGACCATTTATATTCCCACCGGATTCATTCGAAATCCCTAATCCCTAATTCCCCTCTCCATGTCTACTCTCCTCCGGCGATGAAGGCATCACTCTCCTCTGGTGATGAAGGCATCCACTCTCCTCCGGCCACAAAGGTTGGATTGCAGCCTCGTGCTTCGACGATAAAGGTGCTCCATGGCCGAGACGTCGAGCTCCTCGACGAGAAGCCACCGCAGGGGAAAGCTTGCACTCCCGTTGATAGTGTGCCCAAGCTGTGTGAGCAGGAACGTGGTCCGGTTAACATCCAGAATGAGAGAGAATCCCGACCGGATTTCTTCAAGTGCCCAAACCATCATGTGGGTTCCTGTGTCGATTTGGTATTTGGGATTTGGAGTTGGTTCTGATTTTGTTCGTATGACTGTCTTTGAGTCAGCGAGATGGTTCTAGCTGTAGCTTTTGGCTGTGGAAGGAACAATATGATAAGTATTTGTGTGAACGGGGTATGATCCATTTTGATGAATACAATGTGGCTGTGATGAAGACTGAAACAAAGGTGGAAGAATTACTAGTTGGAGAAGGCATGGAGGAGAAGTTATCTGTGCTTGTTCGCATGTTGATGGCAGTGTTAGAAGTAGGAAAGGAAGTTGTATTTTTGCTGAAGGATTTGCTCGTTGTGTGTGTTGTTGTTAATTACTTGGGTCACACTGCTATTTTTGAAGATGAGCATGTATGGCAGGTGTTGAAATTTGTGTGTATGTAATGGAAATGAATGGTGTGAAATGGATCGCTTCGCATTATTCTCTTTGCAATTGTATTTGTTCTTGTGTTGAATTGCACAACAAATGGATGGTGCATGCAATGGAAATACATGGTGTGAAATATGTTCTTTTGCTGAATTTTAGAACAACTAGACTGAATTGCTGAACAACTAGAGTGAAATACATGGTGTATGCAACATGGGTAAAATTTGTTCTTTTACTGAATTGCATGGTGAATTGCAGAACAACAATACTTAAGAAGGCCAGTTGAAATTTGTGTGTATGTAATGGAATACATGGTGTAAAATGGATGGTTTTTGAAGATCAACATGGTGAATGTAGTTCAGTTGAGCCATAATACTGCATAAAGCATTCATAGCATTACATAAATAACTTAAGAAGTCTTTGGAGTAATTGACATAACTCCAGTTCATAGCTTGTAAACATCTAACTGAACACTTTCTAGGTTGACATAACTGCATCTAATCTGATCACTTTGTTTCTTCACAAAATCACAAAATACTATTGTTTTGTCTGCACAAAAAAGAACTTCATAGCACCAGGCATCATTTTCTTACTGCACAAAATACTTGCCAGGACATCATTCACTTATTGCCAGTAACCTCCTTAGCATTAACACCTTTCTTGTGCTTCCCCATCTTTGCTCTACCTATTGTCGGTACATTCTCAGCGATGAAAGCACAATTAGGAATTGGAGTAGCTTGTTGTGTTTGCCTCAAGGATGGAGTGGACTGGACAAGACAGTGATTGCATTTGCATAGATTATGCCAACTATTCATAACATAACTTGCATGACATAAAACATGTTTATTTATCTCTAGGACTCTAAAAGGTCTTATGTTTATTTATGTGCATGAATTGCTATGGACTATCTAGACTCTGTACAAACTAGAAGTTTAGAACATAGACATGGATGGATATTTCAAGAAAACCCATATTGATTACATAATCAAATAGCATGTCATCAGTGTTCTTTCAGGAATCAAGCAGGTCAAATGCTGAAAATGCATGTTCCAATAACAGATCAACACTAAGATACAAGTCATGATTTTGCTCAATACTAAACAACTAAACAGATTGAAGTAAACCTCTTGCATGACATAAAATGCATGACACAAAACATGTTTACCTCAGTGATTAGCTGAGACATCATAGTGGAGCTCAGTTGGGAGGACATGTGCTCATCTGGTGGTAGTGGGGGTAGAACAGCCTGGGTGATTACAGGATCTTCTTCTTTAGTCTCTTCCTCAGGCAGTGCTTTGTGCTTCCTTATTACTTGTTTCTTGGGCCTTTTCCCTGCCTTCTTAAGGTCACACCCCCTGACATTGTGGGTAGAAGATCCACAGTGCCTGTAGTGCATGATCACACCATGTTTAGATATTTTAGGTCCTGATTATCCCTGCACTTCATGTGGCTGCTTCCTTCTACATTTCCTTGACCTACCTACTTTCTTCTCATACGCAAGTGGTTTTACTTCAACACCATTCATCTTTTGCTAGCTCTTTTGGTCTCTACATGACATGATGTTATGGCCATATGCCATAGTATACCTATAAATTGAGTAGCAACTATGGACCATATCCTCTAGTGCAAACCTCTCATGCCTGCAGCATGAGATAGCGTGGTTGCATGGAATGCCTGTCAAATTCCATCTTCTGCAATCACACTGCCTAGCATTTAGGTCCACAATGTACTGTGATTCCCTTTCCCGCACCTGGAAAATGCCCATACCAGCTGGCAAAACATAGCTTGTGACGGTTTGTCACTACAACCATGCTGTTAGTGTCAGCGTCCTTCTTGATGATTCTCAAACCTTCACTAACATGTTTCCCTACCAAACAGCAGTAAAGCTTCAACCTTTCACTCTCCTCATAGCTGAGCTGTTCCACAAAATCATCTATCCAGATAGGAGACCACGTATCTGTCGCACAATGATCAAACCAGTTCCATTTCCCACCCACATAGCTCCGGTTGCTACCCTGTCCGCAAAAAAACCCACCATGGTGAACCTCCACTATGAATTCGTCGTCATCAGGCCCTACATTGTTAACGAAGTGATGCGATTTCAGGAAAACTAGCGACCAAAAAAACAAGATTTTGTGAATTCGTGCTCAACATATCACCACAATCCGAAACCGTAGATTACTAATAACAGCAGTGCACCAAAGCCGGCCGCTTCGCAGAGCAAAATCACAACCAAAATCACAACCAAAATCAAAACCAAAATCAAGACCAAGCCAGACACTAAAGCATGAAACACGTATCATACGCAGGAGGCGGTTTGCCTTCTGCCTGCAGCATGGGCACCATGCTCGTCTCCGGTAATCTACGCCGCAAACCACTTTGTGGTTAATGAAGCCAGCAACCCAAGGACCCCCTCACCGTCGCCTCCGCACGAACGCCTCAGAGCCCAGTGCATGATTGGGGGTGGATTGTGAACTTTGCTACAAGCCCGAGTAGTTTTGTGCAAAACTCTCACCGCAACCGGCTAGTCACAAGCGCCACACGTGAGCTGCAGGCCATGCTGGAGAGTCCACGTTAGGGTCAACCTTCCACGTCAGTAGTCAAGGCTAGCCTAGGCACTTTTGGACCTTCGGTGACCCACGTAAATAGGTTTAGGTACCAGATTAGATAGTTTCGTAGATTAGGGACCCAAGTGAACCCCTCTGACAAGTTTAGGGATCCATAGGGTACTTTTCTCTTAAAAGAAAGAGCCCATGTCAAGTACAATAAAACTAAAATTCAGAATAAAAAATAAAATAAAATTGGCAATTTGACTTCGTAAGTAATAGAGTCCATGTCAACACCGTGCAACCACAAGTCTATTTATGGGGTGGACCGGGCCAACTAGTTAGCAATACTTTGAGTCAGTTCTGTTTGGGTTGATAAGCGGCGCAAGAGGGGGCCGGGACGGCGAATCCTTAGCGAGCAGAAACGAGTCAAAATAGAGCTTTGTAAAAACCTTGTGATAATCACTTAGTCGCACGCCTTCACAAGCGTGTCATGTCTGACATTATAAGATGATTATCTCTTGTGGGTCAAGCTATACAACCTCTACAGAGTATAAAACTATTTGAATAAACGTGAACGGGGGTGTTTACTAGTTGCTTTAAGGAAACTTGATTATTTATGTATTAACCTTTTTAAAATTGTGCTTTACAATCTACTTACTGTATTTACTATCAATATTTATTTACTATCAATATTGCTTTCTGCAAAGTAACCATAAAGCTATCCTTGTCAAGCCTTGCATGAATACTACTTGCATACATTTACCTATGACTTGCTGAGTACTTTAAGTACTCACGGCTTTGCGTCATTTGTTGATCAGTCGCTGCTGAAGAACCAGGGAACACCGAGTTCTACGGAGAAGACTACTTCGAAGACTATGCAAACTAGTTCACGTCCTCTACTTGATTGCATGTGGGCATGTCGTAAGGCTTCCACGAGTTGTTCCTTTCCGCTGCAAGTGTACTCTTTTGTCTTTAGACCTGCGTGGCAAACTCTGTAAAATCTTGACCATAAGGTCCTTTTTATTCTAAGTAATATTATTTTGTCTGCTTCTTAATTAGCTATCTTGTTGTATGGATATGGTTTCATCTATGTTGCAACTGTGTGGACTAGCTACTGATCATGGGACTAGTTCAGAATACACAGAGGGTCCCGGAGTTGCATATTTGGGGCCCCGACACTTGCCACATTATTTCTCGATATTTTTCATAAAGTGGTTGATTTCCCTCTGTGGATATCATGGGGATATGCCTGAGATCTTAGGATGATGTTACAATTGGCAATGTCGTTGATGCTTTGTCAATCACGTGTTTTCGGAAAAGTTCCAAGTCTGTCGAGGCCTTTGGCGGTCGACCGCCATTTTGACGGTCGACCGCCATACTGCTTGGTTTTCGAAATGGTCCTCGGCGGTCTGACCGCCAGTCAAGGCCCGACCGCCATGGAGCTGGCTGACCGGCTTTGCTCGAGCGGTCGACCGCCACTTTATGAACTGTGAATTTTGGAGTGGGCCAAAATAAAAGGTGTAGGCAAGTGAGAAGGTGCTTCGTGCTTGGTCTCATAATTTTGGAGCTTCGAGCAAAAGTTCTATTTGATTGAAATTTCCAGAGAAGGTTCGGGTTTCTGTGTTGGATTTTTGGTCGAGTCATGGATCGGTCGGTCGACCTTTGGTCGCGGCGGCCCGACCGAGGAGCCGTCGACCGCCAAGGTGGCGGTCGACCGGTTTTGATGTGTTTCGTCCGCCCTTCGTGGCGGCGATGTTTGCTTGTTAGGTCAAGTTCATGGGTTTCATGGCATATGTGTTGCATGATGCATGTTTTGACTAACGTGGGTCAAGTTGTGAAGAACTTGTTCCCGGATTCGCTTGTCGGTCTATTGTCGTGCGGGTTGCTTGGTGGTCAACGACGGTCAACGGCGAGGATGATCGGGACTAGGCTTGGAGAGCCGAGGTCCGTAACGATCGACGATGCCAGCGAGGTCAATGAACTCAAGTGTAGTGCGAGAATGGACAAGGGTAACCGAACAGGCGCTTCGATCGCGATCGGTTTAATCAAGCTGCGAGGGTCGGTGCAAGTGCCATGGTGGTTTCGGTGGGAGCCGGATGGGAGAGACTTGCCGACATGAAGAGAGCCACCGGTTCAACTTACACGCGGCGAAGCATGGAGGTGCTTAACGAAGATGGGACTCGGTCTTTGCAAAAGATCGAGAAGGGTATTTTGGTAATTTTACCAAATACCGCCTTGGTGACCTTTTGCCAACTCACGGCGCAAAGATGGTGCAAGGTGAAGCGGTTTAGGTCAAGAGATGAAGACGGCGCTTTAAAACGCGCGTGCGTATGTGTCCCGCTTGTTTTGGGCCTTAACGGAGCCCATTAGGGTTACTCTTCTAGAAGGTCTAAGTCTCCACTATAAATAGAGGAGGAGGTGGTCGCACCCCTCAACCCTTTCATTGCATTGTAAACCCTAGTTTTGCTTTTGTGCTTAGGGAGAGGATTAGTGGAGGTTAGGGTTCTAGAGAGTTGGATTTGATTCGTGCTCATGTATTGAGTCTTTGTCCTCCATTGATGGAGTGGTCAGAAACCAATACCATATCAAATCAATCCAAAGAAAGTTCTCTCAAAGATGAGTTCGTTTGCTTTCTTTATCTCTATTTGATGATTTTGAGTCTTTCTTTGATCCGCGAAGTTTTTGGTTGGTTTCTTGCCATGATCTAACTTATCGCGACATGTGGGAACCCATCTAGGATCATCTTGATCATCAATCACCCACGAGCAAGTCTCTAGATCATATTTTGCATCCGCTCGGTTTTGAACCTCCTTCGCTCAAACTGAAAAAGATAGGAACTTTGGCATGGATCTCTGAAATCTTTGATTGGAATAGGTTCCTAATATCTTTAGGAAGGTGTGGTTCAAATTTCGTGAAGTTTGGCCTTACGGATCAAAAGTTAGGTCGTTTTTCGTTTGGATTGTCTCCGCTGATTTTGCTGATTTTCCTGTTCATCGTCGGGAGCGGTCGACCGCCCATTCCAGTCGTCGACTGCCCCCGTGAGAGGTCGACCGCCCAAAACTTTGAGATTTGAGTTTTTGGTTATTTTTGGGTGTTTTGCTTTGGGGTTTGGATTGATTCAATACTAGTCTTCAACAGATCGGTATATTGATCTTCATAGCTTCCATAGCTATTGGAGTGAAATTTGTGTTGAATTCGATTCTTGTGAAAAAGTGAGCGTGTTCTATTCACCCCCCCTCTAGTCGCCTTTTCGGTCCAACACCCTCCTAATGACGGAAAACTATCATCATCAAATATACTATCAGCGAATCGGATAGTATGCAAATCTTCCGTCATAGGGTCCAAATACCTGATTATGGATGTTGTCTCATAACCAACGTATATCCTAGACTTTCGGAGAGGGCCCATTGCAGTTCGCTGTGGTGGTGGTGGTATAGGTACATAAACCTTCCAACAAATTTGTGAAGATGAGAAATTTTAGGTGCTGACCCTTGCGCTAGTTGCATAGGTAAATGAATGTTATATGTCGATGGCCTAAAGTTGATGAGAGTTGCTGTGTGCAGGACTGCGTGTTCCCAACATATAGTTTGTAAATTAAAATTCTACAAAAGCGGTCGGGCAATAAATTTAATTCTTTTAATTAATGCCTCTGCTAGTCCATTCCGGGTGTGGACATGCGGTACGGAATACTCAACTTTAATTCCCATTGCCATGCAATATTCATCAAATGCCTTCAAAGTAAATTCTCCGGCATTGTCCATTCTGATGGACTTCACATGATGACCAAAAAAATTGTTTTTAATTTGAATTATCTGCGAGATTACCTTTGCAAAAGCATGGTTTCTCATAGACAATAAACATACGTGCGACCATTTCGAGGAAGCATCGATGAGCACCATAAAATATCTAAATGGCCCTGACAGGGGCTATATAGGACTGCAAATGTCTTCCTGGATACGTTTTAGGAATGCAAGGATTTCACCCTTCACTTTTAGAGTAGAAGGTCTAGTAATTAATTTCCCAGTGACACTTGCTGAGCACACAAAATCTTCTTGATTCAGGGAATTCTTTACATCGATATTATGTCCCTATGAATTGTTAATTATATTTCTCATCATCCTACGACCTGGGTGGCCTAATCTATCATGCTAGATACACAAAAGTTCAGAGCTTCTAAATAGGGTTTTCAGGGCAGTATAGGCTGCGGGTACCTTAATATTAGTGTAGTATAGCCTAGTCTCATATGAAGGAAGTCGTTCTAATATCCTTTTTCTACTTTCTTCACGCTTTGTAATGAGCAGACATTCCTTACCATATTCTTCTTAAGTCTCTATGTGGAAACCGTTAGCGCAAATATCCTTGAAATTTAGGAGAGTTTTAGTCGATTCTGGGTGCAACGAGGCTTCTTTCATGACCAAAGTTGTACCCATCGGGAGTATAATTATGGCCCTTCCTGAACCTATTATACAAGTATTGTTGCCTACGATTGTCATAAGATTACCAACATTCTTGTTGATCGACTGAAAGAATTTCGTCTCTCTCAAGATGGTATTCGTTGTGCCACTATCAGCTAAGCACACTTCCTCCATAGGGCGTCACACGCGTTCTAATATAAAGTACTTTATTAATATTTAGTAGGAAGCAATCAACACATAAATAAAATACTTCAAATATCAGAACATATCATGCTATTATTAACCGAATAAATGAATGAATTAAATAATATCATCCAACCATCATGAGAAATATATTGTTTAAGGCTCTACACGAGCATACAACCATCATCCATGGAAAAGTATAACTTGTTCCACACACAAAATAAAGGACATTTAAAGTCTAAGTGCATTATGTGCATTAGACTGAGTCCACCAAGAAGTTAGAGACTTCAGTTGCTATCTTCTCAAAGGTGACATCCTCTTCCTTGGAAATCATGGCAGTGGCAGCAGTAATATCAAGGGGGGTGCGGCTGCAAGAGTGGAGTCCACCTCCATCGATGTAGGCAGCTGCTTTGAGTCCTCTCCCTCAGCGAAGGCAAAGTGAGTTTCATGCTGTCCTTCTTCTTCTTGGCTTGAAAAACATCGACGACATGTTGCGGTTCTTCACAAATCCGCGACCAGTGCTCCCACTTGCCACACTTGTAGCAGGTTTAGTCTTGTTGACCATAGGGCTTGTCGTTCCGCTTTGCCTTGCTTGTCTTCTTTTCTTGTGGAGCATTTGGCTTGCCTTTGTGGGCTGCGGCCTTGCCCTTCCTTCCCCTTTTCTTCATTATAGGCTTCCGCACCTTGAAGCTCCTAGCGTTGACCTCATGGCCAGTGGAGCTCCCAAGTGGTTGGACAACGAAATTCTTGCGGAGAACGTCATCCTGAGCATCTGCAACCTGCATAATATCAATCAATTCGGCATAGTCCTTGTAGCCGTCTTGACGATAGTTACGCGTAGACTGCACTGCACTAGGGTGGAAGGTGGAGAGCGTCTTCTTAATCTTCTGCTTATCTGTGACTTGGCTGCCACAGAGTTGAGATTGGTACATATCATGTGCAAGGCAGAATTGTACTCTCCCACGGTCTTGAAGTCAGCAAACCTCAATTGGATCCATTCCTGCTCTGCCAAAGAAAGAATGGTGTATTTTAGCTTCTCGAACCGCTTCTTTAGTGCAGTCTACAAGGCTAGCACGCTCTTCTCTGCCATATACTCATTCTTGAGTGTGAGGCAGAGGTGGTGCCTGAGATAGTGAATCGTTTGATCATTTTCCTCAGGGGTGAGTTTGGCATCCTTCTATGCACCAATCCCAATGGCAGCGCGGAGCTTCTTGACTCCAAGTACAACCTCAACATCGAAAGCCCAAGTCAAGTAGTTTTGGCCATGCTAGGCCAGCTCCTCGAACTCCCGGTTCGTGATGTCTGTCATCTACATGTGCATACAATAAATACATAAATTTACTACAGGTAAAATACATGAAATAAATTAGATAATGGTACAAAATACTCTCGTAATGTTTCAGAATTTTCTACACATTTTTCTATAATTTTACTGCTAATTTAAGTGATCAAAGGCAATTTAAGCAATTACGATTAATCAAAATAGTAAATAAATACAGAAAAGCATAGAAAATAATAACAATAGTGCTAAACAAGCTTCAAATGCTAAAAACGATTCAAAATTGAATTCTCAATGTCCTTTTATGCCACAATATGAATTTTCAGTGAATTATGCAATTTCCAAGGACTTATCCGCTAATTTTTAGTTCTGAGAAAATTTCCACATAATTTTAGAAAATCCAAGGGCCTATCCGTAAAATTCAGAGCCCTGCCCCCCTGCGTGGGCCGGATTTCACTTGGCCTGCTTGCTCGCCATTTTCTCGGTAGCGGTCGGTCCTCAGTGGGTGCGGACTAGGGTTTCCCAACCCTAGCATTGGCGGCAACAACACGAGGCCTCGTCTTGGGCGGCAGAGCGGTGTGTGAGAGGTGAGCGGGCTTAGCAGTGGCGCGCGACACGACGGAAGCCCGTCTTGGGGTTGGCGACAACACGTTATGCGCGAGAGGCGCCAAGACGCGAGCGGCAAGGGCGACACGCTCTGCGAGACGACCGACACGGCGGCGAACGACGGGTTGCGCATAGGCATGCGCGGCGGCGGCCAGCCGATGGCGACGATCCGGCGTCTTGGTGACTTCGCAAGGGAAGGCGCGGCCAGCCGCCGACGACGATCTGGCGTGGCGGATGCCCGTAGGGTCGTAGATGCGCGGTGCGGCGCTGCGCGTGACGTGGCTGGCACTCGGCATGACGACTAGCAGCACGGCACGGCCGGTGCTCGGCGTGGCGGTCGGCGGCAAGACAACTCAGCCGATGTTCGCGACGATGATCGACAAAGATGGCTTCAGCCGATGCTCAGAAGCGATTTTTTTCCTTGTCTTTTCTTGCTCTTTCCATGATGTAATCTACAATCCCTCTTTCAATCAATCATCCGATCGGCATTGTGCCGGCGACTACAAGTCAGCTCGCGGAGATTAGAGGAAATTTACACCGTGAAAAAACATAAAAACTAATCTAGAATGCTAAAATTGTACGGAATAAAAGCAATCTAGAAAGTGATTCTGATGTGAATGAAAGTATCGCAATGTATTATATCAAATACATCCTATGGCTGCTGTTATGCTAATTATTTTGTGCTAAACAACGAGAATAACACAACAATTGATTCATACATATATCACGTACATACATTTTTCTATTTGTCTAGTACTTTTTCTAGAAATCAGCATGTGAATGGCAGGCGTATTGAGATGAATACATCGCATCAATCGAATGGCTATTGTTGTACTCTTCATGATTTGCAAAGAAAAAGGGCTAATACAACGGATGATAAATACATATACCATGCATATACGCTGTTTACTTTACCTAGCATATTTTCAGGCTATCAAAAGCCGAGGACGGCTTTTCTTGAAGAAAGGGAGGATGATGCGGACATCCTTAGCTATGCTGTTCTATATAGTGTTTTCAATTCATTAAGTACCTCAGAACAACATGAGCTTACTAAAAGAGTTGAAGAACAAGAGAAGCTTGTAGGCGAAGCTTGTGTAAAGAATCTTAACCAACAGGTGAATCTGTTCTATGAATTTCCTTTTAGTTTCGTTGATAATATTATACTACCTAATAGCGGGTCATCACTTATTGTTAGGTTCGAAGGAGATGCTTTATGTGAATATCAAGAACACGATGCTTCTCGGGGTGTTTTGATGCTCGCAAAAATAGCATGTGGCCCATGGGACGCATGGGAGTTATGGGTGCATGATACGAACAATAGATGGCACCACACTGATCTTGAAGTTCACGGCGATCTTTGCGACAACTCGAAAGAATCTAGCATGAAATATATATATATATATATATATATATATATATATATATATATATATATATATATATATATATATATATATATATATAAAGCCTGTCAAGTCTACTTTCCAACGGATCAAACGACACGTGATTTGGAGCTTTCTATAAAAGTTATGGCTATTCGAGTGCATCTTTGCATATTCGCACCGACCGATCTTGCGAGAGTTGACAAAGTTGATGATTCCATTGATTGTACGACATCTTGGGAAGATATCTAGATTTGCCATGACTTTTCAAAGGCTTACAAGAGTCCCTTTCTCAAGTTTCACACAGATTCAAGTCGTTTCAATTAATGAAATTGAAGATAGGAAGGTTTGGATTCAATTCGGATTCGGAATCAGCATCAAAATCGGATTCGGAATCAGCAGTACAATTTGGATTAAAAAGGCCATAACTTTCACAAACGGAGTCCGATTTAGGTGTTCTTATACTTGTTGGAAAGCTAACTTCAAGACGGACCCAACAGATCCTCTCTCAGCCTCAGATTCATCCTATATCAAAAGATATGTCCAAAACAATATGACGGTTGTAAACTCAGAGTTTCCTTTTTATTTTAGATTGTGTTTGAATTGGAGTAGGAGCTCTAATTCCGAAATAGAGTAGGAGTAAGGCCTCTTGGCCAGCCCTAAGGTGGAGAAGGGCACTATATATTGAGGAGCAGACCCCCATTATGTCCTCAGACCAGTTTATGCATAAGAATTGAAATATAGCTATTGTTTGTTCTTTCTAAACCAGAGTTTATGCGAGGACTTTGAGAGAGGACTAGACGATCCATTGATTAGTTCTGCAATTCAAGGTCAAGCCATCGTTCCATTGGGAATTGGGGACTTGGCGATCGTCGTTTGTGGTCTCGCGACGATCAACTATCCTGTGTGTTTTGGGCGTATTCCGAAGAGTTGAGGGTTCGTCCATTGGTGCGAGTGTTCAACTAGTGACATCGTCTACTTCGCATCATCTATCCATGGTTTCTCACTGAGAAGATCGGGCTTCCCCCATATCAGATTCAATCTACAAAAACGGTGTTATTGTTCATCGATGATTATCTTCTCAATCCGTGTAAAGGAGGCCTAGAAGTAGGCCGGAGAGCGTAGTCGTGCTGATAACGTGTTATGCAACCACCGTCGGCGAGTCTGGTCCGATGATCACCGTCGTAGGAGAATCGCGCACGCACAAGTACATAAAGTAAAATAGACACCGAGATATGGGGAACTCTTCTGCTCTTCTTTATTTCTCTTTTCTCAGTAAACACGTAAAAATAATTGAAACCCTTCTATAAATATACTAGAGAAGGATGAGAAGCCTACTATAGACCAAGCCTACACGGCCCGGCCCAAATTTTCCAACAAGTAGCAGTTGTTGTTTGTTGTGACCATGTGGGTATGTGAATGTGAACAAAGTCCAAAGCGGAAAGAGAGTGGGCCCAGTGTCCAGGACCATACAAATCCCATATGATAAAGACCGGTCCAACTAATAGCCCAAGTGTCCTTTGTAGGGCCCCCTGGATGGAGAAGCCGCATGCTCCAAAGATTCCATTATCCTTTTTCTTTTAGAAATAACCCCTAAAAATAAATTTGTAAAGCTAGCCCTGGCTTAAACGTTTTGCAATTATAGTCCTAACAGAGCACATTACTTGAGCACAAGGTTAGTTTTACAACAGATATAAACTACTAGGTAGTATCACAGTTCAACAAATTCTGTGTCTATTTTGACATTTTTCTATGTTCCAAGGTAAATATGTTGCTAGTCGACTTGTGATAGTTTTTTAAGAATAGAAAGGAGATTCACGTTCAGTCTCGAGTCGATAAAGGTGTAGGTTCTCCATTAACACCCCATCTCAAATAAATTCCTCTTAGGACTTCTAATGGTGGCTTTTCTATGGATCGAGATCATCTGTGTTACTGTAGATCACTGTACGAATAATGTTTACAGTACGGCATAATCCCGCCGTGGCGGACCGTTGTGCATATTGATCTCGGCCTTCTATTTTTTGTCGGACAATGAAGATCACTCTCTAATGTTATACACTGTAGATCCTGCAGAGAATCTCTTTCCCTTTTCTACACCCCTTTTGACTGGACCACATTTCTCTTCGAGTGATTGTCACTTAGAAATTCAGGTGGCTAAATGAAAACGACAGGCAATTTTTCAAGCGCTTCCATGATTATAAGTTTCTCATCAAAATGTTAAGTAGCACTTACGTATTCCTTTTCAAGCACAGGGATGCTATTGTACCTTTGTGGCATATTCTTCTCTGGCATGGCACTCATGCCCATCTGTCAATGTTTTTTCCAAACAAAAAAACCCTAACATGCATGCGCTTTCCATATCTACTACTGCTGCTAACCTCGCTAATTGTACATAACTCATTCGTATATTATGATATTCAAAGTTGATTTACCTATTTTGTAACAATGAAAAAAGTACATGCTACAATGTTGCCTATTGTAATTGCGGGCAAGCAATCAAGCAAATGGTATGTCTTTTTGGTAATACTTCCTCCAATCACAAATACATGTAGTTAAAAATTTAAAACTTTAGCTATTAATATCTTTTTAAATAGTTGGATTGGATACATGAAAATCACAGGTGTAGATTTGTCTGAAAATACTTTCATAATATTATAATTTTATTGAACTTTGTAAATATATTATAATAATAATTAGTGATTATAATAATAATTAGTGATCAAATGGACTATGTTGACGTCCAAAACACGGGTATTTATGACGGGAGCGAGTACTGTACAAATGGAGTAAAGTGAGCTATGGTGTATGCCTACATGGCTACTTGCTTGTTGGAGTGCGGGAAATGATGGTGCTAGATTTGGGGTCGTCGGATGGACAAAGTCAAGTCACGACGACGCAGCCAGCCAGCCAGCCAGTGGCCCAGTAGCCACGCCCCGTCCATCGCCAGCCGCATCCAGCCATGTGGGCCCCCACTGACAAGGACAAAAACACCACGTTTCGTCTCCTCATTTGCTGACATGGTGCACGCCCGGCTGGGACCCGGTGAACAGTGTCTTCATCTCTCTCATGCGTCCTTCTCCACCAACTGGCCCTGGCCGTGGTTAAGATAATTTTCACCGTACAAGTGTACAAGATCGCGTTGGGGATTGCGGGATAAGCAGCTGTAATAAGAAACCAGGGAAATACTAGCGAAAAATCAACACAAATAACCCATCTAAATTTATGATTAATGGTAATAGAGACAGGACGCTGTACCGCTAGACTATTGTAGCGTTGGCCTGGTGACTTTTCTTTAGCGGGCTACTTTGCTCTTTGGCGTTAACATGTCTAGGTACATAGCAACGTGTTAGGTAGATAGCAACGTGTGACAATTCGGCAAAAGGCCAACCGATCGCTTTGCCTTTGCTCGACGTTTCATCCGCCATACAATTCGACAAACTAGAAGGAGCTAATGCGACTGATTTTCTGCATAACATGCTAATCCTGCGTGAGATCACTTGAAACTCCCCCTTGAACCCGTCCATTTCTACAATCCAAGCCCGGCGTCAGTTTGCCATGTTCTCCCCAAGGCTACAATGGTAATAATATGATATTAAGAAAATGTAGGGAGCTACAGTAATAACTAAAAAAAATACTAAGCTTATCTTACCCAATTCTCTCAGTCTCACCCTCTTTATCCAACACCGGCATTTTTGTCACTTTCACGGACGCATCTACTAATCAAAGAGGACCCACCGCCCCACTACATTCCCATTATTGAAAACTATGCCACTGTCTCAGTGTCTTGGGATAAGCCATCGATTACTTTTGTGCTAGTATTTTTCTGGTGACATGGGAACAAGATAAGTCTTTTGTTACTAGTGTCGTGTGCCACTACAGGCAAAGCTAACAGCTCATTTTTGTTCTTTTGCAAAACTTTTTTTCTTTCTTAAAACATGTATGCTAAGGCCCAGTTTAAAACACAGGAACTTAACAGGGACCGTTCAATTTTCTCGTAACACGGGAGAAATTCCCGGGTCTCACACGGGCTCTAAACATTATACAAGAATCGACATGAGCATCAAAATTAAAATATGTGGCAGATACTTATTTAACCGGATCAGATTGGAATATCGAGATATGCTTAGGGATGGCAACAGGTCATTCCCCGGCAGGAGTGGTGGAACATCCTCATTTCCGATAGAAGAAAAAAAATCTCAGTTTCCGTTTTGTTTCCGTCCTCGGGTACTATTCTTCTCTATTCCCCTACCTAAAAATTGGATCTCCAACCTCTCCTACACATACATGGGGTGAGCAGACCTCTCCTATACAGACATGGTGTGAGGTCGGTCCTCAGGTGATGTTGGGGAGGAGGCCGGCATTGGATGTTGGGGAGGACCGGAGCTCAGAGGACTAGACGAAGACGTCGTGAGCAGCAGGACTAAAGGAGGAACTCAGGGAGCAGCGGAGCTGCCAGATGCGGGAGCATCAGGATGTGGAGTTGCCGGATACGGGAGCAGTGGGACCGAGGGAAGAACCGCCGGATACGGGAGCAGCGGGACTGAGGGAGGACCGGAGGAGCAGTGGGAGCAACGAAGGGATGTGAAATTGCTGATGGAGAATTGGGGATTTGGGGGCGTGGGCTGGGAATGGGGAAGGCCGAAGGCCGAAGGGGGGGTGAGGAAGGCACCGAATGGGATGCTGGCATGCTGCTACTACTAGTGTTACGAGTCCTAGTTACAGTGGGCTAGTGGCTCACATGTCATAGGGTTATCGGGGGCCCATGCGGGTAGCGGGGATGGGAAGTAGGAGAATGGCCTTGGCCCCATTTCACCTGATGGGGAGCTGTATTTTTATATTAGCATCCCCGTGATAGAAGAAATAGCCTCAACACTAGCCCCCAATGGATGAATTCCCCGTCGGGGAACGGGGAATGTGCCCCATTGCCATCCCTATATATGCTTGTGCCCAAAAGGAGTCTGTGTGCAACAGATCACAAAAGATTAAAAAAAAACAGTGTCAAGAATTCTTTTGGGCCTGTGGCGCCACTTTCGTGATTTTTTAAGTAATATATCTTTAATAGAATTATAAAAATAAATGTTCGTTTAATAAAATTACAAAAATGAGTTTCTGTCATCAATTCATTTGGCGACAGAGCTTGTCGTCAAATGAATTGACGATAGGGTGATGTGGTAGATGCGACACGACCATGTTGTCAAACTGTCGCCAATTCATTCGGCGACAGACAGGGCTCTGTCGCCGAATGAATAGGCAACAAAGTATTGTTTGACTGATAGTGTTATCGCTAATTCATTGTTTACTGGTCTAGTTTGTTCATCATTTTAATTATATCACTTGCTTACTGAATGTTGAAGTACCAGTATGACCAAGACTACTGATTTATGCGATTTTGAAGAATCTAGTTTGTTCTTCGTTTTAATCATATCACTTGCTTACTGAAATACGTACAGCTCACCGATGCCTCCACCTGATCCTATGCCACCATCCCCTGCTGCATACATGGTGTTCAAAAGAAAATTTCTAAAATACGGGGGGGGGAGGGGGGGCTATGGCCCATGTTGGCCTAGCCCATGCCCCGTCACTGGAGTAGAGGAGAGGAGAGGAGAGGAGAGAAACAGGGAGATAGAGGGGAGGAGAGGAGAGGAGAGGGAGATGGCAGGCAGTCATTACTTTCTCGCCTAGCTTTGCTACGTGCTTCCTCTGGCGAGATCCTGCGCGGGTAGACGCTCTCGTTTCCTTTGGCAGCCGCTGCTCTCTTCTGATCCTACCCTCGAATACCTCCCTGGCCTTTTCCGCTCCTGTCTTAGCCTAGCTTATTAGCATACATAGTAGAGAGACTGGTTTGTGTATAGCCTTGCTAGTTTGCTAGTGCACCCTAGCCTGCTTGCTTGCTTTGAATAGGTCCTCAAAATGGTAGATCATGTCCCTTTTCTCGCGAATCCATGTGTGTGTATGTATCACCTTGCATGCTCCCACCTTCAATACCCTGTATTAAACATCATGTATGATCCAACGGTCAAGATTGACATTAGCACCTTAGCACTCAATTACCTATTAGCACCAGCACCAGATATATATATATATATATACGTAGGAAAATGGTATGGTACTCCTGGGAGTACGTACTCCTACTTCTCATATACCACTTAAATCGTATGATGATACCTCTTTATCTATTTGAGCATACTCCAATAATGATTATAAGATACTCCAAAGTGAGTTCTATGAAAAAATTCGTTAAAGTCCACTTTTTATAGCAAATTTTGTGTATATACTTCTTTTATATATGAAAAATTGCATATAGCAAAAATAAAGGATTCCAATGAAAATTTTCAATCAAATCACATTGGAGTATCTTATAATTGATATTTAAGTACATTGAAAATGATAAAGAAGTATAATGTGTTCGTTTATGGTATATTCAAGGGATTATGTACTCCCTATATATATATATATATATATATATATATATATATATATATATATATACACGTTTAGATACTCTGGAGTACATACTCCCACTTCGAATATACCACTTAAACAAATATATTATACTTCTTTATCATTTTCAGGATACTTAAATACCAATTATAAGATACTCCAATGCGACTTGATTGAAAAAATTTCATTGGGGCCCTTTATTTTTGCTATATACCCTTTTTCATGTATAAATGAAGTATATACACAAATGTTGCTATAAAAAGTGGATTTTAATGAAAATTTTTATGAAACTCACTTTGGGGTATATTATAATCATCATTGGAGTATCCTCAAATAGATAAAAAGGTATCATCATACGATTTAAGTAGTATATGAGGAGTGGGAGTACGTACTCCCATGAGTACCATATCATTTTCCTATATATATATATATATATATATATATATATATATATTGGCGAATCCAGAATGAAAAATGAGGGTGGGCTCAATGCCTTGAATGACTAAACTAATTTGTAACAAATTTAGTCTTGTATTCTTGTGCAATCAAATTCATACATGATAAAATCAAAACAAAAAAAGAGAAATACAATGATGGTACCTCGCTAATGTAAAGTGCATCACCAAAACATGTAAATATGGTTCCAATAGTTAACAACATGTACATCAAAATTAGAAAAACTAGTGATACAATAGCAAATTGTACTTAAATGATCATGAACATTCAAAATAAAAGAACCATACTACTAAGACGCTAGCTTGAATCATGACTTTCACGAGGCAAATTCATTCTGCGAGATTTCGTGCCTTGGAATGATCTTATGATTCTATCATCATCAATAGATCTAAATATGTCTCGCTCGGTGTAGCACACCATTATTACAAACCTACGAATTAATTGCTAATTGAGTATATACCACAATACCACACTATATTCTAACAAATCACTAATCGACTAATTGAAGAATGAGTTCTGATTATTCGGTATACCAGTGTAGTCAGAGGATAGAGGACATGCTTCACTGCTTCACACTTAAATCTTCACGCTTCACTGCTTGCTTCAGCTTCAGCCTTCAATAGCAGTCTAGCTAGCAGATGAGTAGATGACCAATTGAGTGATTGACCATATGTCTATAATCCATATCATGATATCAATATACACTTCAGCCTTCAGTGCTTTCACCTTCACGCCTCACGCTTCACTCGGCCACGGCGCCAGGGGGTAGGAGGCCAGGGGCGAACCGACGCGAGGGGGCACCGAGGTAGGGCCGCAGCCCATAGCCCGTAGGGGTGAACCGGTGGCTGGCGCCATGCCCAACTCCGGCAAATCGCCTCCCCGCCTCAGCGCCTCAACGGCTCCCCCAGTCGTCGCCTTCAACTCCCTCTTGGGCAGTTGGGCTGGAGCTTCTCCTTGGTGGCTCTCTCCAGGCCTCCGAGGCTCCAACTACGTCGCCGGCTCGCCCACAGTTGAGTGAGAAACCTCACTACCTCCATGTGATCGTGCCTCGGTCAATTGATTAGGGATTTGGGGGAACCGGGGAAGGGAATGGAATGGGGATTTGGAGAATTTTGGGACACGGGAACACAAATCGTGAGAACTAAGAAGGGACTACCGTGTGGCGCTTGGTGGTGTGGGACCAGTGAGGACGTGGGCCGGTGGGCGGACGTCTTGGGCCTGGGCTTCACTACTTCAGCCTCCTGCTTCCTGCCCCTCTCGCCTCTCGGGTTGCTCGGTTGCTCCTGCCTCCTGTAGTCTTGCTTCTTCTTCTCTTGTTTGCCGGCTTGCAGTGGCCACGCAAGAATCCATGGCAGGGTAACACCGGGGGAGGGAGTGTCGGGCGCTAGTGGAGGGTAGGCTTCAGCCTGATGAAGCCTACCCAGGCCCATGTGTGTGTGTGTGTAAAGAATTACAGGAATAAATGTTCGTTTAATAAATTAAAAAAAATGCTTCTGTCGCCATTCCAAATGGTGAAATGGCCCAGGATGCCTGTCGCCATGAAAACAGTACTACCGCCAATGCAAATGGCGCCAGAGACTTAATTCGTCATTTGAATTGACGACTAGAGTCTGTCGCCAATTGAATTGGTGACATGACCTGGAAACTGAAATAAAATTATATTTATATTTGTAGAGAATTCAGCTTCAAATTTACTAGATCTCTCTAAGTTTTTTTGGCAATATCTTTAAGTGTACGCGCAACCGGTAATTTTTGAAAAGATAACAAAATAAGGAGCAGAGAACAATTTTGGAGTTAACTTTAGATTTCAATTGCGGCAATAAGACTTTGGAATGTATTTGCAAATTTTGTGGCACACTTGGATTGGTTATGTGCATTACAAACGACAACATGCATGAATCATCAACCCGATCTACACATAGGATACATGTGCGCCTTTTTATAATCGGAAATGAGGATTGATCAGAATAAAGTTAGTATTGACGACCCATCGGTTCCTTCCCCTTGTCTCCTGCAGACCAACGGTCACGACCAATCCGAAAGACGGTCCTATTCTGTGAGACGGGTTGGAAGAGGAAATGATGTTAGAAGAACATAAGGCCAAATTAATAATTAGGATGCAAATTGAACATAACTTATCTTTTCGATCTGCAGTGCACCTAGGCGATGACAAGCGCTAGGACGGTCCCTGGTCTCACTGGCAAGAGCATTCCCCTTGTTCACCGCACGCATGGCCCGGTCCTCCTCTGCGTGTTGTTCGGGGGTCATCCACCACCACACCGGTTTCTTGAGCTCCATCGATGCCTTTTCAATAGGTTTGGGTACGTAAGGTTTCCTGCGAGTGAAGACCTCGGGTCGCTTTGCGTAGTTGAACAAGTACTTCTGCTTGATGAACGCCATACAGTGCATGTTAGGGTCGTCAATCCATTGGAAGAAGTTGCAACGCATCTCCGGCTACCATTATACGCGGATGAAGTTAGCGATATGTGAAATGCAAAAGATGTGAAAAATCGATGTGTGTGTAAGATTCTCTTACGAGGATATTTCCGCACATGTAGTACGCCCAGGTGGCAGTCACCATGTGTATGGACTAAATGATCCAAGCCTGTTCTTCGCACACACATTCAGGCGTGAAAACTCTGGTGGTACAGGCGCATCCTTCATAGAACAATCTAGGTAGGTTTTAGCCTTTTCAGCAAGCCACTTGCGCTTCTACAGTATCTTCGCATAGTAGTCCGACATTTCCAAGGCCAACCTATTGTTCTCCTCCTTCCTATCTGGTGTGCGAAACAAGTTGGAGTGAAGTGTTGGCTGTGGTGGTACAGTGTTCTCCACCAAAAGCCATCGCCCTCCTTTTATAAGTGGATGGGGATAGAGCTAATGCGAGGTGAGTGCTACCTACTCAATACGAGAAGGTGGCAGTGTGTGGCATGATAGGGTGTGGTCATTTGGTCTAAAGAGGTAGCATCACGGTGTGTTGTTATTTCTGTCTAAAAAGGTGGCAGTGTGTGGCGTGAGAGGGTGCGGTCTAAAAGGTAACAAGGAAGTATGTGGTCATTTCTGTCTAAAAAGATGGCGTGAGAATGTGTAGTCATTTCGGTCTGAAAATATAGTCGTAGTGTGTGGTGTTTTCCGTCTGAGATGAACCTAGGTACACAGTTTAATTTCACTACGATATTGAAGTCTCATTTTCTAATGCAATTGTCGCTTGTCATGTTATGTTCATATAGATCCAGTAGTCAAAAGTTAAACATATCTTGCAATTCATAAACAAGCATACAATATCATTCATACATAAGTCCAACAACGACCACTACTTCATACACATTGAACATACTACCAGTAGGACATACACACACACACACATAAGTTTCTTGACCCACTTCAGGCGGTCGAGAATTATGTCCAAGCGCTTGTTTGCAGGTGGCATGTTCACCATTAGACCATATGGAACTACAGGTGGATGTTCAACTGCTCTTTCCACACGCCGTCAATGTGAGTTTGCCCTCATCAAATATCGGCATCCGTCACCAAAACCACACCGAATAGTGAAAAAATGTGGATATCATGGGGATATGCCCACGATCTTAAGATGATGATACAATTGACAATGGCGTTGAAGGTTTGTCAAAACACTCGTTTTCGGCAAAGTCCTGCTGCTGTCAGGTTGTAGGCGGTCAGACCGGCTAGGACGGTGGTTAGACCGGCCTTTGTGGCGGTCAGACCGGTCACCTCTGGGGGTCAGACCGGTCAAGCCTCGGGTCTAGTGGCTAGCGGTCAAACCGGCCAATGGGCGACAATCTAACCGGCCATAAAGAGACTTTCGAATTTGGAGTCGGGCCAAAAATAGAGGGTGTAGGCAAGAGAGGGGATTCTTCTATACTTGGTCTCATAATTTTTGGAGCCTCGAGTCAAAAGTTCTATTTGTTTGAAATTTCCAGAGATGTTTTGGATTTCCAGGGAGAAAATTTGGCTAAGTCCCTTCTTTGGCGGTCGGTAGCCAAGTGGCATCGATCAGCTAAAGGCGGGTCGACCGCCATGGGTGGCGGTCTGACCGGTTTTGACTTGTTCGTCGGCCAGCTTGGTGGCGATGTTTGTTGGTTAGGTCAAGTTCGTGGGTTTCAGTGTATATGTGTTGCATGATGCATGTGTTTGACTAACGTGGTTCAAGTTGCGAAGAACTTGTTCCCGAAATCGATTTGTTTGTCTATTGTTGTGCAGGAACCTTGAAGGTCAATGACGGTCAACGGCGAGGATGATCGGGACTAGGCTTGGAGAGCTGAGGTTCAGAACGATCGAGGATGCCAAGTGAAGTCAGAAGACTCAAGCATGGCGCAAAATTGACAAGGATGACCAAATGGGAAGTTCGGTGCGACGGGTTGCATCAAGCGGCGCGGGGGTTGGTGCAAGTGCCATAGTGGTTTCGGTGGGAGCCGAATGGGAGAGACTTGCCGACATGAAGAGTGTCGTTGATCAACCTACACGTGTCGAAGCATGTGATTGCTTCATGAAGATTTAGACTCAGTCTTTGGAGAAGGATCGAGAAGGGGTATTTTGGTAATTTCAGCTAAATATCATCTTGATGGCTTTTGGCTAAACCATGACGCGAGACGACACAAGGAGAAGTGGTTTAGGTTAAGAGAAGATGAAGACGACACTTTAAAACATGTGCATAAGTGAAACCCGTTTGTGTGTGGGCTTAACGGGTGCCCATTAGGAATATCCTTCTAGAAGCTAGCCTCCACTATATATAGGTGAGGGTGCTGGTTGTGCATCCCCCAACCCTTACATCTAAAACCCTAGTTTTGGAGAGAAAAGTGGAGAGGTTAGGGTTCTAGATAGTTAGATTGATTGTGTGCTTAAGTGCTGAGCCTTTGTCCTCCAGGATGGAACCAACATCAATCTCAAATCAATCCAAGCAAGATTCCTCAAGATGAGTCTCTTCTTATTCTTGCTCTCTATGTTGTGAATTTGGGGCTTTCTTTGATTCTTTGGTTTTCCTCTGGTTTCTGGTCTGGATCTTACTTGCTGTGACATGTGAGAATGCATCTAGGATCATCTCAATCATCTATTACCCACGAGCAAGTTTTTATATCACCTTTTGCTTTTAACTCAGTTTTGAAGCAACCTTCACTCAAACAGAAAAATGTTAGAACTTTGGCAATAATATTCATGATCGTTGATTGGAATATGTTCCTAACATCCTGTGGATATCATGGGGATATGCCTACGATCTTAGGATGATGATACAATTGGCAATGGCGTTGAGGGTTTGCGGAATCACCCATTTTCGGCGAGGTTCAGCTACTGTCAGGCCTCTGGCGGTCTGACCGGCCATGGGAGCGGTCAGACCGGCCATGCCCTGGGCCATTTTTCTGGAATGTGCACTGGTGGTCCGACCGGCCAGAGGAGCGGTCTGATCGGCCATTTTAGGATCTTTGGTTTTTGGAGCTGGGCCAAAAATAGAGGTTGTAAGCAAGTGAGAGGGTTCTTCTGCACTTGGTCTAATAATTTTTGGAGCCTCTAGGCAAAAGTTCTATTCACTTGAAAATTCCAGAGAGTTTCGGTTTTCCAAGATGGAAATTTGGCTAAGTCCCAAGTGGGTGGTCAGACCGGCCTTTGGTTGGCGGTCAGACCGGCCAAAGTGGCGATCTGACTGGTTTTGGCTTGGTTCGTGTCGGGACCCAAAAATACAATTCTGGACCCTCTATGTTTAATGCACTAGTCCAGGATCACGGTAGTGCACACAGTATCAACAAAGATGGATATCGATCCACACAAGCGAATAGTAACATAAACGAATAGTTTAATTAATAAATAATGGTTTGACCTTACGGTCGAGTTTACAATTTTTAAGCCACGCAGGGCTAACAGAGAAATAAAGCAGCGGAAACAGAAGCGGCAGTGGCATCCCATCGATTCACCACAGGCAACCGACTGGGATCTAGACCCCACGATCAGGCACCTTCGATAAACTCCTCCTCGAATGCTGGCGAAGACTCCTCCTCTTCTGCTTGATTTAGTTTAAAGCAAGCGTGAGTACACACCGTACTCGCAAGTCACACCACAGAAATGCAATTATACATGCAGGCTTATTACAAGGGAATGATATTTTGTGGTTCTTTTGCAGAAATGCAACATTTGCAGTTGAATACAAATAATCGATTGAAAGCATGTAAAACAAATAGACAATAATAATTTAACAGTTTGATTTCACAAAGACACACACAACCTAAGCAGATTATTCACATAGCCATATGATTTAGATCACACACTCCTTCCCACACGGTTTATGAAGATCTACCCTCGTGTGAAATCCCCAAGCATTGTCCATGACTGTGGGCGCGCTATTCAATAGATTGTTTACACTCTGCAGAGTTTGTACACTTTACCCACAAGATACAACCAGTGTTGCAAGCACTAATCGTAACAAAGCATTTCAAAAACTTCATCTTAACATAGATGCTCCTGATGTGCTTACGTCATACCAAACCATACACAGTATATGGTACAACACACACCGTTGGATAGGGAAGCGGCGAACCGTCCCGCGATGCGACTACATGGTAGCACACACCTCCACTCTTTTCACATAGCCTAACCTACTACCTGAGCAATCAATGCCAAGAATTCGTATCTTACTATGCTAGGCCCGTCCCATAACAGGCATGTGGTCGTATGGAAGGGCTCAGTTCAATGGCGCACAAAGTTCAGTCCTTAAATGACCGAGGCAAGACTTCCAAATTCTAACTAAGGCACACAGATTACTTTGACACACAGATTCATATTCCCATATCACATAGCCACCATGTCACACAGCTTCCCACCACTTGCCTCACCCAAACCTTTTACCACCGGTTGATTTAAGTGCAACACATGCCACAAAGACACATAGTACACACAGATTTTCACAAAGTTACATAGTCACTTAGTCAAGTTAATAATTGCAACTTTACATGAATAGATGATTCGTGGCATGGCTAAGCAACCTAATCGCATCTAACCAACCCACGTTGGTGTTACAATATTACCAACTAAAATATCAACTAGGGTGACAAAGGATAAAGGCATATCAATTAAACAAGGAAGGTATAACAGATTGGAATTAATAGCCATTCCCAAAAGTATTTAAATAATTACTTGAATTAGAATGCAATACTTTGAAATAAAATAACATTTAGAAAACTGGGATTCAATCATGGTCAAAGCATGACTTGCCTTGGAATAGGTCTAGAAATTGATCTTGGTCTTGTTGTGCTCCTCCTTCTTCAAATCTTCGAGATGTCAAGTCTACTATAAACGAAGCAAACAAACAAACTAAATAAATAACAGAGGCAAAACAACTCCAAAAAAATAAATAAAAATCTCCATTAAACAGATCTTGAATTTATAGGAATTTAGAAACTTGAATGGACTGATTTGGAGTTCGGATGCAAAAGATATGGGCTTTGGAAGTTTGAATCTAAAGAAAAACCCTAAAATTGGAATTATACGAATTTCCCAATTATTTCTCAATAGAAAAATTGGAATATTGCGCTTCTTGACGTCGTGAAGGATTTTCGGAAAAAGATAAATAAAAGGAAAATCGACGTGTGGGACCCACACGTCGCTGACATGGCTCACTGAGACCAGTCTCCGAGCCTCTGAATCTGGATTGGGGTGGCGTGGCGTGCACGCGCATGCGTGCGTGTACCGCGCGCGCCACCTAGACATTTCGTCGCCGCGGCTGACTGGTAGTAACAAGCCGGGCGGCGGGCGACCTTTGATTCGATGGTCGCCGTGAACGGCGGCAACGGCGATGGGTGATCTGAGGGGTAGTCGGCACTATTGCGAACCTCTGGGTGCAACTCAGTGGTCGAGGACGTCGGAGATGGCCGGCGAGGTTGAAGCGGCGGAGAGGTTCGGTTGTTGTCGGACGAGCTCGGTGCTACTTGGCGACGCCGAAGAGGTTCTCGAGGTAGAGGCGGCGACGAACTTCGGCGAGGTGCTCCACGACACGGCGGCGATGATGGCGCGGCATAATTCGGCAGCGACAATCTGGCCGAAAACCCTAGATGGGGAAATCTTGGCGCAAGGGCTCGGGAGGGCAATTGGTTTGGGGGTTTTGGAAAGGTGCTCTGGCGATCCTCGGGGACCTATTTATAAGCGCAGGCGACCTCGAGTGATGTGCCAATGGCGGAGATCAAAACCGCTCGAAACGAGCGCACGGGGAAAACGGGATAGAGACGAATTCGAATTTCAAATACGTTTGAAACGAGTGCGGGGAGGATAGGGCTTCTAGATGGCGTCGTCCACGCGTAGAATCGGGGCAGTTTCCCCTTTTGTCGGACGAGCTCACGACGGAGTCCATGGCGGGCGCGAGCGAGACTCCGCGGAGAAGAACGCGGTGAAGACGATGACCTCGGCGGCCCCACTGCCAAATAACGCGAGAGATACTTGAAGCTGTCATACTGATCCGATCGTCCAAAACTAATCGGACCACCACGGATGAATGGAGGGTTAGGCTACGCGAGGGAAGCAGGCCGAGATGGAGAGGAGATGGGCTGAAGAAAGTGGGTTTCGGCCCAAAGCTATTTAGGAGATTTTAATTAGCTTTTCCATTTTAGAAAATACCAGAAATTCCAAATGGTGAATTTTCTCACTACAACTATTTAAAGGATTTTTTTAAAGCTCAGAAAATTAGGATGTTACAGTTCGCCAGCCAGCTTGGCGGTGATGTTTGTTGGTTAGGTCAAGATCATGGGTTTCATTGCATAGATGTTGCATGATGCATGTTTTGGCTAACATGGGTCAAGTTGTGAAGTACTTGTGCCCGGAAATGGTTGCTTGGTCTATTATTGTGCAGGTGGCTTGGAGTCAACTATGGTCAACGACGAGGAGGACCGGGACTTGGTTAGGAGAACCAAGGTCCAGAACGGTCATGGATGTCGAGTGAGATGGTTGGACTCAAGCAAGACGCAAGATGGACAAGAACCATAGAAGGCAAAGTTTGAGCAAAGGCCTTTGTGAAGGTATGTGCTCATGCCTCATCAATTATGAGAATTGATGATTGTACGTATCGTGCGGTGCTACGTAACGGTTTGCTTGTTTGTGATGGTTGTAGGACACCGGAGCTAGGTCATGGTGAGGCGGACTAGATCGGGACTAGGTTAGGAGAACCAAGGTCCAAAACGATCGAGGTGGTGCTGGAAGATGACTGAGGCTAGCGGAGTCCTTATAAGCCGAGAAGACAAGGAACTAGAGCGGAAGCTACCGATGATGAACATAACAGGTAGCAGCAAGGTGGACCGAGACTAGGCTCAGGGAGGAGCTGAGTTCCTGAACGGTCAAGGAAGCCGGGTGCAGTTATGGTGAGACATGTGGTGCGCCAAGTGACTTGGTCCCAGTTGCAAGCGAGGACGGTTCGATGGGATCCGGACGCGTGAGAGGCTTGATGGGAAGTCATTGGGGCCACATGGATGATGACGGAGTATGGGAGATGCTTCGAGGCGAAGGAATCACCAAAGGTCGGTAGGGGGGCATTTTGGTAAATTATTCTATACCGGAAAAGGGGTGGTGTGCGAAACCACCTTCTTGGTCTTGGCTAAACCATGGCGCGGGACGGCGCTTGGAGAAGTGGTTTAGGTCAAGCGAAGACGAAGACAGCGCTTTGAGATGCGTGCGTGTGTTATCCCATTTGTGTGTTGGGTCTAATGGGTGCCCTAATGGAATATTCCCTAGATGCTAGCCTCCACTATATAAAGGAGGAGGGGCTGTCCAGCAACCTGGAGCTCTTGCATTTGTTGCCCTATTTTGTGTTTTAGGGTTTTGAGGAGAATAGAGGAGAGCTAGGGTTTCTAGGGTTTGGATTGAGTGTCTGCTCACGTGGTGAGCTTTGTCCACCTAGATGGAGTGACTGTAAACCAACAATCATCCATCTCAAATCAATCCAACCAGATTTCACAAGCTAAGTCCTTTTGTGTTCTTCCTTTCTATTTGATGATTTTGGGGCTTTTCTTGATCTACGAGTTTTATTTTGGTTTCTTGCCTTGATCTAGCTTGCTGTGACATGTGGGAACACATCTAGGATCATCTTGATCATCAATCACCCACGAGCAAGTCTCTAGATCAAATTTCGATTTTGACTCGGTTTTAGAGCACACTTCGTTCAATCTGAAAAAGACAGGAACTTTGGCATGGATCTATGCGATCCTTGATTGGAATAGGTTCCTAATATCTTAGAGAGGGTGTGTCTCAAGTTTTGTGGAGTTTGGCCTCATAGATCAAAAGTTAGACCGATTTGAGTTTGGTTTTGAATTTTTCTAACTGTTCTGGAAGAAATCGGTCAGACCGTTCTCGGCACGCCGGTCTGACCGCCCGACCTGATTTAGTTTGGGCTATTTGTCTCTGTTCTTCAGCCTGCCGATCAGACCGCCCGTGGTAGCGGTCCGGATCGCTCAAAACTCGATCGAGATCTTTGTATACAAATCGGTCGAGCCGCTCGACTTCCACTGTGATTTGAGCTTTTGATCTTATGCTTTGGGGTTTTGGATTGGATTCAATACAAATCTTCTGCTGTACTTGAATATTGATCTTCATAGCTTCCATAGCTACTGAAGTGAAATTCGTGTTGAATCCGATCTTGGTGAAAAAATGATTGTGCTCCTATTCACCCCCCGTCTAGTCACCTTTTCGGTCCAACAAGTGGTATCAGAGCCAAGTTTGCTCTTTTGTGATCTTCACCGATCTTTGAGCATGGCGACTGATATGAGGACTTGTGAGCGCTTCTTTGCATCTTGTCGTGCTTCTTTTGCCATTGAGATCTGTCGTGACAAGATGTTTGAACGTGCGATATTTATGATGGCGGTTGAGGAGGAATTCTCCTGCGATATTTATGGCAATCTCTTTTGTTTTGATTGTGCTAGTTTCAGAGATGAGATACGCTTGGAGCCCGAGGAGAAGGAGCCCAGTGGCATATGCGCAGTCATGCTTGAGGATGAACATGATGGAGAGCTTCTTGTGGATGATAGTGATGACTCTTCCGAGGATGATCCTTAGACCTGAGATCAGCATGGTTTCCTACATGTGTAATAGCACTCTTAGGGGTTGCCAAACGCTACACCGTAATTGGGTAGCTATAAAGGTAGCTTTCGGGTATGCTATGAAACATGGAGAGGAATGTGACTGGTCGGATATGGGATTTGCCCCTCCTAACATAACAGGAGAGATGTCTCTGGGCCCCTCGTTGTGATCGGATAAAGAAAGTGCATGGCCATGCCACTAGTAGTCGAAGTGTTCGACCACGAGAAGTTATCCGACACTCGATCGAGAAAGAATTGAACAGTCCATGGATGACACAACATCTCACAGGTTCGACCCGGACATCGTGAGGCAAAGGGAGTATACACGAGTAGGTCACTAAGTTCGAGCGATTCTGACCGGTGATATCTGAATATGAGCTGGTCGTGAGATCGTGCGATATCTGATCTGAACCGGTCATAGGCGATCGAGCGTAGTCCTGAGTGGTCGTAACACGGTAAATGGCGATTCTGAACTGGTCGTGACCAAATCTGAACTGGTCGATAAAGATAGGACTGGTCATAAGTGATGAAGACACAGTCGTAGATCATATTGCGTTAAGGTTCGTCCGATATTTTTTGTGTGTATTCGGGAATCGATATGCTCGCTAGGAGCCGCTTCGACTCGTGATCGGAAGCAGTTTAGAGTCACAACCGAACTATACATGAACCTACAGGGTCACACACTTAACGGGTTGGAACAAACCAGTACGAATACGATTCGTAAACGTGTCCGGATAGGATCCGTCACGAGCACTATATAAGGAGATGCATGAGGCGGTTTGGAGATGTGTGAAAAACACCACCGAAACTCTAGCCGCCATCTTCCTGAGAGCTTAGCCGTGCGACTTGGTGCTAGCACACCGGCGTTCGGTTGTTCCTTCCCTGGACGTGTGGATGCCGTAGAGGCGCTACTACGATTGTTGCGCTTGAGGACGATCCGCGATCTTCACAAGGAATACAGAGGTTCTTTGGAGGAGACGATCGACTACGACCCTTGCATCGACTTCTTTCGGCGTTGGACGATCGACTCGACCACTACATCGACGTGCTCTTCGTTGGACCAGGCTGCTCCAACCCTTCTTTCGCTGCTCTGCGCGTCTGGTGGTAACGATCTATGATCATCTACTTGCTTGGCATCCTGGTTTGCGTGGTAGAAAATTTTGTTTGTAGCTATTGTAGCCTGCCCGCGACCCAACAGTGGTATCAGAGCAATCTTGCGTAGTTTTTGATCTAGATCGATCGCATATATTTGATATGTGGTAGTAGTAGATTGGATCTATTACTGGTCGGGTCTGGTAACCTAGATCGGTTCATATAGATGGAACGATCTAGACCCTGGTCGAATTTGATCGATCGGTTTCTCGATGGTAGTAGATGGGTTTACGAGGAGGTATGAGCTTATAAGGACCAGATGGTTTATTGCACTTGTTCACGACCAGACTGCATATCACTCCTACCGGTCGGAATTCCGCCATCGGAGTATGCCGCAGTGCGTGGTCGTATCAAGGCATTGATCGGATTGGTTCGGAATAGGGCTAATTTGATTAACCCGATGATTTCCAAGGCTCGGATACGTGAATAAGATTCATGTTTCGGAAAAAGTTTTCGAGCGCGCTGCCCCTTTGAACCCCGCCCGCTAACCGGCTAGCGGGACCGCCGTGCTGGGTATTCATACCACGCGCTATAGGTAGTGTGTGCTCATGTCGTCCGTTAGAATTGGATTCTGTGCATAACTTGTTTTTGCAGGGATTGAAGTGAATAGTATGACCCATGATGTTTCATGTATGAGATTCATGTATGCGTGTAATGTTCATGACCTGCGTGTCATGTTAATTGCAGCCCAAGGCTGTCTATATTTGTATAACGGCCTGCGTGTTGACTTGTGATGCTTCTTTACTCCTTGTGTCTCATTACTAGTGCTATTAGAAATAATGGCTTAGTGGGAGTGCTTGGAGGAATCGGCCACTTGAAGACATGGTGAACAGGATGCATGGCGATGGAGATTACCATGAAGAAGGGTCATGCTATATCACAATGCAATTTGATTGTCTGTGAATGCCTTTACATTCCTGTTCATTTATTTCTATGCATGTTTTTTTGCTTTAATTGCTTTTGACATGGTAGAAGTAAAATTCCCTCACATAATATTAAGTTAAATTGATGCCCTCCCAAATATGCCGCACCATCCAAAGTCATGTATTTTAATGGTAGGTCTTGCCAAAGCAGAGTGCCATTAACTCTCCTTGACTAGATGGGTTTGTGTTAGACACTTACACGTTGGCATTGGTTTAACTTAACAAGGTTATCATAACAGTTGTGGACCTTGGGGCATAAAGGTTGGGTGCCGAAGCATAAAGATGCTGCCCAACAACAAGAGTCATATAGTAGATATGATTAGCAAAGGTTGCTTACCAATTTCACTAATCTTCTAGCAGTGATGCCAAAGCTCACTAGTTGATTAAATGATTATGGATCTTGAATCATTAAATGTCATAAGAGGTATATGGGGTTTAGTGGGAGTATCTTTATTAAATTGTTTAATAGAAGTTACTTTAATTGAACATATGTCTTAGTTTTGCATATATTTTATGTTGTAGATCATGGCACCAACTGTTGTACCTACATCCAGTTTTGCTTTACGTTCGATACTTGAAAGGGAAAAACTTAATAGAACAAATTTTGCGGATTGGTCCCGCAACCTGAGAATTGTTCTCAGGCAAGATAAAAGGGAACATGTTCTAGAAGAACCAATTCCAGATGTGCCTCTGTAAAATCTGCTGCTGCTATTAAACCGCCTATAAAAGGCATGTGATGAGTCCTTGATGTTAGTCTGTCTCATGCTTGCTGCTATGAACTCGCACCTTCGTAAGCGGTTTGAGAACATAGAGGCTCACGATATGATCGTGGCGCTCAAAGGCATGTTTGAGACACAAGCAAGAACTGAGAGATTTGAGATCTCAAAGAACTTGTTTGGATGTAAGCTAGCTGAGGGTGGTCCGGTGAGCCCTCATGTAATCAAAATGGTTGGTTACACACAAAGCTTGGAAAAACTTGGTTTTCCACTTAGCCAAGAGTTGGCTACAGATTTGATTCTTGCTTCGCTTCCTGAAAGCTATGGCCAGTTCATTTTGAACTTCCATATGAATGGCTTAGACAAGAATCTCACCGAAACGCATATGATGCTTAAGATAGCCAGAGGGTAGCGTTAAGAAAAGCAACAATCATGTGATGATGGTGCAAAAGAGTACAAGCTTTAAGAAGAAGGCTAAGACTTGGGTCAAGAAAAGGGCAAGGCTAAAGTTTGGATGAGATCCAAACTAACAAACCTAAACCCAAGACTAAGTCCGCCCGACTTAAGAGAATGAATGCTTTTCTTGCAAAGAGCTAGGCCATTGGAAGAGGAACCGCAAGAAATACCGGTGATCGAGAAAAGGAATAGTGGGACTAAAACTTCCACTACGGTATTAATGTTATAGATGTTTTCCTTGTCGACTCTTCCGTTAACTCATGGGTATTTGATAACGGATCGGTTGCTCATATTTGCAATTCGATGCGAGTCTAACAAGAAGTAGGATGATTGCAAGGGCGAGATAGATCTTCGCCGGGAATAAAGCAAGGGTTGCTTTGCATTAGCCGTCGGGACTATGCCACTATTTTTGCCTTCGTGATTTATTATGGAATTGAATAATTGTTATTACGCTCCGACCATTAGTAGAAACATTATCTCGCCTCATGTTTGATGGCGAGGGTTATAATTCATTATAGAGAACAATGGTTGTTCTATATTTTTGAATGAAGTGTTTTATGGCTATGCACCTATTTTGAATGGGTTGTTTATTTTAAATCTTGATGATGCATCACCTATAATATTAATACTGAAAAGGCTTTTACCTAATGAAATAAATTTCACTTTTATTTGGCATTGTCGTTTGGGTCACATAAGTGAGAACGCATGAAAAAGCTCCATAATGATGGAACTCTAAACTCATTTGATTTGGAATCATTTGAAACATGCGAATCTTGCACAGTCGGAAAGATGACCAAGACACCTTTCACCGGTCGTAATGAAAGGGCGTCCACCAGCTTAGCACTCATACATACCGATGTGTGTGGACCAATAAGTCTGACACTAGAGGTGGTTTTCAGATTTCATTACTTTCACCAATGACTATAGTAGATATGGATATATATACTTAATGAGGCACAAGTCGGAATCCTTTGAAAAGTTCAAGGAGTTCCGTAATGAAGTCTGTAATCAACTTGGCAAGACAATCAAATCTTTACGATCCGTCGTGGAGGTGAGTTTTAAGCCATGAGTTTGGTAGTCATTTGAAACAATGTGAAATTGTTCCACACTTACACCACCCGCACTCCACAATGGAATGGGGTGTCCGGCATGAACAGACCTTGTTAGACATGGTTCAATCAATGATGAGCCAATCGGATCTCGCCATTGTATTTTTGGTGTTATGCTCTAGAAATTGCCGCTTTCATTTTAAATAAGGTACCATCTAAATCAAGAGATAAGACACCATATGAGATGTGGACCGGAAAAGTCCTAGTTTGTCTTTTCTAAGGATTTGGGGATGTGATGTCTATGTTAAACGCTTGACGCCCCGATAAGCTCACACCTAAATCGATAAATGCTTCTTTATAGGACATCCTAGGAAACCAAAGGATATTATTTCTACAACCGGGAAGAAGACAAAGTTTTTGTTGCTTAAATGGTGTCTTTTGGAGAAAGAGTTTCTTTTAAAAGGAATCGATGGGAGAAAGGTGCAACTCGACGAAATTCAGAAACATCTCGAAAGTGTTTCAACTCCTATTGAACCTCTCTTTGATGAACAAATTGTTGTTGAACTCAGAGATAAGGCACCAACCCCACGTAGATCTAAAAGGCGCGTCAATTGCCTACAAGGTATGGGCATGACGATTATTATTGAATAATGGTGAGCCTAAGACTTATGAGGAAGCGATGATGGACCTGCACTCGAGAAATGGCTTGGAGCCATGAACCAAATAGATTCCATGAGAGAAAATCGGGTTTGGAACACAGTCGATCCACTTGATGGTGTCAAAACCATTGAGTGCAAATGGATCTATAAGAAAAGATTGATATGGATGGAAATATTCACATTCATAAGGCTCGACTAGTCGCAAAAGTTTTCGACAAGTTCAAGGAGTTGACTACGATGAGACTTTCTCACCAAGAGCGATGCTTAAATCTGTTCGATCATTCTAGCTATTGCTGCATATTTCGACTATGAGATATGGCAAATGGATGTCAAAACAGCTTTTCTTAATGGAAACCTAGATGAGGATGTGTACATGACGCAGCCTGAAGGTTTTGTCGATCCAAAGAATGCTAGTAAGATATGCAAACTTCAAAAGTCTATTTATGGATTGAAGCAAGCATCTCGGAGTTGGAATATACGCTTTGATGAGGAGATCAAAAAGTTTGGTTTCAATCAAGAACAAAGAAGAACCTTGTGTTTACATGAAGGTTAGTGGGAGCGCACTTATTATTTTGATCTTGTATGTAGATGACATACTACTGGTCGGAAATGACATTCCGATGCTAGAATCTGTTAAATCTTCATTAAGGAAAAGTTTCTCAATGAAAGATTTAGGAGATGCAGCATATATCTTGGGAATAAGGATCTATAGAGATAGATCTAAATTGGATTAAGCCAAGAAATGTACATAGACAAAGTGTTGAATCGGTTCAACATGCAAAATTCCAAAAGAGGATTCTTGCTCATAGCACATGGCATTAATCTTAGCAAGAATCAGTGTCCTTCGACCACTGATGAGCGAGACAAAATGAGTGATATTCCATATGCTTCGGCCATTGGATCTATCATGTACGCCATGATATGTACACGACCAGATGTATCATATGCTCTAAGTGTTACGAGCAGATACCAAGCTGATCCCGGTGAAGGTCACTGGACAGCTGTGAAAAACATTCTTAAGTACTTAAGAAGGACTAAAGATATGTTCCTAGTTTATGGCGGTGATGAAGAGCTCGTTGTAAATGGTTACACCGATGCAAGCTTTCAAACTGACAAAGATGATTATCGTCGCAATCTGGTTTTGTATTCATTTTGAATGGAGGAAGCGATGAGTGGAAAAGTTCCAAGCAAGAGACGGTTCTTGATTCCACGACAGAGGTCGAGTACATTGCGCTTCAAGGCGCAAAAGAAGGTGTTTGGATATGGAATTTCATTGCTGAATTGGGAATGGTTCCGAGTGCCTCGAGTCCAATGGATCTCTATTGTGACAACAATGGAGCCATTGCTCAAGCTAAGGAGCCTAGATCTCATCAGAAGTCCAAACATATACTTCGGCGTTATCATCTTATCCGCGAATTGGTGGATAGAGGAGATGTTAAGATATGCAAAGTTCATACGGATTTAAATATTGCTGATCCGTTGACAAAGCCTCTCACACAGCCAAAGCATGAGGCACACACAAGAGCTATCGGTATTAGATACCTAAATGATTGACTCTAGTGCAAGTGGGAAACTGTTGGAAATATGCCCTAGAGGCAATCATAGAGATGATTATATTTCATTATGTTCATGACATTGGATAATGTTTTATCTTGTTCCTAGAATAATATTATTAATGTTGATTATCAAGTATGTGACTTGATTGTGAAACTCTATATTTCTGCGATAATTATTCTTATACGATCCCTGGTCGGAAACATATGAGGACACATATGAATAGACTAGCATATGTATTGGTTGATGACTATGTTTCACGAGTCATAGATATGGAGATATCAAACCAATAATATGGACACATGTTAGAGAACATGATGTTGCATAAGACCCACCTTGAGACACTATTGAGATTGTTATGAATCTATGTGTCGTTAGTTGGTCTCAAGCAATGATGATGTATAATCCTTAGACCTGAGATCAGCATGGTTTCCTACATGTGTAATAGCACTCTTAGGGGTTGCCAAACGCTACACCGTAACTGAGTAGCTATAAAGGTAGCTTTCAGGTATGCTATGAAACATGGAGAGGAATGTGACTAGTCGGATATGGGATTTGCCCGTCCTAACATAACAGGAGAGATGTCTCTGGGCCCCTCGTTGTGATCGGATAAAGAAAGTGCATGGCCATGCCACTAGTAGTCGAAGTGTTCGACCACGAGAAGTTATCCGACACTCGATCGAGAAAGAATTGAATAGTCCATGGATGACACAACATCTCACCTGGAGTTCGACCAGACATCGTGAGGCAAAGGGAGTATACACGAGTAGGTCACTTAAGTTGAATAGATTCTAATCGGTCGTTATCTGATACGAGCTGGTCGTAGACTGGTCATATACAGATACGAACTGGTCATAGACTCATCGAACGTAGTCACAGAGTGGTCGTAACCTGGTCGTAAGCGATTACGAACTGGTCGTGACCAAATACGAACTGGTCGTATAAAGATAGGATCTGGTCATAAGTGATGAAGACCTGGTCGTAGATCATATTGCGTTAAGATTCGTCCGATATTTTTTTGTGTGTATTCGGGAATCGATATGCTCTGCTAGGAGCCGCTACGACTCATGATCGGAAACGGTTTCCGAGTCACAACCGAACTATACATGAACCTACAGGGTCACACACTTAACGGGTTGGAACAAACCAAGATGAATACGATTCGTGGCGATGTGCGGATAGGATCCGTCACGAGCACTATATAAGGAGATGCATGAGGCTGTTTGGAGATGTGTGAAAAACACCACCGAAACCCTAGCCGCCATCTTCCTGAGAGCTTAGCCGTGCGACTTGGTGCTAGCACACCGGCGTTCGGTTGTTCCTTCCCTGGACGTGTGGATACTGTAGAGGCGCTACTACGATTGTTGCGCTTGAGGACAATCCGCGATCTTCACAAGGAATACAGAGGTTGCTGGAGGAGACGATCGACTACGACCCTTTGATCGACTTCTCGGGCGTTGGACGATCGACTACGACCACTACATCGACGTGCTCTTCGTTGGACCAGGCTGCTCCAACCCTTCTTCCGCTGCTCTGTGCGTCTGGTGGTAACGATCTATGATCATCTACTTGCTTGGCATCCTGGTTTGCGTGGTAGAAAATTTTGTTTGTAGCTATTGTAGCCTGCCCGCGACCCAACAACTACATCTTCAAAAGAGAAGTATCATTGCGCCTTTTGTAAGAAGAATGGACACATTTTTGAGTTTTGCTTTCGCCGTCTGAAATATGAGCATCGAGTGCGTCGTCGTACCTTTAGGAACACACATAGTCTTTCTCATGGCATGTGTGAGTCTAGTGCTGATACGAGGATGAGTCATGATGTTAGTTCTTCTAGGACTTCTTCTTTGAGCCATAATGGTGCTTTGTCCTCTCGGACCATGTCTACTAGTAGACATTTACACCATTACTCATTTTGTGAAAAGAATGGACATCTTGTGGATTTCTGCTTTCGGCGTGCAAAACATTTGTGTCGAGCTCATGCTTCTAAGTCTCCTAGTGGGCATAGTCTTTCTCATGACATGCACACTAAAGAGCCTAGCACGAAGACTCGCTTTGATGATGGCTTATTTGACACCTTTTCTAGTGGTGTTGGACAGCATCGTGGACTTAGTTTCTGTGGTTTGATTTTGGCCCATGAGCTGCCCCGAGGCAGGATTTCCACCGTTTTTCAAGAGGTGGACCTCGTTTTGTTCATTGAGGTACACATCCACGGCGAGGATATGTGAGTTCTTTTGGTACCTTTGTTGGTTCTCATTATAGTGCTTTCAAGTAAGGCCATTGCTGCTTTTCTAGAGATGGACCTCGTTTTCCTCATCGAGTTGTCCACTTGCGGCATGCCTTCAAGGATGGTGTTGAATCTTCTTGCATGGATCATCATTTGCATCATGCTAACTCACATAATGGTTCGACTGCCTCTAGTGGTGGTGTGTCCAAGGTTTGGGTTTCCAAGCATTTGCTCTCTAACCCTTTGGGATCCAAGACTTGGACATCTGCCTTTTCTCATGTGTAGGTACCGAGAATGCGGGTTGGAGAACATGGACTTATAGGTTTTGGTTTTTTGCTTCATCACAAGATCGGGACACCTGATGGTTCTCCACCCCAATTATGGCCTCCAAGAGGCATGTGCTTTCATGATCGGCGCCTTCACCTGTTTTGTGAGCTATCTTATACCTTCATGCATTTTCTTTCATGATTATTCATACTTGGCATGTTGTGCTTGTTTTTGTGCTCACTTGTTTCATATTGGTTTGTGTTACTCCTTTGATATCTTTCATCATGCCTTTACCTTTATTCTTGCTTATATATCCATGTATCATACTGTTGTTCTTTATTTCCATGGGTGTATGAGCTTGATTTTGTCATCATGAGCTTGTGCTGTCTTGTACTCTTATTATCTTGCTCATGTTGATTCTTGCTTATGTATCCATGTATTAGACTGTTATTCATTATTTCCATGAGTGTATAAGCTTGGTTTTGTCTTCATGAGCATGTGCTGTTTTGTACATGATTTATCTTGCTCGTGTTGATTTTTGCTATATGTATCTACATGTTTACTTGATATCCATGTTAGCATACATTATCCATGATTTGTTCTATAACCTGCTTTATGCTTACATGGTTATTGTGCCTTACTGTTAATTGTGGATGCGTGAGCCTTGCCATAGCTTTCACTAGCATGCTTTTCCTTTGATTGTATATATGATGTGTGATATGCTATGTGCATGTTTGCTTGCTCCTATGTCTTATTGTGGATTAAGGATAGTTTGAGCTTTGTCATATCTTGGATAGCATGTGCTGCAATTAATTTGTCTATCTTCATGCTCATGTCTTAAATTGTTGTTTATATGCTTTTATGAGCTTTGGATCATTTACTGCTATCCTTGCTAGTTGTGTGTCTTGGTACTGTTTCTCTAGATAATGTCTCACTAACCCAGTACCAAGGCATAAGCTTCTTCTGTCTCTTTGGTGTAGCCTTTTCAGTTGAGAAGAAGAACATGTGGATCATGACTCTAGCTGTTGGTTCTTCTTCATTTGTGCATTCAATGCTGGCTATCACCTCTTGGAGACAAAGGAATTTGAGATGAGGATGATGGGTGCGCGCAACTACTTTCTAGAGCTTCAAATCAGGAAATACAAGGAATGGATCTTCATCCATCATGGCTACATCTCACTGCTAAGCGGTGCGACTCAGGTTCGAGGTTCTATACCTTACATTTGTGTATGGTATCCCTAGTCTGCCTTGCTTTGCATCTGGTTCGTGTCAGGTGTTGGGCTTGTTGAGTTTAGGGTAGATATGAGGCTCTGTTCTAGCACGTGTCCTTTCTAGACACTCTTCTTATCCTATGGTTTTCTAGGATGCACTCTTCACACAGCCTAGGTCGAGCTTGTCTCCCAGTCACTAGTTGACGAGGATATAATAATCCTCACTTTATCTTTTATCTATATTTCTTATTAAAGGTAAATATGACGTCATATGGTCCCTAAGTATACCTCTGAATGTTATAAGGGAAGAGCCTACTGGGTGGTTGTAAGTTCTTCTACGACCACCCTCATAGTCGTAAGTTATGCTACGACTACCCTATAGTCGTAAGTCTTGCTACAACTACCTCATGGTCGTAAGTTCTTCTATGACTAGGTCAGCTACGACCACCTTATGATCAATTAAACCTACAGACAAGTGGGCCCAATTGATTAAGGAATTCAAATATCATCATCTGTTACTTACTCTGTAATAATACGTAATGCTCCATTATCTCTCGTATATTGTCATAGGCGGCGTGAAGGAGTTATCGCGGTGATTACTAATAACGTCGCGTTCACGGGATGTAATGGGCGCCGCTTCACTGGAGAAACCGCTCCTTCACGTACTATATAAAAGCGGCAATCGAGAAGGAAGGGCTAATCGAATCGGGCCATCAGAAGACAGGTTTAGCACTATCATCTGTAATAGTCTTAGCTTTTTCTCCCGATTGTTCAGATACACTCAATACCATACACACACGGAGTAGGGTTATTATTCTCTCCTGAGAAGGCCTAAACTCGTATAAAAATCCCGTGTCAATCTCTGCGTGATTCCATTCTAGGAGACCCCGAATCAAACAATCTTTACGTAAGTTCGGTTCTAAAACAAGCGGTTAGCGCCGATCGTGGGGATCTTCCCAGAATCTCTTGTCAACATACTCTCCGTTTTCCAAATCTCATGCACTCATGGCAGGAGAATGGAACGAGGAGAACTGGTTCGACTTGGCAGATTACGCAGACGTCGACATGGATGCCGGTTTCGATTACGAGCCGAGTGATGACTCATCCGATGGTACTGCTGCCTCCGGTGATCTTCCCACAGATCTAGGAGACAGTGCCGCTGGAGGAGTTGAGGAGGGATCCTTATCCCCCACAACAGTACGTCTCAAAGGACAAGGGTCAATCTGATCAGGACCATACCCAGGTGGACTCACAACACGACGAGAGTTTTTCCTCGAAGTGTCCGAGTCCCCCTAAGGCGGTCCGACTTGGTGAGGCAAGCTCTGGAAGCCACAATTCTGGGACTTCACCAGCATCTGGTGATCCTCTCTCTCCGGATAACGCCAGAGAGAGCAGGATCAAGCATGCTTTTCCTACAAATTCGACCATCTCTCCGCAGATCACATCTGCCGACGGAGACAGTTATAACCCTGACTTCCCTACCGGAGGATTACTCCAAGTTGCGGATGGTGTCTCTCGCGACTCCTCAAGCGGGGAGGCCTCGGCGCAAGTGAGAATCATCAACGGAGGTCTTTGTCCTTCCCTCGGATCAAGGTCACTCTCCTAGAGACCGAGATAGAGACCCTTCCGAAGATCACGACTGCGCCCCTCGTGACATTGGCAAGGACACCACCACAAGCGACACGACCAACACCTTCATGAACGCGAAGGAAATCCTCGACATTCTCGCACTCCATTGAGGCGATCTCAAGAGTCGACATGGTAGCTCTTGAGGCTATCGACGGAAGAAAATTGAAGCCGTAAGAATTTGCTGGCGCATCCAATATCAATCGAGGAAGCTCGAGAACTCCAAAGACATCAATGACTTGCTCGAGAATCCAACTCAAGAGCTAGCCCGAAGGCCGAGTTACGACCTCTTCGTTGAAGAGATCACACAAAGGCTTCGGAACACGATGGCAAGGCTGGAAGCTCCTCGCCGACATCATTCAGGAAGTCATAGCAATACGACTTCTTCGGCTACCAGTCGATCGAACATATCACCACGGAGGAATCGACGCAACAGTAAGTCGTATCGATCTCCTACTCGAAGAAATGTCTTTCAAACGGCTGATGATCAGCAAACCCCTCAGAGAGGTGATCGCTCACCATTCCGACATGGGAATCTGCAGCAGCAGATGAACTACGAGGAGTATTCCCCTCATAGGATCCAAGACTTGGACATCTGCCTTTTCTCATGTGTAGGTACCGAGAATGCGGGTTGGAGAACATGGACTTATAGGTTTTGGTTTTTTGCTTCATCACAAGATCGGGACACCTGATGGTTCTCCACCCCAATTATGGCCTCCAAGAGGCATGTGCTTTCATGATCGGCGCCTTCACCTGTTTTGTGAGCTATCTTATACCTTCATGCATTTTCTTTCATGATTATTCATACTTGGCATGTTGTGCTTGTTTTTGTGCTCACTTGTTTCATATTGGTTTGTGTTACTCCTTTGATATCTTTCATCATGCCTTTACCTTTATTCTTGCTTATATATCCATGTATCATACTGTTGTTCTTTATTTCCATGGGTGTATGAGCTTGATTTTGTCATCATGAGCTTGTGCTGTCTTGTACTCTTATTATCTTGCTCATGTTGATTCTTGCTTATGTATCCATGTATTAGACTGTTATTCATTATTTCCATGAGTGTATAAGCACTGCGCCCCCTCGTGACATTGGCAAGGACACCACCGCTGGCGGACACGACCAACACCTTCATGAACGCGAAGGAAATCCTCGACATTCTCGCACTCCATTGAGGCAGTCTCAAGAGTCTGACATGGTAGCTCTTGAGGCTATCTGACGGAAGAAAATTGAAGCCCAGAAGAATTTGCCTGGGCGCATCCAATATCAATCAGAGGAAGCTCGAGAACTCCAGTACATCAATGACTTGCTCGAGAATCCAACTCAAGAGCTAGCCCGAAGCGCCAGTTACGACCTCTTCGTTGAAGAGATCACACAAAGGCTTGAACACGATGGCAAAATTTGGAAGCTCCTCATGACATCATTCAGAAGTCATAGCAATCTGACTTCTTCGGCTACGGTCGATCGAACATATCACCACGGAGGAATCGACGCAACAGTAAGTCGTATCGATCTCCTACTCGAAGAAATGTCTTTCAAACGGCTGATGATCAGCAAACCCCTCAGAGAGGTGATCGCTCACCATTCCGACATGGGAATCTGCAGCAGCAGATGAACTACGAGGAGTATTCCCCTCATAGGACTGAGATCTATCATAGGTCTGGTCAACCTATTACTGGGTATCGTCGAGTACGACCACCTGATGATATCAACCCTTCTTTCCTGCAAAGGAGACGTCAAGAAGTCATTACTGGATGTCGGGCATTCTCGCCTGATCTCCGAGCTGTTCGTTGGCCATCTCGTTTTCGACCAGTGAACATGGAGAAGTTTGATGGTTCCCAAAATCCCATCGAATTCCTTCAAATCTACACAACAGCTGTCCGAGTAGCAGGAGGAGGAGAGCATGTAATGGCAAATTACCTTCCAACTGTGCTCGAAGGATCTGCTCGATCATGGTTACTGAACCAACCACTCGAGTCGATTTACTCTTGGCAACACCTCTGCGACCTTCTACTGTCAAATTTCCAAGGCACTTACAATTGCCCCGGGAAGGAAGACGACTTGCACCGGATGAGACAGAACGACAACGAGACCTTACGCCAATTCATCAAGTGCTTTAGTCAGGTTCGTAACTCAATTCCGGAAGTTTCTGATTCATCTGTCATCAGGGCTTTCAAGCAAGGAGTCCGCAGTAGAATGTTAACAGAAGACATTGCTTTGAATCCTCCTACTTCTGTCGCTGAACTATTTGAGATGGCTGATCGATATGCAACTGTCTCTGAGGTGGTCGAGTGGAACAACACAATAGATCGAGAAGACAATACCTTTCGAGAGCCAGGTGACATTAGTAAGAAGAAAGATAAGAAAGCAAAAAAGTCCAAGAACAAGGCGAAGGGTCAAAAACTCCAAGCCAGCGGTTCCAAGGAGGTTTTGGCTGTGAATGATAAAGAGCCACGCACCTCCAAGCCGCACTCTGACCGAGGCAAAGGTAAGCACCCCGATCGGAAAAATGATAAGCCTAGGTGGTGTCCTTTCCATAAAAAAGAAGGACATGACCTTCGCAACTGCCGAGTCTTCCAACGAAAGCTTGAAGACTACTACAACGGCAAAGGACCACTTCCCACTCTCGAGCAGGTAGGGCAAATGAGCGGTCATAAGTCATCAGATGACGAGGAGGAGATGCCGTTCCAGGATCCGCAACACACCGCCGAGCACATCTACGGGGGATCATCGGCATATGAATCAAAGCGATGTTTAAGGTCAGCGAACGTGAGGTAAACTCCATAGATCCTCCTCTCGTCATTAAATTACCGAAGTGGTCGGAAGTCACCATCTCTTTCGAGAAGGGTGACTGCCCGACTCCTTCGACTCAACCAGGTCGATATCCAATCGTGGTCGAACCCACCATCAACAATTGTCGGGTCAATCGAGTTTTGGTTGATGGTGGCACTCGTTAAACATTTTGTTTACGAGTGCCCCGGATGACATGCAAGTACCGGGATCAAGGTAAGACCGAGACGATACTCTTTCCATGGAATCGCATCGGGATCTTCGCTAAACCAATTGGCCAAGTTTCTCTTCCTTTAACATTTGGTTCACCAAGTAATTTCGGAGACGAGAAAATCTCCTTTGATGTGGTCGATTTCGATTCGATCGGATATAACTCCATACTCGGACGACCAACTTAGGCAAAATTCTAATGGCTACTCATTATGGATATCAATGTATTAAGATGCCAGTCCCAAAGGAGTAATCACAATCCATTGTGACAAGAAGATGGCGATACTGCGATCAAATCGATCCTCGAGATGGTTGGACAAATACCAACTCGAGAAGAAAGTCGACCTTCAACTAGCAAGTCGAAGCCTAAAGTCGCACCAAAACCGAACGACAAAGTCAAAGAGGTTCCTCACGCAGGGAGCCCTCGAAGATTGCTCAGACGAGGATACTTCCGACCCCAAATAGGAAGACGCCCTCATCGCCTTCCTCCGAGCTAACGCAGATGTCTTGGCGGGCAAGCATCCGACATGCCCGAGTCCCTGGGAAGTGATCGAGCACAGGCTAGCTTTACGGCGACAAAGTACCAGTAAAACAAAAATTACGGAGATTTGCCCCGATCGGCGAGATGCTATTAAATCGAATTGGATAAGCTACTTAAGCGGGCTTTATAAGAGGTCAACCACCCGAGTGGTTGGCTAATCTGTAATGGTTAGAAATTCAAGCAAAGCAAATGGCGTATGTCGCGAGACTTTCTTGATCTTAATAAAGCTTGTCCAAAAGACGATTTTCCTTTACCTCGTATCGATCAGTTGGTTGATTCTACTACAGGTTGTGAAATGTTAAGTTTTTTAGATGCATATTCTGGATACCACCAGATCAATATGTGTCTAGACGATGAAGAAAAGATCGCATTTATTACACCATTTGGTATATTTTGCTATGTCAAAATGCCATTTGGTCTAAAAAATACCGGCACTTCTTTTCAACGCTTGATGCAAGCAACTTTTTCATCTCAATTAGGCCGAAATCTAGAAGCCTATGTTGATGATCTAGTTGTTAAAAGCATCAAGAGACTTAATCATATTACTGACCTGCAAGAAACATTCGACAATCTTAGAAAACATCGCTTAAAACTCAATCCTGAGAAGTGTGTGTTCGGAATCTCTTCAGGAAAATTGCTTGGATTCCTAGTATCTATACGAGGAATTGAAGCAAATCCCGAAAAGATCAAGGCCATTCTCCAAATGCGCCCTCCAACCACAAGGAAAGAAGTTCAGAAACTCACTGGGTGCATGGCGGCTTTAAGTCGTTTCATCGCACGACTGGGAGAAAAAGGACTACCTTTCTTTAAACTTCTAAGGAAACACGAAGGTTTTGAGTGGTCAAAAGAGGCAAACACTGCCTTTGAGGATGTCAAGAGGTACCTTACGAGTGCTCCTATTATGGTCTCTCCGAAGCCAGAAGAAACGCTCTTAATTTACCTAGCTGCCACGCCACAGGCAGTAAGCGCAGTACTGGTCGTAGAACGTGAAAACGTACAACGACTAGTTTACTACGTGAGTGAAGTTTTACACGGGCCTAAGGAGCGTTACCCTCAGGTCCAAAAGCTTCTATATGCCCTCCTCATGTCTTCGAGGAAATCTGCGCATTATTTTCAGCACACAAACTAGTCAGTCGTTGCCCGAGTTTCCCTTAGGAGCGATCCTCCACAATAGGGAAACAGCGGGACGCATGGCAAAATGGTCAGTCGAACTTGGGGAGTTTGACATCCATTTCGTGTCCCGAACGGCCGTTAAATCCTAGATCTTGGCAGACTTTGTCGCCAATGGACAAATCTGAACTGCTCAGATCCCGATCTGATTCCCACGACCGATGGGACGATGTACTTTGACGGGTCGCTTACTTTAAGTGGCTCGAAATCGGGTGGTCTGGTATCTCCTACCGGAGAGACCTTAAAGTATGCCATACAATTAAACTTTCAGGCCACTAACAACGTGGCAGAATACGAAGGTTTGCTAGCTGGCATACGAGCAGCGAAAGTGCTCTCGATTCGCCGACTACTCGTGAGAGGAGACTCTCAACTAGTCGTGAATCAAGTCGGAAAAGAGTACCAGTGCTCTAACCCGACAATGTCTCGGTACTTATCGGAAGTGCGTAAGCTAGAAAAGCATTTTTTAGGTTTCGAGGCACAATTCATCCCTCGAAAGAGACTAGCTTGCTCGAATAGCTTCTTGCCGATCTGAAGTACCAAAAGGAGTCTTCTTGGAACAACTCCAGAAGCCGTCTCTGGTCAACGAACCAGAGACACCTCCTATTGAGACAGCCTCTCTAGAATACGAGGATACATGGATGGCACCCATCTATGAATATCTTGAAGGGTTACATGCGAAAGACGATCTCGAGGCAGATCGCTTATCCCGAAAAGCCAAAATGTATACTTTGGTTGAAGGAGTCCTCTATAAACGAGGTACTCAAGGGGTGCTCATGCGATGCATTCCGCAGAGCGAAGGATTTACACTCCATCACAACATACATGGTGGCATCTGGGAAATCATGCTTCCTCTAACGCGGGGTCGGTAAGGCCTTTCGACAAGGTTTTCTTGTACAACACCCTTACGATGCTAAAGAGTTGGTTAAAAAGTGTGTCCAAAGCGGTTTCATAGCGAGATAGATACACCAACCAGCTCGGGCATTACAAACAATACCTCTATCTTAGCCTTTTGCGACACAGGGTCTCGATATCCTAGGACCGTTCCTCAAAGCTCCGGAGGTTTCGAGTTCCTTTTGTGGCTATTGATCGCTCACAAAATGGATTGAAGCGAACTTTGTGATCGATAACAACGAAGCGGCAAAACGGTTTATGATGAGATGCGTAATTACTCGATTTGGAGTACCAAGTCGAATAATTACAGATAATGGTAAGCAATTTTCGAGCGCAAAATTTCAGAAATTTTGCGACTAGTTGGGTACCAAGTTGTGTTATGCTTCTGTAGCGCATCCCCAAAGTAATGGGGCGTTCGAGCGTGCAAACGGCTAAATAATGAGAGGAATTAAGACTCGAGTCTTGACCAGCTCATCAAGCGCTCGGGGCTTGGGTACAAGAGCTACCCTCAGATTATGGGCATTAAATGCGACTACCGGTCAAGCTACAGGTGAAACACCATTCTTTCTAGTCTTGAGTGAAGCCATGCTTCCTCGGAACTAAAGATCTGTCAACACGAAGAAACTTTCACAGACTCCAACCAAGAACAACTTCGACGCAGATGATATTAATCTACTTGAAGAAAGGAGAAACCAGGCCCTAATTCGTTCAGCAGTCTACCAACAAGCCCTGCGAAAATACTACAATCGTAAGGTCCAACCTCGCAGCCTCGCTGTAGGTGACTTGGTATTGAGGCTCTGCCAATCCAAGTCTAATCGGAACAAACTTTCTCCCAAGTGGGAAGGTCCTTACACAAAGGGTCGGGTTACTCGTCCGAGGTCGATACGATTGGCAATGGAAGGCGGCGTGTTCTCTCGAATTCTTGGAACATCGACCAGTTACGCAAGTTTTATGTGTAACCAATCATTCAGACAATAAAGACTCAGGTTTTCTCTATTTCTATTGTCTTACTTTTGAGTAGTGCTTTCATAATCTTTCGACTATATTCCAAACACCCAGTTTCCTTTACACTGGTCGAAAGGCAGGTAACATCACCTAGTCGAAGCCTCTCTCTTTGCATGTGGTCCAGCCCACTAAAAGGAGCTTCCTAGTATTGACTCGTTACTCACTTTTGCCGCCAACACAAAGAGCTCGGGTTCTATTTAGTCGAAATATTTTTGAAAGCCTACTCCTTTCACCTTAGATTATTTCTTCAGTTCTTTTGAAAAATATTCTAAGCAGAGTGCACTTTTTTAGATTTATTCAGCTGCCTTTGGTGTATTCGATTCGTCTCATCTAAGTCGAAGGAAGAAACACATCTAGTCGAAGTCTCTCCTCTCTGCACGTGGTCCTACCCACTAGAAGGAACTTCCTAGCATCGTGCAGTTTCCTACTCTTGATACCGTGACAGACTTATCGAGTCCTCCAAAGAAGGGCGAACGAATTTTTGAAGTCCTCTCGATGTTTGTTTAACTCAAGTTCTTTGTTCTCGATTTAATTAATCTAGTCGGAGATGGTGACATCACCTAGTCGAAGACTTTCCTCTCTGCGTGGTCACGCCCACTAGAAGGAACTTCCTAGTGTCGATTAGTTACTAATTTTCCGACCGAAAGCATGACAATCGTGACCAAAAACTACAAGTTAACCAAACCTCTCTGTTTCGAAACCCTTTTAACACTATTTACTTAGTTTGTCTAAACAAACTAAGCAAATAATCGAGGCTAGGATAAAGTTATTAATTTGACTTCATTTCTTAGACTTTCATTCGTTGATTATCTTTTGAGTTACTAACTACTCCACAAGATGATTTGCAGAAAAAGATGGATTATATAATACATCGACAAAAGCTTGTTTTTCCCATGTGTTTGTTACAAACTACTCAAGAGGAGAGCCCAACGCATCTCCTCCAAAACCTTCCTACCAATTGATTGCATTTCTTCAATCGACGACTTGCTTCGCTTGAGGTAGTCGAAGTCGGCCGATTGGTTGAACATTAAGGTGGGGTCATGAGCTTTAAGTTTTGCCAATGCATAACTTATCGCAACTTCGACCGCCTCCTTTATCGATTCAGCTTGGTTGGCCTTCAGGGTGGTCATCAGTTCTTACAAAGTCCCGACTTGTTCCCCAATTGTACTTACGTGAGCAGTCATCGTATCATCTTGAGGAGCTTTTCCCTCAGTATGTAGCTCACCAAGTACATTGTTCAGGAGCGTGACACTGCTTTGAAGATTAATCTTCATTGTCTCCATCTCTTGTTGGGTACGAGTCGAAGCCTCGCGGAGTTGTTTGTTTTCGACCGCTTGCTCAAAAAAGAATAAGACCGGTCAAACAAAAATAAACTTCTAGAGGAAAAGAAAACAAAAATAATCACAGTAAAAGATTTCCTTACCTGCTAATCGACAATCCAACTTCTTGATTTCTTCCTCATGGGAGGCAACGGTCTCAGCATGCTTCTTCTCCCATGATCTAATGTCCTCCGTATTTGCTTTAGCAATGCGATACGATCTCGGATAAATCATGGTTTTATCCTCGAGCTCATTTTCGACCCTTCGGCTTCACGGTCTATTTCTAGAAAAGAAATAAAAGTGAAAAAGGGAAAGAACTCAGTAAAGACTGCAGTAAAGAGTTACTTACGATTGTAGGGATTTTAACCTGCTAATTTCTTCATCTTTCTCTCTGGAGATACGAGAAATCTCGCGAATGACCAAAGTTTTATCTTGGACTTCATTCTGGAGCTTTCTCATATCATCTTCTTTTCCTAAAAGAAGTAACAGTCAGGTAAAGATCAACAACATAAGCAGTCTTAAGTTCAGCACTTACTATTTATCCTTTCCTGCACTTTTTCAGTTGCAGAATTAGCTTCTTTAAGCTTCCTCATGAGAAATTCTACTTTGTCCCATAGCTTTCTCGACTCCTCTTTTTGATAATCGAGCGAGTCGGCGAGTCTTTTTCACGCTTTTAACCTTTGTAAAGGTTAAAAGTAGACATGAACATTATTAAATTGGTTGTAAGTTCTCTTACAACCATTGATCCAGTCGTAAGTTCTTCTATGACTATGGATCTAGTCGTAAGTTCTCCTACGACTAAGCATCTGGTCGTAAGCCTTTTACGACTAGTACCTAGTCGTGAGTTTTTCCACGACAAACCCCGTAAGCACTATATAAGTAGTCAAGTCGAAAACGACTATGAAAAATAGTGACTTACCACCTCTCTACTGTTTGCGAGTTCTCTCTTTCTGTCGCTGAGTTCTAGAAGTTGTCGGTGATATTCACCGACAACGGTAATTTGCTCTAGAGCTTTCTGCAAAAGGAAAGACAGTAAGAAACAAGGAAAGATCACATATATAAGTATTCTTAAATACTTACACTCATGGTTGATCGAGCAAATATCGAGTAAACCAGCTCTGGATGCTTCAGCTTGTCTACTCTATCGACCTGATCCCACCAAACCTTCTCAAGACGCTCATTGTTAAAAGTGTCCCCTCTATTGGGAATGTCTTTGGGATGAGGGACTCGATGGCGAGATCTAAAAGCAGAAGACCCTACTATGGAAGCAGGGCCAAAGAAATCAGAATAGAAGTTGAAGTATTCCTCATCTTCCGATTCTGAAATTGCAGCATCTCCTTGGGTACCAGGAAGGAGGTCTGCAACAATTTCCTTCCCCGCACGGTGGTCAGGTATATCTCCACCTTGGGCAGAGGCTTCTGCGACGCCTCTCTTGGTCCCACGACCTCGGTGGTCATGGCGGCTACCTCGATGAGTTGTAGCCGCAACCTCGGGGTCATGGTGGCTACTTGGTGGTTGTAGTCGCTACCGAGTGGTTATAGCCGCCACCTCGGCGATTGTGGTTGCTACCTCGTGACCATGGCTACAACCGGCAAGTTGTGACAACCGCCTCGAGAACCACGACTTCTTCCACCGCCCGGGCCGAGGATGATCCTTCGACCACTCCCGCTGTCAGCTCTCCAATCGCTGGAGAGGCGGAAATGGGCTTCTCGATAGAAGCCACCACGGGGATTGAAGAAGTCGAGCTAAAACAAACAAAGGATAGCAAGTCAAATTGTGGAAAGCAAAAGGTAAATGTTGTTCTTACACTTTAGCTTGTTTCACATACCTCTGCATCTTGGACTTGATCAGAAACTTTGAAGCCATCTTCCCGATGGAAGGGTTCCTCGACTTCTTTACTACGACCACGTCTGGTGCGTAGCTCAGAGTTGAGGAATAGTCTCGGCCACGACCACGTCTGGTCGTAGATCTTGAGCAGGGACCATCTCTCTGGTCTCCTGACTTTCCGGAGGGCCGAAATCGGTCTCGACCACTCTAAGAGCAGCCCTACCCTCAACGATAGGCTCATTTGGATCGGCGTTGTCCTTCACAAAGACATAAATTCCTTCCAGTTCTCCTTTTCTAGTTGCTTGACAAAGCTAGAAGTGGCGGCTGTGGAAAGCTTTCTTGTCATAATAAAAGGTACCTTGGCCTTGTGGACTTTACGCTGGGAGGTTCTTGACCTCCTCGGTCTCCTCATTGCGGCCGCTTCGGTTTAAACCTGCTTGTGGGCGTCTCTTACCCTTACGGGCCTTGCGCACAAGAGGTTCTTCATCCTCCTCAACTTCAATTGCTTTACGACCTCGGCTATTATTGCGGCGTCGTGTCACTGCAGACCATCTTGAGGACACGGTCGAAACAAAGGAACTTGAGCTCGGTCCTCCTTGTCGGTGACTCTTGTAAGTCGGCGCTTTTTAAATCGGAGGAGATGAGCCCTTGTCCACTTGTCGCCCCTGCACCAATGGTCACCAGTTAGACCTCTTAACACCCAAAGTTCTGTTACCAAAATTTAAAATTAATAAAGTTATTATTTTATTGGATTTTCGAAATTTGAAAGAGTTTCATTGCCTTTCTTGAATTTCTAAAGTTTAAAAGTCAAAATTAAAATTTATTGAAGTTTTATTTGAGTTAATTTGAAAAGTAAAAATTTAATTAATTTCTGTAATTTTAAAAGTTTTTTCTAATTATTTTAAAGCCAAAATAAATTATGTGCAAAAACTATTACCAATTATAAGTTGGAATTATTTTTATTAAGTTCAAAATAACTCTAGAAATTTCGTGAATTTTTCTAGAATTTTTGGACTCTATTTGCTTTGTTTTAAAAATCTAATTGGACTATTCATACTTAGGTATTAATTTCGAATTAAAAATAATAATATAATAAAAGTTCGGACTAGTCCTAACATACACTATAATTGTTCGGACCATCCGTGAGTGAGCAGATAATTCGGATTAAAAGAAAATATTAATTTTTTTTATTGTTTGGGCGAACTTCCCATGCGTCACCCATTCCATTTGTGCTCCCATAAACCTCCTTAACTCCAAAGCTTTCCATGCACCAACGTGAGGCCTTTCGCTTATTTGACTATATAACTCCCTTCCATCCATTTATACCTATTTAATTCTCTCTCATTCATCTGTTTCCTCCTGTGGACTTCATTTCTTGCGTGTTCTTTCTCTACAGAAGCCATGGTGGCCACCACGTAAATCCATGACCACTTCCTACATGCAAACCAAAGCACTAATTGTCCATGACCACTTCCTGCATGCAAACCAAAGCACTAACTAGTTGCATGCCATGACCACTTCTGCATGCAAACACGGACTAACTAACTCCACCACTAATGCATGCACTCCTACAACATGCAAATGCATGCAAAGATATACATGCAACAAGATTAAACACTCCACTAACCACTAACTCCATACAGCTATTCTCACGTCACTTCTCAACGTGGCTTTTACTAGCCCCCTTCATGCAAGATGCAACGCACACACTAACTACCTAATTAATCAACTACATGCGCCCACATGCAAGTGCATGCTAAATTTATTAACACAAACTTAACTCCTCGAGTGTATGCACGTTGCATCTCACATGCAACTAACTCCTAATGCTAATTAATTCTATCCTATCACCATACGTGCACACCAACTGAATCACGCATGCAACTACACACGCACGGGTCAATCGGTTTGCTCCACGCCTCCCGATATCTCGCCACCACTAAGCACTACCATGCGGCTACATGCAAGCACATAATCCTTCGTATGCAAGACCTGATCAACAAACCACTAATTAATGACTCAACCACTACGCCATGCATGCAGGCATGCAAGAATTAAACAAACAGCACTAACGTGTGACTCAACATACTAATGCATAACTAGACACATACAACAAGATTAAAATACAAAGATACTAATGCCAAGATTAATTCCAACAGTCTACCCAATGTTTCAGCTTCCCTCCAACCCTTATATAAGGGAGCACGAGGTGCCCTCCTCTCACTCATTCCATTCCCCCAACCCACCTCGCCTCTCTCGCCTTAGCGCTTGAGTTGGAGTTTGAAGTTCACTGGCATGCGCACCTTGTCCATCAACACCGCCGTCGTCTACTCCATCGACATCGCCATCGTGTGCTCTACCTCAGGCTCACCGCCTCCCTCCATGGCCGTCACCCTCGTCAATGGGCCATGCTCCATTTTTGCTGTTCGGCTGGAGGTACAAGACAGTGAACAGTAATTTATTTCCAGTGCAGCAGCCCTCTCTCTGTTTCCGAAGCTCCCCACTGCGGAGCAGAACATGCTGCAATCACCCACTGCATGCATGCATATACTAACTCAAGCACGTTCTAGCTAATTCATGTTAGAGTTGATTCACACAACTCCTATCTCTCTTGGAAATCACTAACTGATTTCCCTCACACACACATTTGGAAAAGGCACTCATTGGTTTTCCTCTCTCTACTTGTTTCTGTCAAAGACACACACATACATACATATGAGATACACACACGCAAGGGGAGCAACTGGACTCTCCAAATGGCTTGTTTATTTCCACCGCAAGAGCATATACTTATACAAGACTACAAGTAATGCATTTGCTAACTAGTTGAGTAATTCCACTACTAACTCCACCTCTCCTGCATGTTGGCGTCGACTGAACCATTCTTCGGGAACGCACCCACCAGCTTCACACTTGTACCTTGGCTCGATCCACAATTCACGCCACGTCTCCACGGGAAGTGCTACACTAGCACAGGTGCATGCATACCATCGCGTACACCTACTGCGTGCCGCGTACAGCTGCGTACATGTGACTAGCTCATGCTTCCACTAACAATTTTGTAGCAACAACCTCCTAGAATCAACGGCCACATCAACACAGTGCCATCTAAAACACATGCAACATGATTAAGATCTAACAATTCATACTCATGTAGTAAACTTCACCACCTCCGTTCTCCCTCCCCGGTCACTTATTTCCCGAGCCGACCGGCGTCATGTGCCCTCGGCTTCCTCTTCATATCCACGAATTCGCCCTCAATCTCGCCACTTGCAAAAATTTTCCGCAAGCGGCCAAACACCTTCGTAAATGCGTTTCTCGTGTCGTTTTTGATTTCCCGATGATATCGTCCACGCTGTTGGCTTCGTCTCACAATGTTCTACGCGGTGCTCCCTTCCTTTTCCCTGAAACACCCCTAGCTCACCGGCGCTACTATTCCCCTGTATGCCTTTTTGCGCGTCGCTGCCGCACCGGACCTCCGCCGATGACGCGACCACCACCATTGGGTCCGTCTCATTCCCGGGATTCCATTTTTGTGCTTCGCCGGCCGCCTCTCCTTTCCCTTTCACCGGCGTCGCCATTTCTCCATGCACTATGTGAGCTTGTTTACTGTTCACGTGCATGGAATGAACAGATGCCATGCAAACATGCATCCTATTTTGAGATTTGATCCTCTACAATTTCGTTCGTTCTCATCTGAACTCCAAATCAACGATTCTTTTCCTAAATTCATCTAAATTCATTCTCTACTTCCAGTATTTATTTTGTAATTTTTAAATTTTATTTGAATTTGGCTTATTTTCACGTATAGATTTGACGACTTGAGAGTCGATTTCAACATAGTTTGAGAATAATCTATTGAGCAAGGCAAGTTACATTCTTGACCATATTGCACCCATTATTTTAAATTATTTAAATTCTGTTTTAAATTATTATTGCATGCTTATTTATATTCAAGAATTTAAATGCATGCTTTAAATTCATAGATATTCTGAATCCTTTGTATGGCCAAATTTGTTGATTGAATCAAATACCTTGTCACCCTAGATAAAACCTAGTTGATACGATAGTATGAACTAGGATCATTTGAAAATGTTGCAAAGACATGCTTAGACCAAAAATATTGATTTGGGGAATTTGACCAAAAATCAAATATTGTTTAAACTGTATCCATGGCATTGGTGTGTTATGGAAGTTTATAAATTATCTTAAAAATGAAATAAAATGATGGTTTGTACTTGGGCTTAAATGGTTGTTTGGATGGTGCATGTCAATGCACGGGCTCAATCTAGGTAGGGTTGAGGCCCATGGGTTTTGTGGAAAGTCGCCCAAGTCAATTGAGGACCGGCCTCTGAGCGTTCCTTTGCTATGCCTATAATGGGCTATGCCTCACCGTGCAACCACATGTCCCGAGTATGGGTAGGGACCAGCTAATTAATTTGTAAAGTTCCATCGCGGTTGATCCTGTTTATGCGTGGGCGGTCTTTCATGGCCATTTCTTTTGACAAAGTCTTTCATGACTATTGTTCCCTTTGGCGCAAGAGGGGCTAGGAACTCTGGATTTCTATTCCAAAGGCGAAACCTTAGCGAGGGCTCATGTGGAATGGCGCATTGTAAAGGCCTTGGCACGTGCTCTAGGCCGCTACCTAAGGTAGTGGCGGTGGTATCGGCGGATGCCAAGCAAACTAGAGAATTCGTGTCATGTGGATAAAGTGTACAACCTCTGCGAGTGTAAAACTATTGAATAGCGCCGCGTCATGATCATGGACATGCTAGCAAAGCCACTCAAAGTTAGACTTTGGTTTTGATTTGAAAAGACTTTGGCAAATGGATTATGCAAATGGGAATTGGGCGAGAAGCCATGTGATAGGAGGTATCCTTCACCATTCATGTGTGAATGTTATCGACTATAAAATTGATTTATAAAATGAATTTTAGTTATGGAATAAGCGCTTTGGAACTTAGTACAAGTATTCAAAGAAAATCTTTGCTTTATGCAAAAGAACCATATTAAGCCATCCTTTGTTACATCCATGTATGCATGTCATTCTATTATTTGTGGGTGTAACTTGCGTAGCACAGTAGTTGTGCTCATTCTTGCTTAATGCAAATAATTTCAGAGGAGAAGGACTTTGCCACCGGCGTGGATCTCAACGACTAGGCCGCTTCCCCAGTCGATTGCCTGTGGCAGATTAACTGGACTCTACTACGTCTTGGTCTTCCGCTGTGTTTATTTTATTGTTGGCCTGTAAGCCTCCTTTGTAATCAACTCTGTTGTTATTTATTAATAAAGTTATGCGTTTTATGGATGTTACCATATTTGTTTAACTGTGTGAACTAGCTACTGATCATGGGACTAGTTCGAAATGCCTGAGGAGGATTTGGGACGTTAATCCCGGGTCCGACAACCTCTTTGTCGTCCCGGCGGTTTTTCATGCCTACTTTCTATAAAGAAAAACAGAAAAATAAGAATCAATGACCAGTCGTAAGTTTTTCTCGACCGAGATCGATCGTAAGCTCTTCTACGACATATCCCTGATCGTAAGATTTTCTACGATCACTACCTAGTCGTAAGTTCTTTCTACGACTATGAAGTCCTAAGGATAAAATCAACTTTTGATTACCTTTAGGCGCTCAACCTTTTTCTCTGCGGACAAAACCGCAAGGATTTGAGGAACCGCCATTCCGGGTGGCGGGGGCTTCTCACAAACGAGTTTGACTCGAACGTCAATCTCTGCCTGTGAAAGATCTGTATAAAACAGATAAAGATACTCGTTAGACAATTCTGAAGAAGACCAAACTGAGAGTTAAGTCCAAAAACTACTTACCCTCCTCATAGTCCCTGGTCGGGTCTTTTGGCCCCGTGTACCTCCACATAGGAGGTACTCGTTTCTTCAAGGGGCTGATTCGACATGTGATGAAATCCTTCACCACATGCCATCTGGTTAACCCCTCTGCTTTCAAATCCTTGATGGCTTGAATATAGGGGGCAATCCGACTGATATCCTGGGGAATCGAATCCTAGGAAGCTTTCTTTTCGGCAGCCTTCCCCTCGAAGGTAAGGCTGTCTTCGGAGGTGACTTTCCAGTAAAACCACCTCTTCCTCCACGACGGCAACGAAGACCTGGTGAACATCTGAATGTACTCCCTCGACTTCTCGTCATGGAGCTTGATCACCATGACTTAGGCTATTCGACTTGTCGAGCCATTCCGTAGAAATCTTGAAAGAGCTCAAGGTCATTGGAATTCCAGTGCACGCCTCACGAGATACACAAATCGCTTCGGCATTGTGATGGAATTGGGACCAAGGTTCACCAATTCCACTCCAAAATACTCAAGTATAAGTGTGAGAAAGGGGTGAGCCAGCAATCGAAGACCACACTCACATGCGCTGGAAGGCGGGATTTGTTCATCCTCCCCGACGGCCATTGTCTTTGCTTATGCCGAACCACTCCACGAGAACTCTCTCTGGAATCTTCCTAGCGTTGACAAGGGCTTGCATCTTCGCCGTATCCATCTCAGACTCGGCCCACTCGGAGACCCTCCCGGCCATTTCTCTCAGAAGGGGAGATTCTTGATTGAGTTGGTGGCGGAGAAGACAAGAACTTGATGAACAATTGGGATGATTTGGGGAAAAGTGTGAACTCTAAGTCTTACCCCGATGAAGTATTTATAACCACGTGCCTTGGGCCGGGGCGTGGTATTCAAAGGTTGCCACCGTCTCGGGAACCGCTCAATGGACGAGCTAACGGTGTCGTTTGAAATTCCCAACGTGTCCGCTCGAGAAAATCGGTTTGCTTTTACACCCTGCGAAATTACTTCCTTGGTTAGATTCTTTTTAACTAAAGGAAATGTTAATCGGAAAGGTTTTTCTTTCGATCACCATACTCGACCACCTTGTGATCGTAGAAATGTTCTCGACTATTTGATAGCCGTAAGCAATTTCCTTGACCAAGCATATTTACGGTAAAAGTAGTACACTAATGACGAAGAGTTTTTCCTTCGACTATCTTTCTCGACCCTCTCGTGGTCGTAAGACCATCTATAACCCTTTACCAAGTAAGTTGCTTTCACTTGAAACGGGGGCTAGATGGCGAGGATATAATAATCCTCACATTATCTTTTATCTATATTTCTTATTAAAGGTAAATATGATGTCATATGGTCCCCGAGTATACCCCCTCAATGTTATAAGGGAAGAGCCTCTTTGGGTGGTCGTAAGTTCTTCTCGACCACCCCATAATCGTAAGTTATGCTACGACTACCCCATAGTCGTAAGTCTTGCTACGACTACCTCATGGTCGTAAGTTCTTCTCGACTAGGTCACCTGACCACCTTATGATCAATTAAACCTCTGAGACAAGTGGGCCCAATTGATTAAGGAATTCAAATAAATATCATCATCTGTTTGTTACTCTGCGAAGTAATAGCACGTAATGCTCCATTATCTCTGGTATATTGCTGTTAGGCGACGTGAAGGAGTTAATACGCCGGTGATTACTACTAACGTGCGCCCGTTACGGGATGTAATGAGGCGCCGCTTCACCTGGAGAAACTGCCGCTCCTTCACGTACTATATAAAGGCGGCAATCAGAGAAGGAAGGGCGAATCGAATCGGGCCATCAGGAAGACAGTTTAGCACTATCATCTGTAATAGTCTTAGCTTTTTCTCCTGATTGTTCAGAATACACTCAATACCATACACACACAGGAGTAGGGTTATTATTCTCTCCGGAGAAGGCCTGAACCTGTATAAAAATCCCCGTGTCAATCTCTCTGCGTGATTCCATTCTAGGAGACCCCCCGAATCAAACAATCTTTACGTAAGTTCGGTTCTAAAACACCGACACTAGTCTTAGCAGGTTTTGAGCTGTCTGTAAGCTTTTTAGTGTTGGTGTTTCGCTCCCTAACTTTTCGAGTTGCTTTTCCTAGAGATCGTGTGGTGTTTGAAGTCTTTGTGCTAGTTTTCGTGGAGTCCAAGGCACAATTGGCAGATCTCCTCTCAAAGCTTTTAGACCCAATAAGGTTTGCCACCTTGAGAAGCAAGTTAGGGATAATTTATCCCTTTGGGTTGGTTTGAGAGGGAGTTGGTTCGTATCCGAACTTTTCTTGTTCATGTGAACTTTTTGTGGATCTTTTCTGATACCTTCTTCAAGTGGTATTTTCTTTGGATCTTTTTGATCTTTTTAGGCTTTTACATCTTTCGTGCATCTCATTGTATCATATTGCATTCATATGAAAATTCAAAAAGATGCATTGTAACGTAAGCTTTACCGCTTTTGTCTTTTATTTGATGAAGCTTTGCTTATTACCCTCTTGAGCTTTAGTATTTCAATTGTTGCTCAAGATTGTGTCTAGTTCTTTGACTTGCTAGAATTATCATGCTTTTACATGTGCAGCAATGTCTTTGCTAAATGAGCTAGAACTTTTAAATAACTTGAACTGAAAATTGCAATTTGTGGATCTTTTAGCTAGTTGCACGATTAGTGATCCTTTTGTGACACTGGCCCTGTCAAAATTGCTTTGTTAGATCTTGAATCTAGAATTGAGAATTTTTGGAGCTTCTTGTTCTCTTAAAGAATCTAAAATTGCTCTTGTGAACAATGAAAAATGATCTCTTTTTGTGCGAAAAAACTGATCTCACCAATTCTTTCTCATAAGACGGCTTGCTATTGTACTAGGCATGAACTCAGGGGGAGTTTTGGATGACCTAAACCACTCTTTTAAGCTTTTGTGCTTGAGATGGTCGCGGCAAGCCTTGAGATCTAGCACATGGCTCAGAAAACAAATTGTCAAATTGGTTGAAGCTTAGGAAGAGATTGTGGATGGCTCCTAGTCCAGGATCTTCTTTACTAAGATAGACCTTTAATCAACTTGAAATGAAATCTCTTGTGAAAATTGGGCTTTTGAAATAATTTGAGCAAAATGATTCAATTCAAAACTTTTTGTCTCTAAAATGATCTTTGCTAGCTTCTTGATCTCACATTGAGATTCTGACAAGGCCATTCTCACTTTAGGATACCTGTTGTTGAACTTGCTAATTTTAAACCATTGCTTAATTTAATCCAACAACAAGAGGTATATTTTGAGCTCTTTAGCCTAGCTTTGCTATATATGTCTTATCATGATCTTGCTAGCTGTGTCAGGCTTGATCTGTCTTGAGTGATAATAGAAATGCTAGCCTGTTCTTTTGGGTAATCTTCGAAGCTTCTTTTACTAAAAAATAAAAAAATTAAAAAGTGAAGCCACTCCATTGCATTTCCTGCATGCACTTTCTTATGCTTCTTTCTTATTTTTGCTCTTGTCATCTCTTGATGAGAGGAAAGCGTGATTCCTTGATGAATCCATTGTCAAAGGGGGAGAAGATTTAGTGAAAATGTTGAAATTTTCTCTTGAAAAATGATGATCATAGTGAGGGGGAGCATGTAAATTGCATTCTTTTGATCTTATTGCCATTTCTGAACTTGAATTGCAATTCTTGGAGACTCACAATGATCTAAGGTCAAATATAACAATTGTTCTTTCATATGGACCTTAAGTGAGATTTTTGCCTATTCTCTAGAAATTGAAACTTTTGTGCTTTCTTTTGCAGTATCTCACTTGCCTATGCTATTCTGAAGCCAGCTTGGTCATTTCCATTGCTTTCTCTTGCTAATGGACCAAGTTGTGTCTTTCTTGTAACGTCGAGTATTTTCATTTTCAAACCTCAAACTTACATTTTTGGAGATATTACCAATGTGTTCATCAAGGGGGAGATTGTGGATATCATGGGGATATGCCTACGATCTTAGGATGATGAGACAATTGGCAATGGCGTTGAGGGTTTGCTTGGAATCACCCGTTTTGGCGAGTTCAATTCTTTGTCGAGCCTCTGGCGATCGGACCAAACCATGGGAGCGGTCGGGCCGCCATGCCTCGGGCTATTTTTCTCGGAATGTGGTGGCGGTCCGGCCAAGCGAGTGGCGGTCGATCGGCGGAGGAGGCGGTCTGGCCAAATCTTCTGGCGGTCGGACCGGCCATTTAGGATCTTTGGTTTTTGAGTGGGCCAAAAATAGAGGGTGTAAGCAAGTGAGAGGGTTCTTTTGCACTTGGTCTCATAATTTTTAGAGCCTCTAGGCAAAAGTTCTATTCGTTTGAAAATTCTAGAGAGTTTCGGTTTTCCGGGATGGAAATTTAGCTAAGTCCCAAGTGGGCGGTCAGACCGGCCTTTGGTTGGCAGTCAGACCGGCCAAAGTGGCGGTCTGACCGGTTTTGGTTTGGTTCGCCAGCCAGCTTGGCGGTGATGTTTGTTGGTTAGGTCAAGATCATGGGTTTCATTGCAAAGATGTTGCATGATGCATGTTTTAGCTAACATGGGTCAAGTTGTGAAGAACTTGTGCCCGAAAATGGTTGCTTAGTCTATTGTTGTGTAGGTGGCTTGGAGTCAACTATGGTCAACAACGAGGAGGACCGGGACTTGGTTAGGAGAACCAAGGTCCAGAACGGTCATGGATGTCGGGTGAGATGGTTGGACTCAAGCAAGACGCAAGATGGACAAGAACCACAGAAGGCAAAGTTTGAGCAAAGGCCTTTGTGAAGGTATGTACTCATGCCTCATCAATTATGAGAATTGATGATTGTGCGTATCGTGCGGTGCTACGTAATGGTTCGCTTGTTTGTGATGGTTGTAGGACACCGGAGCTAGGTCATGGTGAGGCAGACTAGATCGAGACTAGGTTAGGAGAACCAAGGTCCAGAACGATCGAGGTGGTGCTAGAAGATGACTGAGGCTAGCGGAGTCCTTACAAGCCGAGAAGACAAGGAACTAAATCGGAAGCTACAGATGATGAACATAACGGGCAGCGGCAAGGTGGACCGGGACTAGGCTCAGGGCGGAGCTGAGGTCCTGAACGTTCAAGAAAGCCGGGTGCAATTATGGTGAGACATGTGGTGCGCCAAGTGACTTGGTCCCAGTTGCAAGCGAGGATGGTTTGATGGGATCCGAACGCGTGAGAGGCCTGACGGGAAGTCATTGGGGCCACATGGATGATGACGGAGTATGAGAGATGCTTCGAGGCGAAGGAATCACCAAAGGTTGGTAGAGGGGTATTTTGGTAAATTGCTCTATACCGGAAAAGGGGTGGTGTGCGAAACCACCTTCCTGGTCTTAGCTAATCCACGGCGCGGGACGTCGCTTGGAGAAGTGGTTTAGGTCAAGCGAAGATAAAGACGACGCTTTGAGATGCGTGCGTGTGTTAACCCATTTGTGTGTTGGGTCTAATAAGTGCCCTAATGGAATATTCCATAGATGCTAGCCTCCACTATATAAAGGAGGAGGGGCTGTCCAACAGCCTGGAGCTCTTGCATTTGTTGCCCTATTTTGTGTTTTACGGTTTTGAGAAGAATAGAGGAGAGCTAGGGTTTCTAGGGTTTGGATTGAGTGTATGCTCACGTGGTGAGCTTTGTCCTCCTAGATGGAGTGGCTGTAAAACAACAATCATCCATCTCAAATCAATCCAACCAGATTTCACAAGCTAAGTCCTTTTGTGTTCTTCCTTTCTATTTGGTGATTTTGGGGCTTTTCTTGATCTACAAGTTTTCCTTTAGTTTCTTGCCTTGATCTAGCTAGCTGTGACATGTGGGAACACATCTAGGATCATCTTGATCATCAATCACCCATGAGCAAGACTCTAGATCAAATTTCGATTTTGACTCGGTTTTGGAGCACACTTCGTTCAATCTGAAAAAGATAGAAACTTTGGCATGGATCTATGCGATCCTTAATTGGAATAGGTTCCTAATATCTTAGAGAAGGTGTGTCTCAAGTTTTGTGGAGTTTGGCCTCATAGATCAAAAGTTAGACCGATTTGAGTTTCGGTTTTGAGTTGTTCTTCTTCGTTACGGAAGAAATCGATCGAGCCGTTCTCGACCTTGCCGGATCGACCGCTCGACCAGATTTAGTTTGGGCTATTTCTCTCTGTTCTTCAGCCAGCCGGTCAGACCGCCCGTGGTAGCGGTCGGACCGCTCAAACTTTGGTCGAGGCTGAGTATACAAATCGGTCGACCAGCTCGGCTACGTGATTTGAGCTTTTGATCTTATGCTTTGGGGTTTTGGATTGGATTCAATACAAGTCTTCCGCTATACTTGAATATTGATCTTCATAGCTTCCATAGCTACTGAAGTGAAATTCGTGTTGAATCCGATCTTGGTGCAAAAGTGATTGTGCTCCTATTCACCCCCCTCTAGTCGCCTTTTCGGTCCAACACATCCTAAAGAAGGTATGCTTCAAGTTTCATGAAGTTTGGAGTTGTGGATCAAAAGTTAGACCAATTTGTGATTTTGAGTTCGGGCTGGTTTTACTGTTCATTGGGCTGGAGATGAGACCGCCCCTTTAGGAGAGGTCAGACCGCCTATGGTGAGAGGTCAGACCGTCCCTGGTGAGAGGTTTGACCGCCCAACTCATTTGGATTTGAGGTTTTGGTGATTTTGGTCTATTTGCTTTGGGGTTTTGATTGGATTCAATACAAGCCTTCCGCTATGCTTGTATATTGATCTTCATAGCTTTCATAGCTATTGGAGTGAAAATTATGTTGAATCCGATCAAAGTGAAAAAAAGACAGTGCTCCTATTCAAACCCCCCCTCTAGTCGCCTTTTCGGTCCAACAAAAAGAAGTAACAAAAAAACCCAAAATGCAAATACCAGCATTCGCGGAAATCAAACTCACCGAGAAATATAGACACTTGTAGAACACACGCCCCCAGTTCTCTTCGGTATAGGAGTGCAGGACATTTGCTTAGACCCCGCAGTTCGGGCACTCCTAACGTATGCCTCATACATGACCGACATTGCGGGGCCTGTTGAGTGCAATAACTCATCTACAACAAAGGGAATACGAGCCACTTCCATTGGTGGATCTGCAGAGATGGTGGTGCATGAGGCACTTGGGTGCAAACTTTTTCGTGTTGTTTCACAACTAGGACTTGATGAATCTTTTTAAGCGGATGTGCAACCAGAACCAGCATAGAAAGTTCGACGCACTCTGGAAAACTCTGGATGAGCAGACGAGGATGCACAAAAGGGAGACAGTGTGAGAACCCTAATAATTAAATTAAGCTAAACAACGATAATCGATAATTAAGCAGCAAATTAAAATTCATCTAAATAAAAACAAAACATAATCTCAGGTTCATATCGAACACATCGTCAAACGAATTCATTCTTGTTATATTCTCAAGAGTTCATCAAACGCAAATGACAATATAAATTATTATAGCAAAACTAAATCATCAATACCATCTCAAAGTCATTTACAAAAATCCATTTCAAGCACAACTGAAACAATAATACAATCTCTGAATTTAGTACAAGAATCCAACTCCGGAAATTACAAATGAAATTGAAAGTAATAATACAACATTGTTTCACTCTCAAATAAATTACAAGAATTATTTACATTAGATCAAAATATAAATTACAACTATGAGTACTTTACAAACGAATAAAAAAAACTCTTGCATGCATGTTGCCGCAACCTTTCCTTCCTTGTCCTTATATTGCCGGCCGTCGAAACCATTTCCTCGACCCAATCCAAAACCCTGCGCATATTTCCACCGACCGCCAACAACCAATAGAACCGCAGCAAAACCAAAAGCTATAACTAGAAATTAGAATAAAGATTATTGCCGTCAGATTTCGGGAGGATCACCGAGGTTCCCAGACCAACCTAAGTTAGTCGGCACCGTCTCACCTCCAGTGGGTCTCATCACCTGGTAATTCTATAAATTTGACCCCCACTTTTCCCGACTTATCTTCACTGCAGAAAATCCGAAAATAGTATTAGAACCCACCTTTGGACCAATGGTCCATAAACCCACAGTGCATTGTGAGAGCAATATGGATAAAAGGAGGGCAATAATGCCATGAACATGGCCAAGGGAAGAGGCAGCTGAAATGCCTGCTGCCTTAAGCCCCCACAAGCCTCATAATGTCCCTCATTCACAAGGCACAGCCGAAACAACAGGAGAAGTACTTCTCCCTCACAAAGCAAGCCAAGCAAACAACCGGCACCACTGCCAAGCCAAGAACTGAGAACAAGCAAGCAAGCCAACACAACCACCACCCTCCCACTGCCACCACAAGCAAAGAAGCCAACCCACTGCCTCCGGTAGCAAAGAGCAAGCCGAGCACACAACACTAGCACCACCATCCAAAGCCAAAACCACAGAGAGATAACTAAGGAGGGGAGGAGCAAAGGAGACAAGGAAGACGACGGAGCGGGAACGTCAAGCGATGACAAGAACTGGCATCGACCACCAAGGACCGAGGTGACCAACAAGAACACCGGAGAACACCAACATCACCCCACAACCATCACCACTACCAGTCCATCCCCAAACCGACCAAGCCCACAAAGGTAGCCCACATTCAACCCACTGCCATTCTTGTCATGCCCTGGGATAACAACCCCCAGGACCCACTATGCACTCTGAACCAGTCCCATGATCAGTTGCTGGTCTGCACAGTTTCAACAACGATGTCATCACAGCCATACAACAAACTAAAGAAGAAGCAGACAAAACAACAATAACAATAGCAAAGGACCTTATGGTCAAGCTTTTTACAAAGGCTCCACGCATGGCTACAACACAACAGAAAGCAACGCGGAGGCCATTCGACGTGCCCACAGGCAATTGAGTGGAGGACGTCCTAGCACGCAAGGTCTTTGAAGACCTCCTCTTCAAAAGAGGTCGGAGGTCCCTAGGAGGTCTTCAGTTGCTGATTAACCAGAGGGCACAAGCCATGAGTACTTTGAATGTACTCAGCAAGTCATAGGGAGATTAGTGCAAATAATATCATGCAAGGCTTGACAAGGATAGCTTCATGGTTACTTTGCGGAAAACAATATTGATTTGAAATACAGTAAGTAGATTGCAAAGCACAACTTGAAAGATTAACACATAAGTAAATAAGTTTTCTTTGAAACAACTCGTGACCACGCTGGCCACTTCCCAGACCACTCACTACCACCCTGGTCACTGCCCAGACCACTCGGAACCAACCACAACCACCCTTTTTTTTTTGAGAAAATCTACCCCTTGCGTGAAATCACCAAGCATGTCCATAACCGAGAACACGGCTATCTGAATAGATTTACACTCTGTAGAGGTGTACAGCTTTACCTATAAGACACGACTTCTCTAGTTGGTTGGACATCCGTCGATGCCCCTGCTCACTACCTTAGGTAAGAAGTCTAGAGCATGTGCTAAGGCTTTTACAAAGCTCTGTCTTGACTCGGTTCTGCTTCGCTAAGGATTCGCCGTTTTGGCCCCCTCTTGCGCCATTTCCAACCCTAACAGAACCGACTCAAAACATTGCTAATTAGTTGGCCAGGTCCACCCCATCATGAACTTGTGGTTGCACAGTATGGCCTGGATCAATGGCGTACAAGGTTAATTCCTTAGTTTGCTTCTCAGGCGATACATCGTCATCCCAATGTGCTTTCTGCACCCCCTTTACTGCACGATCACTCGCCTGAGTATAAATCGTTTCGGGTTCAACCCGGTCAAATGACCACCCTGGCTATGGCACAACAAATTTTAACAACAGTGGCCATGCCACAATTTCATATATCATTAAGTCAAGTTTATCATCATTGAATCATGACGTCAAGAGACACCGCAAAACTAAAGCAGGATTAAGCAATATACGCACCCGTGTTGGTATCACAAAGAGGTCCAACTAAGATTACCCAACCTATGGTGTCCAAGGGTACATGTCAACATGTCGAACACAAGTATTCAAGGAGTCGTACTGACAAGTAGGTGTTTAGCTAATTCCCAAAACTATTTTTATACAAATAGCCATGCATGTTGGTATAAAACAATATAATTTTGCAAACTGAGAACAACATGATCAAAGGTCTACGACTTGCCTTCAACGAAGAGCTAGGGTTCTTCGGTGGAGGTCGTTGGGTCCAAAGGCTCTTCCGCGTAGCCGGAATCTACACGTGCGAAAAAGAGCCAAATAAGAACCACAAATCCAAATAAAACCAAAAACTGCTAAACTAAGAACCAAAAGAAAAGGCGCTGAAACAGAAACAGGCTCTCGGGAGGAGGTCCAACTGAGAGGGAGGTCCTAAGGAAGAGATCCTGAGGAGGAGGTCTTGAGGAAGATACGACTACTTAATGTGGTCGTAGGAGAGTTGAGCGAGGCTAAAAGGGATGAAAGAGGGCTGCTCATACTTTTAAAGCCAGGGGATGATTGAGACTTGGAGACGCCTAAGTTCAAGGGTAGGTGAAGGAGAAGATAGGAGCAAGCAGGGGAGGAGACAAGAGGGGGAACAAGTACTGTAGAAGCGACAGCATTTAATGCGACACAACAGCATTTAATGTGCAAGGACCTTTGCGTCAGTAGTGATGCGACTAGAGGAAGGAGAAGGTGAGCAGGACTACAAAAGGGGCCAGTCAAAAGGGAGGTTAGGACTAGAGAGGAGGTCGTGACCACAGAGGAGGTCGCGGCCCAAGAGATAGTCGTGGACCAAAAGGGTGGTCTTTGCAAAAAGACTAGGAGGGGTGGCCATGACCAAAGGAGATCACGACTAAAGGACAAAAAGGGGAGGTCGTGACCCAAGGAGAGGTTGCGACTAAATGACAAAAAGGGGAGGTCATGACCCAGGGGGAGATCACGACTAAAGGACAAAAAGGGGAGGTCGTGACCTAGGGGGAGGTCGCGACTAAAGGACAAAAAGGGGAGGTCGTGACCCAGGGGGAGGTCGTGACCCAGGGGGAGGTCGCGACTAAAGGACAAAAAGGTGAGGTCGTGACCCCGGGGGAGGTCGCGACTAAAGGACAAAAAGGGGAGATCGTGACCCAGGGGGAGGTCGTGACTAAAGGACAAAAAGGGGAGGTCGTGACCTAAGGGGAGGTCACGATGAAAGGACGAAAAGGGGAGATCGTGACCCAGGGGAGGTCGCGACTAAAGGACAAAGAGAGAGAGAGAGATCGCGGCCAAAAGAGGTGGCCTTTGCAAAAAGACCAAGAGGGTGGTCCAACGAAAGGAACGTCTGGACTAAGAGGGAGGTCTAAACGGAAGAGAATGCTAAAGAAGAAAAAGCTGGGTCGAGGGAAACACGGAGCAAACAGAGAAAAGGGGAAAACCCAACACCAAAGATCACCGACAAACTCCAAAACAAACCAAACTCGAATTAGCTGAAGTTGGATTTAGTCATATTAAACACTTTTATTCCAAAATCTCAAGTTAAGCTTTAGAACTCTCATCAAAACTAAATGGTTCCTTTTATTTTGAAAATCTTCAAAAAGGCTCAGACAACTGGGATGTTACAATTCTTGTCAAAAAATGAACCCCAATATGAACTAACCATTCACTGAACACTAACAATACCAATAGCCAAAGCCATGCAACCCTAGCAGTAGTATCATTCATCCATAACCATCACAGAACAAGGGAGGGGGGGGGGAGAGCAGAGAGAGGGATATAGTGTAGCGGTAGTATACCTTGGTAGCCACCATAGCAAGCTACCCCATCATCCTCACCATGTATGAACGAAAGCCCACAACCAAAGCACACCATGTCAAGGAACCAAACAGCAGGCCACCATGAACCATCGGGCATCACCAAAATTAGCCCACCTCCATCCCTTCTGCATGCACAAGCTAGCATCAACTCAAATATAAAATGAATCATGCTCAACATAAAAACCGAAGTGCCAAGAAAGAAAAATAGGGGTTGATTCCAGGGATGGTTGCAGGCCAAGCCGGGCCAACGTGTGGCCGAGCAGCACAGGTCGAGCCGCAGTTAGGCCGAGTTGAGGCGAAGACGACGATCTGGCCGTGATCGGGGTCGAGCCGGTAGAAACCACGACACGAGGCAGTCGGCCTTGAGAGGAGAAGCACGGTCTTGGTGAGCCCAAAGATAGGTAGCGGTGGCAGTGCCATGGGCCAAGCCGAAGGGAAGCTGGGGACAGGTGGCGTAACCAGAGGGAGGCCTCGTCGAGAGGAGCGCACGGGAGGGCCAAGCATTGAGAGTGAGCCAAAGAGGATCCACACGGGCGCCGGCGCCGGCGAACGGAGACGTCATGCCGAGCTGAGAGCCAGAGGGAGAAGCACCGAAGAAATCACCAGTGCAAGAGAAGGAAATGAGAAAGGATAAGAAAGAATGAGGAAGAAGAAAGAAATGGAGCTAGGACTCGTTCGGCCGAATAGGGAAAGTAGGAGAGAGAGTATGGGATTAAGTAAAAAGGGGATTAGGTGGCAGAGATTAGGAAAGTATGTGTAGAAAATTAGAAGTTAGATAAAGGGATAAAGAGGTAATTTCTAGTAAAGATTAATGGTGGCAGATGTACCTGTAAAAATTACCACCAGTATTAATAGGTACCGGCATCGCATAATTATTGGACCGAATAAATTGTGAAGCCGCATTAGAATTAATTAGCCGCAGCCCGACCAGTAGAAAATAAGAGCGAAAAATGTGTAAAATTAATCCGAGACAATATAGCAGAATTAAGTCGCCGATAGAACTCCCCCAAATTAAATAAGTAATCAATTGAGTTAGAAATAATTTAATCAAGATAAAATAATTAAATTAAGTGACACCAATGTAAAATAGATTAGGCATTCATTTGCATGTGTAAAATTAAATAAACCTAGTTGCATGTGGGTAAGTGTAGTATTTCGTTTTCATGCGATAAAATACAAGAATAGGAAACCTCGATCCTAAAGCCAGTAGACCATCGAACAACTACAGTTTGGGGGTGCTAATTAACGGGGGGGCTAAAAAAAGGTTATTAAATTAAAATCTACTGAAAAACAAATCGATTGACTAATGTACGTATAATAGCACCAAAAGCAACTAAGTGTTTATTTATTTATTATTCACGTTGCCATATAATTATAGAGGGCGAACCAACGCAGACTGGAGTAGCTAATCCGGAATTCTTCGACACAAATCTTTTCTACAACTACGAAGGCAAGCTTATCTCTTGAACATCAATATAGTTATATTAAATGTACATTGTATATTGTTGTATCGTATATATACATGCATCAAAACTATGTCTCAAAATCAAATCGGATAAAAGAGATAAAGAGAAAAGAGATGAGAAATGAGATGAGCAAAGAAAATTATTAGGATAGTAAAGGGAGCCCTTAGCAAGAAAGAGAAGAGGGAAGAGGCGGGACTCCTTTACATATGGTTAATTTATAAGGACCAACAAAACTCTTACTCGGATAAGGAGTCGTACTTAAGTGCCAACCATTTCCCCGTTTCAGCGGGCATAAAATGCTACCTTGTTACGTGATTATCCTCTCCACATCGGGTAAGTAATATTGCATAGGTTGAGTCATGGATGATGAACTCAGGGGCCGATAGGAAAAGTCCGGAAGCCGAGGGAATCCAAGGCGCTATAGTACCGCATGGTGGAGTGTTGGGCGTAGGAGAGAGAGCCGCCCAACCAAAATTACAGGAACTCAATGGGTGACGGGGTCAGCACCGACGAAAAGTAATGGGTGGAGACTTAATCATGTAACCTAGAAAACGTTTTGTATTCTGAATTCGAACCCGTATCAAAGGAAATGCAGGGGACCTAGCTCAAAGAGAGAGAGAGAGAGAGCTTAGAGTAGCTATGGGTAAAGTGGCACAAAGCATGCACAGTGTTAAATAAAAATCATGAATTCATGCATGTCTCCGGGATTGGAGGCTACGGTGACCATTAGGGAGATTTATCTTCTTACCGAGTGACAAGTAGTCTTTTCAATATTAAAACTTGCCACTTAAAGTTTTGATGAGTTATTTATTTTCAAAAAAAAAGAGATGATCTAGAAAATATGATAATGAACAAAGATGAGTCATCCAATGTATTTTTGTTATTAATGCTTGTTGAGTACATTAGTACTCAACATTGCTATTATTCTCCTTTGTTGGATCCTAGTTCGGTCGGGAACTATCCCGAGTGGGACGACGGACACGCAGGTGCTGATGAGACCGCAGGAGACGCGAGCGCTTACTACGAGGAGCAGGGCGAGGTGGATGCCCTATTCGGTGCGTGGGACGAGTAGAAAACTAGTGGAGCACGACATGCAAGCGATGTGACTTAGTCCCATTTTGTAGTTGTAAATCACTACTTGTAATAAAGAACTATAGCCTTGCATGGTTAACTGTAATAAAGAGTACAATTTCTATTTTATTATTTTGCTGCGCTAACTTTGATAAGGCTTACTATTCGTCGAAGCGGTGTCCTATCGGACAGACGAATAATAATTCGCATGCCTAAGTGTGATTATCCTCTCGGGTAATGACACGGGGCGCCACAGACAGCGAAGAAGCCCGCCAAAGCATTGAAAATCTCCCCGAGTCATTGCCCGAGTTACCCACGTATGGTCACAATTTGACGAGGAAGACCGACAGGCAAGTGAAATGCTTCTCGGACTAGATTAAGTACGAGCCTAAGATGAAGTGGTCATTGCTGTACGACAAGGATGGTGCTCGATATGGTGTGATGACAACGAATCTAGCTAAGGTGTACAACTGGGTCATGTGTGACGCGAGATGCCTCTCTTTGGTTGGTATTGTGGAGGCAATTATGCGCGACACTACAAAGTACTTTGTTGATCGAAACAACATCGTGTGGCTCTCCATAGAAAATGACAAACTACTGTGCTCCGCTATGATCACCAAGTGCATGGAGAGAAGAGAAAGAAGGGTGAGATACACAACGAATTCAAGATGGACACAAGGGAGCTTCGCTTCGAGGTACTTTATAAGGAGAAAGAACGACGTGGGACGAACCGTGAGAGGGTTATCCACGAGTGCATGCTTCGTCGTGCTGGTTGCATATGCACTTGCAACAAGCCACTTTTTCTGCATAGGGCATGGTCACATGCGATGGCCGCATGTTCGATAGTGGCGCAGCATCCCGGCCAATACTTCTCTGAATATTTCACTAAGGAAGTGATGATGCTAACCTAGAGTGCAGAGCTTTATGGTTACAGTGTAATTGGCCATTTCATCGGCCATCCTACCTGGGAGGAGTTGATCTGGGCCACCGACGTTGATAGGCTAAAGGGAATGGTTGGCTGGCGGCAGAAACGATGTATTAGGAATGATATGGATGAAGCAGAAGCCAGACGTCGAACGAAGAAGTGTTCTATTTGCAGGGAGTCCGGGCATACCTTCAAGAATTGCCATGCGAGAAATGAACAATATGAAGGAGAGGTCGACAGTTTGAACGACGCCGCGAGGACCTCATCCGACTGTCTTACTCAAGGTGGGGCACCGTGGAGGTCGATGTGGCGACCATAGGGATGATTTATCTTTATGAAATATGTTGTGATAAACTATCTGCTTACTATCATTGTGATTTATCAAACAACTATGTGATGATGTATGTCCTATTTAGTTTTATACTCCGATGTAATATAGTGTGTCGAATTATTATGTGTGACCTATGTACTACCACTAATATTATTTTTTATTACTTTCTATTTTTGTTTCCTATTATGAACAATGTAACCATCTAATTTTATGTCTTCTGCCTGCCGTTATTTTTTAGTTATTTTTTTTAAAAAAATCCAGTTACTGTCGTTATTTGAATTGTCGACATGATCTTGTTGCCATTTGAATCGACGATAAGATCTTATCGCCAATTCAAACAATGACTTAGATATTTCACACTATTTTTATGGTGATAGAGATCACATTTCAAATGGCAACAGAGGAAGAGGGACGGTGACATAAGACACTTTGGAAATTTATTAAACAGATATTTGTTTCCGAAATTCTGTTTTAAAAATTATTATTATTTTACATAAATCAATCCTTGCCACCTTTTGGTCTCTCTAGCTGCTGCTCGTTTGTGGCTCCTCGGGCACCGCGCGCGCAGCACTCTGTTTCCTCCTGCTCTGTCATCTTCGTTTATATATTCCCCTTCCCCTGCCGCTTGTTTTGCCTCTGCACAGAGGAGTAGAAGAGACGTGAGCTTGTGACTTGTGGGAGCTCTTCTTTCTTGTTTCCTCGCTGAGCTGGGAGCAGCTGCACCGAGGAGAGGAGAACAGGCGCTCAGTGATGGCGTGGAGCGGGTTCAGAGAGGCGGCAGGGGAGAGCGGCCTCGAGCTCAGCCTTGGCCTCCCCGCCTACTTCTCCAAGCCGTCAGGACAAGCAGCTGGTCTGGTTTGCCACATCCATTTTCTTCATCTTTATCTTTACAGTCTGTACTTCTTGATGTATTTTTTCCTTGTAAAAAATTCTCCAAGTTTTGATATATATATATATTTTTGCCTCTGTTCGTTTGGTGATATCAGGTTTGGACGGGGAGGAACCAAGCGGTGGTGGTGGCGGTTTTGCTCTCCAAGCCAAAGGAAGCAGTGGCTCCAAGGCAAGGTAGGTGCTGATCACCCTGAGCTAGTTGCCGTGTCGATCTTTCTGTTTCTTTGACAAAAAATAAACAAACTAATTTTCTCTCTGTGTGCAATCATCCACCAGGCCAGCAGCTGCTCCGATTGTGGGCTGGCCGCCGGTGCGGTCGTTCCGGAGGAACCTCGCCTCCTCCAAATCGTCGCCACAGCCGTCCTCGCAGAATGGCAGAAGCAAGGAAGACACGGTTAAGGCCGGCACTGAGAAGGACCTGTTCGTCAAGATCAACATGGATGGCGTCCCGATCGGGAGGAAAGTCGACCTGAAGGCGTACGACGGCTACGCCGAGCTCTCCTCCGCCGTCGACAAGCTCTTCCGCGGCCTGCTCGCCGGTATGTATGCAAGAACAGCATCATCGATCACGCCGTGCGCGCGCCAAGCTTGCTAGTTCGTGCTTGTTGTCTCACGCATATATATATATATATATATATATATATTCAATTGCGTGTAGCTCAAAGGGATCCGGCCGCTGCTGCTGACGGGGAGGTCGTGATCGGCAGCGTCGTGGACGGCAGCGGCGAGTACACGCTGGTCTACGAGGACGACGAGGGCGACAGGATGCTGGTCGGCGACGTCCCATGGGAGTAAGTCGAAATAAAGAACAGCACTTGCCAAACTTCAAGTGCTCGATCCGATTTACCAAGCGCTTCCGCGCAACCTCTGCATGCAGGATGTTCATCGCCACGGTGAAGAGGCTCCGAGTGCTCAAGAGCTCCGATCTGCCCGCCTCGTCGGTGAGTTCGCGCATGCGTATATCACCTGAAACCTGTGTACCCTGACGAGTGACGACGTTGATCAGCACTGAAACCATATTCGCGTTCTGATTTTCGCAGCTGAGGGCAGGGAACAGGAAGAGGGCTGCAGCTGACTGCTGAATTGTGCCGTGCCTCATGCAAATCTGCTTGTAAATTGTCAGGTGGAGCAGCGCAAAGCTTGGCCTGGCCTTTATGACGTCTTTCTATTTTGATGCTATATCAGGAGAGACTTTTTTTCATAATTTAATTTATTTTTAAAGATATTTTAAAAATAACATCTCTTTAACTTTATTTCCAATTCTGACATCTTTATCACGCCACAACATCCATCGTGACAAAAATATCATGTCATGCCACGCCACATACCACGGTGTGACCAAAGCTACTACGATAGCTCTCTGAGTCAGCGCGTGTCCGTTTTTTAGGGTTAAGTTTTGTCACGTCAAGAGATGCGATATGACAGTACTCGTTTGCTACGTCACGTGTTGTGGCGTGATCAAAGAGATCAGAATTGGAAATAAAGTTAGAGATATGTTATATTTAAAATATTTTAAAAAATAGATTAAATCGCAAAAAATATTCCTCATGAGAAGGAAATCACGACTGTATGAGGGTCGTGATGTTACTACTGTTAGTACTAGCTAGGTGTAATCTGTGGCCGAGACTGCCCCTACGCTTTTGGGCCATGATCGTGTAATTTTGGGTGCACGTGTCTAATTATTTGCTTTCATCAGCTGATCTAATATGTGGAGTAAATTATGGCCGGGACTTACTACTTCTGATCGATAGATCTGAACAGAACTGAAACGCGAAAAAGGAGCCTGACGGTTGCGTTCTCCTCTCCCTGCACACACGCGCACACCACCACTGCGAGCGTTACCGACAATGTCATGGACGAGTAGCCGAGAAGTTGGAAGCAACTAGGGAACACTGTAACGTTACAACGGACAATATAAAGTTGTAACAATGTACCAATAAGTTTTATAATGTTTCAAGAAGTTTCGTTAGAACATTAACGTTGCAATGGTGTAGTAGTAAGTTTTATGATGTTTCAAGAAGCTTCGTTTGAATATTTTAAAATTTTCATTTCAGAGTTTCAGTGAATTTTACGTGTTTCTGGAGGATTTTAAGAAAAGTTTCAAACTAAGTTTCAACGGTTACAGATTTTGAAACAAAAGTTTCAACAATTGGTTTCAACGAGTTTGAATCAAAGTTTCAAGAAGATTTCAATGAGTTTTGGCTAGTTTCACGTGGCTACGACGATACTATTGCGCCACCACAAAAGTTTCAACAATCGGTTTCCACGAGTTTCAACCAAAGTTTCAAGAAGATTTCAACGAGCTTTGGCTAGTTTCACGTGGCTATAATGGCACAGTTGCACCACCGTTGCGCCACCACAAAAGTTTCAACAATTGGTTTCAACGAGTTTCGACCAAAGTTTCAAGAAGATTTCAACGAGTTTTGGCTAGTTTTACATGGCTATGACGGCACTATTGCGCCACCACAAAAGTTTCAACAATCGGTTCCAACGAGTTTCAATCAAAGTTTCAACAAGATTTCAATGAGTTTTGACTAGTTTCATGTGGCTACGACGACACTGTTGCGCCGCCACCGATGCACCCTCTTCTTCGGCTCCGCCCCACCTATCAAGGAGGGAGGGAGGGATACGAGCAGAGAGAGCGAAGGAGACACAGTCATTTGGGGTGGGGGGAGGGATCGGATGAGTAAGATCTATACCGTTGCAACGCTATAGTGTTTCATAGTATTTCTCCGGAAGATTTGAGCGAGAATTTCACACGACATAGCTCAATTCCTGCGTTCGAAAAGCGCCCTCAACACAAATGGCAAGAAACGGTCCTCAAACACAAATGGCAAGAAAAAGGTCCACACAAATGGCAAAAAAAGGTTTGGCTGAATAGTGTTGAACATCCGAAAGGGCCCGTACTCTTGTCAGTTTCCTTCGTCCCGGTGAGTTGGGCTTGATCCTGGTACGGAGGCCCATAGCTGGTCCGGCCCATGTAAGCCGACGAGGCGGAATAAGCCCACCGTAAAGCACGAATCTCCACGCCCGATCGCACGGTCCTGAAGCGCTCCGTCCTTTCTTTCTTCTTCCCCAATCCGAACTGCCACTGATCGAGAAGCGGAAGTGGGGGAGGGACGAGGGTTCTTCACCTCCTGCTTCTGCTTGCTCATCTGAATCTGGTTTATCAGGTGCGGGAACCCCTCTCTTTTTTTTTCTTCCGAATCCGCTTTCCTCGCTCCGATTCGCTTGTAGAGTTTGCTCTCGATCGGTGGCGACGGCGTAGGGTTCGCTTGGCCTTGCACGATCGATCTCGCGATTCCGTTCCGTTTGTCTCGTTGCGGTTCAGACGAGCGAGGCGGGGGTGAGCGTGCGGGCTTTCCTGTGGTTTGCTGGGCTCGCTTGCTGTGATCTCATCACGTATTTCAAGTTTCCGTTTTGGAATTGCTTTGCGGGAGTTAAGATGCGCTGGGAGCCCCAAAAGATCCCCGTCTTATTTTTGTTGAATTTGATCTCATATCACTTCTTGTTTGAGTAGTGATGAGAATAAGATTGAAGTAAAGAGCGCTCTCCACCTCGCCTGAGCTGAGAATCGAAGATTTGTAGGGAATCTGATATTCTTATTCTGACCTAGAGGTTTTGTCTCGTTGTGTACTCTAACCTAATTAAAGATCGCTGCTTCTTTGGGGACAAATGTTTTCCTGGATTTTCTTGCCGCAGGGATAGGGTTGCAATTGAGGTGAAATCGACTATGAAGCCTGAAGTAAGTTTTACTGAAGTGTTTTGTTGTTTGCGCAGGATGGTTGGATCCATTGATGTCCTGGCGAAGGGTGGGTTCAGCTTTGATATGTGCCGGAGGAATGCCATGCTGGAGAAGAAGGGCTTCAAGGTCCCTGGTTTCAGAAAGACGGGGACCACAATTGTCGGTCTGGTTTTTGCGGTATGTCGGATTCTACTTTCTTGGGATTTACCAGATGGAGGTGCAAATATCAAATTTCATATGCCTGAAAAATAATGCATAAGTAGTAACCACAGCTCAAGTTTCATTTTGTGGCCATATAGCTCTGCGGTATGATAGACTAGTTGGTGGTTTTATTTGTTCTTTTGAGCCAGTAGTAGAGTTGAGCTACTAGTTCAGGTTGCATTCCATGCAGTTTTTACCGTGTTCTCCAGGGCAAGAGAGCACATTCCACTTTTATTAGATATCAATAAGATTATTAACCCCAAAGCACTCCATTTAATAAGAATAGGTGCTTGCACAATTGTGCCTCTATCAAATTTAGGGGTAAGCATTTAAATCACCTCCACTGCTGACTCTTAAATTGCAACTTAAAATATATAAACACTTTTACTAGATGTGTTTAGAACAGGAAGGGATAGAGAGCCTGTGCTTCATTCCTGTTAATTCAGCATATCAGAGCATAATTCCCTGTTGCATTATCATCATAGTTAATCTTGGCATAGCCTGTGGAGTCATTTTGTAAGGATTTTTCTGACCGAAAAACTTGGCATGGAGCTGATTAATAGAACTACTCATCTTTCGACTGTCCTATCCATGGACATCAAGATGCCCACCAGTACATAGATGTCAGGGAAAGTTACCACTATATTGTAATAGGATTGAGGGTTGAACTAGAAATTCGCATTTGCAAAGTTACATTTTTTCTTGTTCGAGCATAGTTTTTACCAAGAGGGCAGATGTAATTTGAACCATGATATGTCGTTTTCCAGGATGGTGTTGTTCTTGGGGCAGACACAAGAGCAACTGAGGGCCCTATAGTCGCTGACAAGAACTGTGAGAAAATCCACTATATGGCACCAAATATATATTGTTGTGGAGCAGGAACCGCAGCTGATACTGAGGCAGTTACAGGTAGGACAAGCTTTATGGCATGTTAACAGCACAAATAAAAAAAGCTAGTGTTAGATCATACAGTACTCTTTTGTTTTCTTTTGTATCTGCCTGCATCACAAGAAGACAATCATGATGCTCCATTGCTCCTTTTTTTTCTAGATATGGTCAGCTCCCAGCTGCAGCTCCACCGTTATGCAACTGGTCGTGAATCAAGAGTTGTAACTGCTCTTACACTCTTGAAGTCACATCTTTTTAGGTTCTCTCTCTCACTCACTCACTCACTCATGTTCCAGAGTTGTTATTGTGTATGTTAAGTACCACCAATCTTTCAATTTGGTGCTGACATCTCACTTGGTTGTCATTGTATTGAAGCTATCAAGGTCATGTTAGCGCTGCCCTTGTTCTTGGTGGAGTTGATTGTACTGGACCACATCTGCACACAGTGAGTATAATTATTTGCTTGGCCTTCCACACAAATTCAAATTACAGTAATATTGACTTTGTTATTCACAGGTTTATCCACATGGCTCAACAGACACACTGCCTTTTGCCACAATGGGTTCAGGCTCCCTTGCTGCAATGTCAGTATTCGAATCGAAGTACAAAGAAGGCCTCACAGTAAGTGCCACTGCCTTCTAGGTTGTACAATCTTTTTCTTTCATATTTCCTTTATATTTTGTGTTAAACTGTCAATGTTATTGTTTGGTGCTGCGAGACACTGAGACGTATTTGTGTGGCACTTCTGGATTATATTCTCATATAAATAAAGCTAAAAAAGAGGATAGTGACAGCCAATATGCCCATATCACACGTTGTTTTGAAAACCGTGGTTGTAACTCTTAACACTTTAAATTATGTTTCATTGTCCAGAGAGAGGAGGGAATACAACTTGTATCTGAAGCAATTTGTGCTGGAATCTTCAATGATTTGGGTAGTGGCAGCAACATTGATGTTTGTGTAATTACAAAGGTATGAACGTGCCGTTTTACTTTTGATGGTAATATCTGTCAAGAGCTGTATGCAATTATTTCAAATCGCCATGTTCTGTATAGAAAATGTGAACAATTCGCCAAAAAGAATTCAAAGACCAATATTTCCCAAAAGAATTTCTGACATACTTTTGTCTTGATCTGTGATTACTGGCAACCTTTATGGAATATGCTTGATGAACACATTGCCTTTACTGTTGCTGACTATCTGTTTCTAACAGGCTTAATATACTTATGACAGTGAACTATTACTGCACATTGCCTTTACTGTAGCAGCCTTTATCCTCTAACACATATAAGATGTCAACATGTACAATGTTGTGCAATACTGCAATGGCCATTATCCAATGGTAACATCCAAGTGTAAATACTTATCAGTGATTCTGAAAATATTGCCACAATGTTCATCTTAAAGGATCAGGAGCGAGACAAAAGTTGGGCATGCTTGACATGCTCAACTGGAAAGATATCCTATCAAGAATTGTTATTATTTCCCATTTTGCCAGGCCCCTCACTTACAAGTCTCCCATTGATGTTACCAGGGTAAGACAGAATACTTGAGGAACCACCAGTTGCCGAATCCTAGAACGTACGTCAGCTCCAAGGGCTACAGCTTTGTCCAGGGACAGACCGGTAAGAACTTGTATCACTTCGTTTGATGTTTTCTATTAGTATTACTGAATTGGGTTATGAACAGTGGACTCGTTTGTTCTGACCTATTCTCTTGTTTTCAGAGGTATTGTCCACAAAGATCACTCCATTGAAACCGAAGGCTGAGGTTACCGTGGGGGATGCAATGGAAGAGTGATCATGTCAGGCTCTACACGGTGGTTTCAAAGCCAGGATGTTATTCATATGTTTCTAGGGAAACTTTAACTTGAGCAAATGATGGGATAGTCTTTTCTTCTTTTGTTTTACGCGCTGGATTTAGTGCAGAATGTTATGTTACACAGATTCCTTTTCTTGAGATTTGATACATTCACAAGCACTTCTTAATATTGCTGTCGGCTGAAACAAATTGGCTAAACTGGGGTACTTCCTGCCAGGGTTGTAGCTGACATTTTGGGGGCCTATGCTAAAATTAAAATTACGCCATACACTCATAAAAGTCAACCGTCAAAATAAAAGGCATTATTTTTTATATTACAATTGTAACATTTTCTCCTTACGATAGTACAAAGGATTTGATCTCACTGAAAAATAAGTCTCTAAAGTAGTATTAGAACTTTGAAGTGAAAAGCATCATATTCTTCTGGTATGCCTTGAAGCAAAATCTTCAATTAATTTCGTAATTGGTCTTTCCCAAATTAAACATCAAATACAAGTGCTATCATTAAGTCTTTTTTGAGTCGTTATAGAATGCAAGTATAATTTTAGCAACTTCGATTTATATAAGCTCTTTCTTGCGGATGCAATATTCGCTAGAATGGTCAACAAAATTATACAAAGAATTGCATTACGAAAACAATTTAGCCATTCATAAACTTTAAAATATGAACAAGGATCCATATTTTGTTAGGAATGAATCTAGCAAAAGAAAACAAAGATGCGGAAGGCAGAGAAAATAGATGTGAATCGGTGATAGTTTTTAGGAAGAAGAGAATAAATAAGATGCTCACTTATTAGTCCTTACTCTTACTGGTGCAAAGATTAGTAAATAATCATTCAAGAGTGGATAGAAAATGACCCCCCTAATATTTTGGGGGCCTGTGCAGCAGCTCATGCTGCACATGCTTCTCATGCGAGCCCTTCCTCCTTATCACTACGGTTTTTACATGAATCAGTTTGTGGAGCTTTGGTAAGGATCACAAATAACAAAATTGCCGTGAGATTTAACTACAAGATTTTACAGTGAATGCTTAAAAGAAAGAACTATGGTTAAACAAAGGTAGTTGTGGACAATATTGGAGATTTGTGAGACCTCTGCAATTCACCTTTTATTTGAACTATGCAAGGCGACCTCATCAAACCTCGTTTTGGTTACAGGCTGCTTCCAGTTCCAGCATGGGTAAACTGTACATGCTACAAAACTAGGTTTTCTTTCGCCCCAGAAAAGGGGGAAGATGTAGCTATCTTTCCTGCATGTATGGCAAGTGCTTTTGCGTACTATTTATTCGACATTTTTGTATTAAGATTGAGCAGCAGCAATCAGAGCTGCCCCAACTCCTGAACCGTCGTCTGCGTGCTCGACGGCTACTGACTTCGACGCCTCCTCTCCCAGCAGCTCATCCAGTGTGCTTTCCAAGCATTCGCGGAATTTGGTGTAGTGTTCGAACAGTCCGCCATCGATGGCGATGACTGACCGCTGCTTGTCGACGGAGCAATCTCTCCCAAGCTTCGTGAGGATTCCTGCAGCGGCCAGCCGCGCTGCCCTTCTTGCTACAATGTCACAGATTTCCACAACCAATTTTCTTGTCTGTGCCTGTAATCTGCAAGCACGCATATCATGTCACTACAGTGCATACATACACAAGGATGCGCATGGATAAAATACTGCTGAGCAATGGTCAAAGCGGTAGCCTACCTCTAGGTTTTCTTCCAGTTTTTCAGCCACAATCTTCAGATCAGGTGTTTCATCATGGTGCATTGCAGAAATGTGTCAGAGTCTTGGATACCACATAGACCGAGATTTATCAGCGCACTTAACGAAACAATCTGTTGAACGTCAATAGAATAGAAGCATGCATTTTATTTTCATAACACGATAGGATTTGAATTTTGAAAGCAACCTTTCCTTTCAAATCCTGAATTGCTGATGATTAACATTATACCGTCACATTAGAACGCCTACTGCAAAAAGGTAAGCAAACCACATACCGCAGAAGGAAATGAGTTTTGAGCTTAGTGTGATCAATATCGCCGAAAATTGCAGATTGCGGGGACATTTTAAGCAGCACCCTCCTGACTATTTCACCTAAATAAATTCCCGATATTAACTTCTCGTAGATCTGAAAGAAGACAAAAGTACATCAGTGAGCCAGCAGTGTGGAAGTCAAGACTATGATGTCTTCTGTGGAGAAACTCGCCTGCTCTCCGGGATTTCCTTATCTAATGCTTGATCGTATTCAGTGACTGGAAGATGGGATGAGCAGAAGTTACCCCATTCCATATTGATGACCTGAAATACAGGAAAAGCATTAAAGAAATTATTTAGAAATACAATAAAATACTTCATCCGAATCCAAACCATAGGTGCTGCTTGAGTACCACTGTGTTTTAAGTGAAACTAGCGAATTCTTGCTAGCTATTACAATGCCTCTAAAAATAGCATTGTATTTGTTAACCAACTCCAATACTTATATATTGAATGAAAATACAATTTTATTTTTCATTCTACTTTAACAGCTCCCATATACACCCGATTAATTTGCACCGTTAAAATATGAACCTACTACAGTTGACGGTGTGGATCTTTTTTTCTCTCCGTAATTTATAGGCCTTGAGAGCGAACATGGCAGCTTATTTTTCCTCTACTTTGGTAGTATAATAGAAGTATGGCCTTTAAACCTTACCATATCCCCTGAATTGGGCAACTCTCCTTCCCATTTCGGTATAGCATTTGCCTTCTCAACATATGCGGCATTTGTGCCAGTACTAAATATCACGCCTGCGACAACATCTTCATCATAGTATCTGGCTCCAGCCAACGTCCCAACAGCATCATTAATCTATTTCATTAAAAGATCTCTCAGAGTGAGATTCTTCTTCTAAGATTACGAATAGGTTGTCTTTATTTAGGAACAATGACGGTATGCAGACCTGGCAACACTCACCAATGCAGCCACATGCATGTCCAGACCTTGCTTCTCCATAGCCGCTTGCAGTTCAGCCACTACATCTTCATCTACCTGATTTCATAGAAATGTTAATTCGATAGAGAAGATGCAGCTATAAACAGTCAAGCTATCTGATTTTTTTTATATGTATAGTTGATCTGACAAAACATAGTTACACAAATTATTTAGTAAATTTCTTTCTCCATTATGACTAGACTAAAACGACTGGGGTTTCAAACAACTGTAATATTGGCAGCATAAATTTTACGTTGCATAGTATACAGAGATATGTTGAATTTTTTTGCACAAGGAAGTGTTACTGTTGAATATATAAGTATTTTTCGAAGTACTTTAATCCAGAAATATGCTAGATAAATTATAAAAAATATTCTAGCTATTTTTACAAAGCAGGTAACCAAGAACACTATAGCCATACTAATTTCTAGAAGGACAGAAACTAGCATATCTATCTCAGTGTTCAAAACTACAACATATAGTAAAGCAAACCAAGTAACAAGAGAGAGATAGCCATACCCAGATTCAGTGGAAGAAGAAGATGTAGCAGAAGTCTTGATGAGGACGTCGTTCGTCATGGCGTAATGGACGTCGTGGTAGTTGTTGTGCAGTTGATGTAAAACGTAGCAGAGAATCGTAGTCGTGCAGTTGATGTAGACGTAGCAGAGAAACAGCGAGCAGTCGCGCAAACGGTCCCCAAAAACCTTATTCGTCCTCGCTCGTGCAAGCCTTCAAAGACGAAGGTTCCGGAGGCCTGCTCTCCCGGTGCGGCCGTACACACGCCTCGCCGGAATGGAGATCGCTAGAGACAGCAACAAGACCGAAGCGTATTGTATAGTGGATATGTAAACTCGAAGAAGAACCAGTACTCTCAGTTCTCTTAAATAGCCAAAAGTAAAAAGTCCAAAGGCCAACAGTTGTCATTGATTCGCCATCAAGAAGCAGAGTCCAAAGGCCAACAGTTGCCATTGATTCGCCATCAAGAAGCAGAACTATGTTCTTTTTAATAGCCAAAAACAAAGAGGCCAGAGACCAAAGGTTGCCATTAATTCGCCATCAATTACGAGTCGGTGCGTTTCGATTTTCGAATAGATAAAGAAAAACGCGCATGTGCACGTGCGCACACACGCACGGCACAGCACGGCTCGGCGAGCGAGCGCGCGCGTGTGTGTGTTAGCTCTCTCCAATTCCACAAGAGGTGCTATCACGTTCCACCTTATAAAGTGGTGTAACTCCCCTTCATCCCTCCATATGGGACTAAACAGTTTTAGCACGTGCATATGGGCCTTTGAGATTTTCCAGGAATTAATTAGAATTAAAAATTAGGCCTAGCCCGTATTAATTCCAACAACCCCCCACCAGATCCCAAGGGCACATGTCAAATGCCTTGATCCACAGTATTGTTTTAATATACCAGTGTTTTGATGGAGACCGGTTAAGGTTGAACATCCACCTAGAACAGAAGTTACACTTATCCAATGGACTAAGCCTTGAATTGACAGTTTTGTGTGAATAAGTTTCACTTAAGTCCTTAACTGATACTAGACTGTCAGGCATCCCCGCGGGTTGGAGTATATAAGTCATACTCCTGGCCTATTCATGAGCTTCCTAGAAATTGCCCTATTTTATAGACTGTGACTAGCAGTCGGGCTCATATAGTTGTGTTCTTTCAAGACTGCTCTGTAGGACAACATCTTTGCTTTAACAAGCCACAGAACACATTAAGATAAAAAATCAACCTGCCATACAGATTTAGGAGAGAATTGCATCTCCAATGGAGTGGGTCTATAAAGGTACTCTCCTCCCAGTTAACCAACAGCTTGTTTCGCCAACCCTACTTCACGGGATCTCCGATCACATATGATGGGTTACAACTATGGTATAACTCACGTGGGTCTCAAACCCATCTCCTTCGATGCATTATCTATCACATTCCGTGATAAACCCTTTGTGAAGGGATCTGCTGAATTCTTAGCTGTTTGGATATAATCCAAAGCTATTACTCCGGAGTTTCTCATTTTCCTGACAGATTTTAGTCTTCTCTTCACATGTCTTAATGACTTCATATTATCCTTAGAACTGTTTACCTTGACAATCATAGTCTGATTGTCACAGTTCATCAGAATAGCCGGTACCGGTTTTTCAACCACCGGCAAATCCATCAAGAGCTCACGAAGCCATTCGGCTTCAACAGTAGCAGTATCTAATGCTGCAAGTTCTACTTCCATTGTTGACCTCATTAATATGGTCTGCTTGCAAGACTTCCATGAAACAGCGCCACCTCCAAGTATGAAGACATATCCACTTGTGGCCTTAATCTCATCAGCATCAGATATCTAGTTTGAATCGCTATTGACGAGGATTAAAACCTCTATGTATTAATTTAATACATAAAAGACCATACGTCTTCATGGTCGTAACCCCTAAGGCTAACGACATCACTGGTCATGAGGATTCCAGAGGTTACACGATGGATACTCTGGTCGGACAAGGCTTTGTGCCTAGGCTCCGACCAGGTAGCTGCTCGGAAAAGTTATGAACTGGTATTTCTTACCGTATGATGAATGGAACACGTGTTATATGTTCCAAACCGTGTGATGATATAATCTTGAGACACTGACAATTAACTACCCTACGGTTAAGCATCTTACAGACAACCGCAAGGAAGTTGACACATCGTTAACTGTCTTACCGTTCCGACCAGTCGTAACGTTTCACCAGGGACGCCTTCTCTAGAAGTAACTGCCACCTCTTCAGGAGTTATTTAAGGGTGGAGCGCAGAAGACGAAGGGACAGACACACAAAAAACAACAAAGACAAAAGGAAAAACAAGAGAAGACTAAGCGGTGGAATTAGAAGCAAGACAGTCAGTCTTAGACTTAGAGTCTAAGCCTGATTACTTAGTTAGACATTCCTCACATTCAGTGTATTTAGGGTAGTGCCTAGTCAGGTCTTGTAAATCCAGTTCATATCAATAAAGAGCGGCCCCCATTCCATCCCAGGATATTTCACGTCATTTTCATCTTTCATTTTCATAAGATCGGCGATTCGATCGTCGACAGCTGGCGCCGTCCGTGGGGAAGAAGACGTAAGTTTCCTAAAGAAACTCTTCGCTCATACAAACCCTCGCTCAAATTCCTGCAATCGCTCATGCGACTATGCCCGGAGTTTGGAATGAGGAGAATTGGTTCGACTTGGCGGACTACGCCGACCTCGACTTGGAAGGATGCATCCGTGCCATGGAAGAAAATGGCATATCATCCTCCTCTTCCTCCTCCGCCGGCTCGCACGTCGCCAACGTTAGCGAGGTCGACTGGATGGATGAGGATGCGCCATCACTACCAGTGGCGCAATCAGAGGAACCAGCCATTCCGATCAGCTCGGAATGTCAGGGGACCTCCTCAAGCCCGGTCTTTCCGACTGGCAAAACAGGTGAAGAAATTTCAGCGCCACCACTCGAAAATCTCTATACCCTCGATGAAATCATGGCTGAAAGATACTCTCCTACGGCTTCGGCAATTCGAGTCAACCGACACACAATAGCGGTGTCGATGAAGCCTCCATCGGTCGTAGGCCATGTGGGGATGATCACACTCGACATCTGATCGGCGATTCGTCGGATCGGTGAAGACCTCAGGAGGTGCTTATTTTCGACCGCTCTCCGTCGTGGAAACTTCTGGCAGAAGCACTGAGAAGCTCTCCATTAGTTACGATGGAAACTCATCGGAAGATCAATGCTGGAAGCACGAAGTCAATGCGATCGGAGATGAAAATCAAGATGCCCTGCACGGTCCTACATTCTCTACCACGCCATCACGTGTTGTTAGAGATGATCCGCCATCGAGCACCGACTTCGGAGGCAACGGAGCCGATCGACGTCAATTAGTTAACTCGCCTGGCATTGCCCCACCTAGAGTAACTGATAGGACAGAACAAATCCGAAGGTCGGGGCAAGGTTCAAACCTGCGTACACCTACGACCAGTATGAACCCCGAGACCTTCGCAGAATGGCTGTACAAAACTTACGACGTGTTCAAGATATGTTAAATAATTGACCCTACTTTAGCGAAACTCGGGTTTTGTACATTTCGTGGGTCAAGTATCCAAATTCTCCAACAGACCATGCAACGCACGGAAGCGTACCGGGAACAAGGGTTTCAAGGAGTCAAACTATGACTTCATCCCAACGTTCCTCCCTCAGCAGGGGATAACATGGTCATGCTAGGGAACAATCGATACCAAGACCCCCTCGACGCTTCCGACAAAGGAGTCACGAGGGGAGAAGGCTATTTCAGGTAGTCACTCCACCATCACGTCGAGAAGAACCACCACTTGGACTCAACGATCTCCGACATCGTCTGAATCAAGTGGCCGGTCGAAGGCATCACATCAATGTCCACGATCGGATCGGCACACCGGAGTTCCAGCGTTCCAATCTTAGGAACCGGTCTCCGATCGATTAATCGGCACCTTCGAAGAAGGCGCCATGAATCAATCACAGGTTGTCGAGCCTTCTCTGCAGGGCTCCAAGCTGTGCGTTGGCCTAACCGGTTCCGACCGGTCAACTTGGACAAGTTCAATGGGACTCAAAACCCATTAAAATTTCTCCAAATATATACCACAGCCATCAGAGCTACTGGTGGCGATGAGAATGTGATGGCCAACTATCTACCCACCGCGCTCGAAGGGTCTGCACGGTCGTGGTTATTGAACCTACCGGTCGGATCAATCTATACTTGGGAGCAACTCTGTGATGTTCTAATTGCAAACTTCCAGGGTACGTACGACCACCTTGGGAAAGAGGATGATCTCCACCGAATCCGGTAGGGTTCTGATGAGACTTTACGTCAATACATCAAGAGGTTCAGCCAGGTTCGCAATCTATACCCGAAGTCGTAGAGTCATCTGTTATTCAGGCTTTTAAAACATGTCTGAGGAATCGGCGGTTTACAGAGGATATAGCAATGAACCCTCCAAGAACAACCGTTGAGCTTTTTGACATGGCCGACAAGTATGCCACCGCTAGCGAAGCAATCGAGTGGTGTGAAGCCATTGATCGGAAAGACAAGATTCCCCAGCCCGGCCTGGACAAACCAGAGAAGAAGAATAAGAAGTCTCTCAAGAAGAAAAAGAATCGCAGACCTGACAACAAGGAGGTCCTAGCAATTCCTAATAAGCTCATGAAGGGTAAGAAGGACTACACCGGTCGAGGCAAGACGAAAGCTCCGACCGAGGGGTTCCAGAAGGACAAGAAGTGGTGTCCACTTCACCAGCAGGTAGGGTATGATCTGCGCACCTGTTGAGTCTGGCAAAAGAAACTAGAGGATTATTATGCAGGTAAAGGACCATTTCCCACAATACAGGAACCCGGAGAAACAAGCTCCAAAAAGGACAAGGATGGCGACGAAGAGATGGAGTACTAGGATCCCCAACACACGGTCAACATGATTTTTGGAGGATCTTCTTCATACGAGTCCAAATGTCATCTGAAGGCCATGGAGCGGGAGGTCAACCTCGTCGAATCTCCAACCATTATCAAGCAATCGAAGTGGTCGGACACGGCAATTTCCTTCAGCAAAGACAACTGCCCCATCCCTTCGACTCGACCAGGTAGGTTCCCTATTGTTGTTGAACCAACTATTAATAATTGTAGGGTTAATCGAGTCTTAGTAGATGGAGGTAGTTCTTTGAATATATTATTTGCGGGAGCTTTAGAAGAGATGCAAGTCCCCATGTCAAAGGTGAAACCGGTGAAATATGCTTTTCATGGCATAGTTCCTGGCTCCACCGCTAAACCGATAGGACAAGTTTCCCTACCGGTTACGTTCGGAAGGCCTGATAACTTTCGAACAGAAAAAATTTCGTTTGATGTGGTAAACTTTGAATCCGCTTACAACGGAATTCTTGGTCTACTAGCATTAACAAAGTTCTTGATAGCCACGCATTACGGTTATCAGAGTCTGAAAATGTCGGGGCCAAAGGGAGTCATCACTATTCGGGGAGATCGGAAGATGGCTTATGTATGTGATCGAAAATCCTTTGAACTGGTCGATGAACTTTCGACCAGAGAGGCTAATCCATCTACCATGCAGGCCAAACACTCGAGACCGAAGATGACACCCAAGCCCTCCGACCAGACAAAGGAAGTACCACTCGACAAAGGCGCTTCTCCGGACAGTGTCAAGTCGCCACCTGGGTCAGGAAATACTGACTCATTTACCCGCAAGATTCTGGTCGGGGCAAGACTCGACCCCAAATAGGAAGAGTCGCTCGTCTCCTTCCTCCGAGCGAATCAGGGCGTGTTTGCTTGGCAAGCGTCCGATATGCCTGGAGTCCCTCGGGAGGTGATCGAGCACAAGCTAGCTCTCCAGCCTGACAAAAAACCGATCAAGCAGAAGCTGCGACGTTTTGCACCCAATCGGAAGGAAGCAATCCAGTCGGAGATTGACAAACTCCTCAAGGCTGGGTTTATTCGTGAAGTCGACCACCCTCAATAGCTTGCCAATCCTGTAATGGCTAGAAAAAATAATGGGAAATGACGAATGTGTATCGACTTTACAGACCTTAATAAAGCTTGTCCGAAGGATGATTTTCCCCTTCCACGCGTTGACCAACTCATAGACTCTACCTCTAGGTGTGAGTTACTAAGTTTTCTAGATGCGTATTCAGGGTACCACCAGATTAATATGTGTAAAGAAGATGAGGAGAAAACTTCCTTCATCACCCCATATGGCACTTACTGTTATGTTAAGATGCCATTTGGTCTCAAAAACGCTGGTGCAACTTTTCAAAGGTTGATGTAAAAAACCTTTAGTCCACAAATAGGTCGAAATATAGAAGCTTACGTTGACGATCTGGTCGTAAAGACCACCAACTCTGGCAATCACATCCCTGACTTACAAGAAACTTTCAACAACTTGAGAAGGCATAACCTCAAGTTGAATCCGGAAAAGTGTGTATTCGGAGTTTCAGCTGGAAAACTGCTCGGTTTCCTAGTCTCGGCTATAGAGGTATTGAGGCAAACCCAGTTAAAATAGCGGCCATCGACCAGATGTGCCCTCCGACCACAAAGAAGGAAGTCCAAAAACTAACCGGCTGTACGACAGCACTAAGTCGTTTCATAGCAAGGTTAGGGGAAAAAGGATTACCTTTTCTTTAAACTTCTTTGGAAACATGGGAGTTTCGAGTGGACTAAAGAGGCAAACGATGCCTTTGAAAAACTTAAAAAGTACCTTACGAGTACCCTGGTCTTAGTCTCTCCGAGATCGTGAGAAACATTGCTAATTTACGTGGCAGCAACACCACAAACAGTAAGCGGTGTACTGGTCGTAGAAAGGGATAACGTCCAACGACCAATTTATTACGTAATTGAAGTCTTACATGGACCAAAGGAAAGATACCCACAGGTACAAAAGTTGCTCTATGGTCTCCTTATGTCCTCAAGAAAGCTAAGGCACTACTTTCAGGCCCACAAAGTGGTCGTACCGACCGGATATCCCCTTGGTCAAGTCCTTGGAAACAGAGAATCATCAGGACGAATAGCAAAATGGGCGGTTGAGCTAGGGGCGTTTGACCTCCATTTTATTTCACGAACAACAATAAAGTCCTAGGTAATAGCAGAATTCATTGCCGAATGGACAAACCCTAAACCCACCCAAGGGCCCGAGTACGAACACCACGAGGAGTGGACAATGTACTTTGACGGTTCCTTGATGTTAAAAGGACCGGGGGCTGGAGTGGTCTTGATATCCCTCTTGGCGAACACATCAAGTCGCCATCCGGTTAAATTTTCTGCCACAAATAATGTGGCGAATATGAAGGTTCTTGGCGGGACTCGGCGACTCATTAAACAAGGATTCACAGACACTAGTGAAAGACGATTCTCAACTAGTAGCGAATCAAGTAGGGAAAGAGTATCAATGCTCGAGTACCAAGATGTCATCTTATCTGGCGGAATACGGAAACTCGAAAAGCACTTCTTCGATTTCCGGATCCAACATATTCCTAGAAAGGAAAATTTTACGGCGGAACCGGTTAGCGCGGATGGCCTCCACGAGGTCGGCCGTCCCGCCCGAGTTTTTCTCGAGCAACTTGACTCACCCTCGGTAGTTGAGCCTTGAGAACATACATAATTCTTCTGGTCGTACAAACCGATCAAAGGAACATGGATGCTCCACAATTCGTCGACGATTGGCGCTTGTCACGATCAAGGTAGAGATCGGATGACATCGATCTACAATTATCTTGACATGACATAATTAGGAAGATGATGTAGAGGCGATCGTATAGCACGAAAAGCCAAATCATACACTCTAATCGAACGTACCTTGTATAAACGAGGATCTCATGGAGTGTTGATGAGATGCATATCTCAAACGGATGACATTAAGTTGCTAACCGAAATCCTTGACCTCCTTAATCACATTAAGGTTGGTCCCAAAGATCAGTATGTCATCAACATACAGACATAGAATGACTCCCTCACCCCCACCATGGTGATAATACACACATCTATCAGCTTCATTCACAATAAAGCCTGCAGATGTTAAAGTTCTGTCGAACTTTTCATGCCACTGCTTAGGTGCTTGTTTAAGACCGTACAAAGATTTCAACAACTTGCACACCTTTCCTTCTTGATCATCTACTACAAATCCATCTGGTTGTTCCATGTAAATTTCCTCATCCAACTCTCCATTTAGGAAAGCCGTCTTAACGTCCATCTGATGAACGAGAAGACCGTGTGAGGCAGCCAGAGATAGTAGTACTCGAATAGTGGTCAATCTAGCCACAGGTGAATAAGTATCAAAGAAATCTTCGCCTTACTTTTGGGTATAACCCTTGGCTACAAGCCGTGCCTTGTACTTCTTGATAGTACCATCAGGCCTAAGTTTCTTTTTGAATACCCACTTACATCCTACAGGTTTGCAACCATAAGGACGCTCAGTGATCTCCCAAGTTCCATTAGAGGTAATGGAATTCATTTCATTACGGACTGCTTCCTTCCAGTATTCTGCATCTTGAGAAGCATACGTTTCAGAAATAGTACTTGGAGTATCATCCACAAGGTACACAATGAAATCAGGACCAAAAGACTTTGCAGTCCTTTGTCTTTTACTCTTCCTTAGAGTTTTATTGCCTTCCTCCTCAGGAATTTGCTCAGGGTTTTGCTCAAACTATTCCATTGGAATGGCAGGTTCAGGAGTTGTATCAGGCTCCTGACTCGATAAACTAGGCATATCTTTCATCGGAAAAATATCCTCAAAGAATGTAGCATCTCTGGACTCCATAATTATACTGATAAGCACATCAGGTACTCCAGATTTCACCACTAGAAATCTATATCCAACGCTATGATGAGCATAGCCTAGAAAGACGCAATCCACGCTTTTGGTCCAAGCTTACGCTTTTTGGGAATTGGCACATTGACTTTCGCCAAACAACCCCAAGTCTTAAGTATAAAAGTGATAGTCTTTTCTTCTCCCATTGTTCATATGGGGTTATCTCTTTATTCTTTGTGGGAATCCTATTTAGGACATGACATGAAGTCAATATAGCCTCCCCACCATGCTTTGGAAAGACCACCGTGTCTAACATGGCGTTAACCAAATCGGTTAGAGTCGCGGTTCTTTCTTTCAAAGAACCCCGTTTGACTAGGGTGAATAGGAGGCATCCTCTCATGGATTATACCATGTTCCTCACATAATAAAATGAACTCATTAGAAAAGTACTCGCCGCCATGATCAAACCTAACCCTTTTGATTTTCCTTTCAAGTTGGTTCTCAGATTCTGCCTTATAGATTTTAAAGTAGTGAAGAGCTTCATCTTTAGTTTTCAAAAGATACACATAGCAGAACCTAGTGGAGTCATCAATCAAAGTCATAAAATATCTCTTACCACCTTTTGTCAACACACCATTCATCTCACACAGGTCTGAATGTATGAGTTCTAATGGTGACAAGTTTCTTACCTCTGCGGCCTTATGAGGCTTACGAGGCTGTTTTGATTGCACACAAACTTGACATTTAGAACCTTTGGTAAGGATGAATTTCGAGATTAACTCTAAACTGGCTAACCGCGTCATGCAACCAAAATTTATGTGACAAAGTCGTGAATGCCAAATATTAGTCTCATTACCACTACAAACATGGTTCACAACATTATTACACAAATCTGAAACAGACAGACGGAACAAGCCTCCGCACACATAGCCTTTACCAACAAATTATCCACACTTGGACACTACAAATTTATTGGACTCAAATACCAGTTTAAAACCATCTCTACACAGAAGAGATCCGCTGACGAGATTCTTATTGATAAATGGCACATGATGCACGTTCTTCAGTTGCACAATCTTCCCCGAAGTAAACTTCAGATTGACCGTGCCAACACCATGAATAGTGGCATGTGACCCGTTCCCTATTAGAACGGCTGAATCCTGAGTGACCTGGTAAGAAGAGAACAATGAAATATCAGCACACACATGTATATTAGCACCAGTGTCTATCCACCAATCGGTAGATTGACATACGGAAAGAATAGTAGGTAAATTATCATACCCTGACGTTCCCGTCTCAGTAGTACCAACAACAATATTAGCATATTTGGAATTCTGCCCTTGCTAATTCTTCCCACCCTTACATTGGCTGCAATTTTTAGCCCAATGACCAGGTTCGCCACACACAAAGCAACGACCATCATTTGTGTTCTTCTTCTTCTTCTTGAAGCCTGTTGTTTCTACAGTCTTGTTCTTGCCTTTGAACTTTTGAGTTTGGCCATTCTTTTTCTGCACCACATTGGCACTAGAATGTCCCTCATTACCTCTAGTGTGTGTATCTTTTGCCCTCGCCTTCTCTTCAACATCAAGAGACCCAATGGGATTTTCAACAGAAAACTCTTGTCTCTTGTATTTCAGAGAAGTAGGAAAATTCCTACAAGAAGGAGGAAGTTTGGCAATAATGCCTCCCGCGACAAATTTGTCCGGTAACACACACTTGAAGTACTCATATTCTATGGCCATGGATTGTATCTCATGATCGAGCCTGTTCAACTACAGAACGGCTATCAACCATTCTATAGTCATGATATTGCTCTATGAGATACAATTCACTGCCTGCATCCGAAACCCCAAATTTGGCCTCGAGTGCATCCCACATCTCTTTCCCAGTTTTAATCACCATGTATGCATCAACTAACTTCTCACCAAGAACACTAACCACGGCACCTTTAAAAGGTTATCGTGACCTCGGCGCTTGCTCTGTTCAGAGTAAGTGTTCCTTCAGGCTTGCCATTTGCCACATGGAAAACGTTCATGGCAGTTAGCCAAAGCACCATCTTGGTGCGCTACCTCTTGTAATTCGCACCATCGAATTCAGAGGATTTGAGCGCCGCAGCAAAGTCAGTTGACGAAAAATGCCTATGCCTAGAATAAGGTTTTTGGATTGTTGAATATATAAGCATTTTTCAAAGTAATTTAATCCAGAAATATGCTAGATAAATCATGAAAAATACTCTAGCTATTTTCACAAAGCAGGTAACCAAGAACACTATAGCCATACTAATTTCTAGAAGGACAGAAACTAGCATACCTATCTCAGTGTTCAAAACAACAACATATAGTAAAGCAAACCAAGTAACAAGAGAGAGATAGCTATACCCAGATTCAGTGGAAGAAGAAGCTGCAGCAGAAGTCTTGATGAGGACGTCGTTCGTCATGGCGTAATGGATGTCGTGATAGTTGTTGTGCAGTTGATGTAAAATGTAGCAGAGAATCGTAGTCGTGCAGTTGATATAGACGTAGCAGAGAAACAGCGAGCAGTCGCGTGAACGGTCCCCAAAAACCTTATTCGTCCTCGTTCGTGCAAACCTTTAAGGACAAAGGTTCCGGAGGCCTGCTCTCCCGGTGCGGCCGTACACGCGCCTCGCCGGGATGGAGATCACCAGAGACAGCAACAAGACCGAAGCCTGTGCACGCGCACACGGCACGGCACGACACGGCTCAGCTCGGCGAGCGAGCGCGCACGTGCGTTGGCTCTCTCCAATTCCACAAGATGGGCTATTACGTTTCACCTTATAAAGTGGTGCAACTCCCCTTTATCCCTCCATGTGGGACTAAACAGCTTTAGCACGAGTACGTGGGTCTTTGAGATTTTTCAGGAATTAATTAGAATTAAACATTGGGCCTAGCCCGTATTAATTCCAACAGTTACAGCATCATCAATAGAAAATGCCTTTGTCCACTTGACAAGGGTACCCGATGCAACAGACCGCTGCCTCACTGGGAAAGAAAATGTGAATCCTAGTTCTCGTTGCTTCCCGTTTGATGAGTTAGTGTTCATCAGCAACAAACTTGGTTAATTCAGATGCAATGAAACCAAACAGTTCCTGAAAAGTCGATAATGGATAACATCAAATCTAAATCTAACACAGTAACAAAATTCTAAACATATATACTTACAGAGGAGCTCCCTGACATCAAATGTGGTGGAATAGTGACTTCTCTGGACTCACGGCTAACGACATGCTTCTCATTGCCACCAGTTGCACCTTCAAGACGCGGAAGTTCGTTCCTCCTAGGCCCAATCCATAGAACAAACCTTCCTCTCTCCCAAATTTAGTAGTAGCATGGAAGTAAGCAGCCTAATAATTCTAGTAGTGAGCACAGTCTAAACATAAAATTGCCCACTGAAATCTGCAATATTCATCGTTAATGGTCTCAACCAGCTGACCTGAAGCTTGATAAAATACCGCACGAATGGATCATATTTTCACGCTCTCGAAATAATAAGGAGCTAATATTTCTATTTTGTAATGACCCATATATCCACATCCATGAGTTTCAGTCAAATGGTCATGTTATTCTGCTGCTTCCATCAACAGGCGCCCTTATTATATTATGCTCAATTACAATGTCATATGACCATAGACTGATGTAAGCATCTACGTCGATAAAATCAACATAAACAGCATCTTGTTAAATTTTTTCTCATTAAGATGACAATGAGCACTAAAAAGGTGTGAAAGGACCTGTTTACCGAGACTGTTTTTTTTGGGACAGCATGAACGAAAATCACAACAGGTGCTCCTATAAACATTTTGTTTTTCTTCTACTGTTACTTACACAATCAAAACAATAAATTAAAACACAAAATCTTCCTCTGATCAGGGAAAGAAACAAGACGCGAGAACTGCGTATGCACTAACCCAGTGGGGAGCTTATCGACGTAGGAGAGGAGCGTCTTGACCCTGCTCCCACCCTCCTTCTCCAGGCCCGCGCCCATCTCGTCGGCCATCGCCGACGCCACATCGCGCAGAAGCGAAGCCGGCGTCGCACACTTATCCCGGAGGTCTGCCACCACCCACCACCTGCTCCGCCATTGCCACGGCGGCTGCCGCCATGATCCCAATTCCCAACAAGCAAATCAAGAAACAAGGACAATTTTGGATTCAACTGAATTAGGAAGGAGAGAAAACGGCCAGAAAGGTAGGATCTTTGGACTCGATAACTGAAGGGAAAAATACTCAGGTACCCAAGAAGGTAAAGAGGTCAAGCAAGGGGAAATAAATGGTACGATATTGAACAGCTCGATCAGGGAAAAAAAAGAAACTGTTTAAGTTTAAAACCCAACAAAAGAAAGTCGGGATCTTTGAGTTCGAACAACACAAAAGATGGGGAGGCATGTGAAATTTGGCTTCAAGGGCTCAACTTTTCGCGATTGATTGATCAACTCGACGGAAAAAGACAGGAAAAGGCGGGTGTGGCTCGTGTGTTCCTGTGGACTTGCTTTGTTCCTAGCTTTTCGGGAACTGCACAGGAGCATCTCCTTGGGCGGATTATTTAAACACTCCAAAAATAGAATCCGAGAATCGAATTGTCGGATTGGGTTCTGGATTTGATGGATGTATCTGGCTATCTGCGTCAGCTTGGCATGGAGACGAAAGGAAGAGTTGGCCGGAGATTGCCGCCCAGCTAAAAAAACCATCTAACCTGTTCGAGTTGCTTTGTGTAAACTTGGTGCAGAGATTTCTGCGGTTAAAACCATACGATTTGCGGTGCAAAGTGCAATGACCAAGAAATGGGCGTGAGGGTTTGATGGTTTTGCTTGGTGCGTTCTGGAAAAGACGTGTTCTACTTCTAGTCTTCCCGACGATGCAGGAGGCAGCTTCCTTTTGGGGCGGTGATACGTGGACGAAAACAATCATAATCTGAGACCATTACGCAGACTTACAAAGAGCACTATGACAGGGGCTGATGAGCTGCTGTCAGATGATGCTAGTAGTTAGGATCAGGGGCGGAGCCACACCTTGGCAGCTAGGGTAATAGTTCAAGGCCTACGATCAAAATCACGAAAGCTTGTTGAAAAATTACCAAAAATACAAATCCGGCCCAAGAATAGCTGATCATGCCCCGAAGTTTGGGCCGTGGCTGGCTCCTTCCCTGGTTGGGATGAGGTTAAAGTCAGAGCGGAGTTCATTGCCGTTGATGCAGAAGAGATTCTTAAGATTCCGTTGGGAAATACTAACGAGGATCTGCTTACGTGGGTATATGAGAGGAATGTCGTTTTTTCAGTTAGGTCTGCTCACAATCTACTGAACCGTAAAGTGATTGCCGCTTGTGTCTCTACTGATGCAGCTTCTGCATCGATTGGAGATGCAGCTTCTGCATCGATGGGAGATATGTCTCCATTATGGAAGAAAGTTTGGTGCTTGAAAATTCCTCAAAAGGTGCGTCTTTGGCAGGAGATTACTTCATGGTTTTTTACCGGCCCACGCGGTTCTCCCTCGACGACATATTGATGTTATGGGAAATTGCGAGGTTTGTGGTTCACAAAATGAAACGATATTACATGCTCTAACTGAATGTACTTATGTCCGATTGTTCTGGGAGGCGCTTAAGAATATATCTGACTTCAAAATTCCATTATTGCATCCAAATACGTGGACCAGAGATTTACTGGATGAACACTTCTGTCTGCCACAGAATGTGGCGCTCGTTTTGTGTGGTATGTGGACTATTTGGACATCACAAAATGACCGGCGGCATGGGGGAAAGGGCTGGGGCACAGCTAATGCAGTCAGATGGGCTAATGAAGTTGCAATGGAAACCTGTTGTCTCGCCCCATTCCAGCACTCCGCTCCACAACTGTTCCGCGGCAGACGGCCCATCTCCGCGCTCCACCGGTCCGCGCCCACGTCTCGTGGAAAAAAATCTCTTCGCAGGCCGCGCGTACTAGCAAAACAACTCCGCCCGCCTGGCCGCACCCCGTCTTGGGACCGCCGCCTCCCAGTCCCGTCCCATCCCATGAGGCGTCTGGAGCCAAGCGGGCCGCCGCTCGCACGGTTGTCCCGGGCGCGCGCCCGCAGCAAGCATGGTCGCTCGCCGTCCCTTACGTCCGCTTGGGCCGCGAGTAAGGTTTCCACCGCGCTGCGCGGGATGCCGTGCCGCCCGTACTCGCCCGCTCGACACGTCGAGGTTGAACGACCAAAAGCTCTAGATCCGCGCGCCGCCGAGCTCGGCCAACCTGACGCTTTCTTCATCATTCATCGGTATTGAGGGGACCGACGGATAGCTCGCGCATGGATTTTAGCTGCCGCGTTCTCGTAGACCGTGTCCGGGCAGCCTTCTATCCCTCGTAACCACACTCCACGCACAACATTTTCCGGAAATAAGTTAGACACTTAGGTGTGTTTGGTTAGTTGACTACGATGAATGAGATGGTACATGATAGATGATATAATTCTAGATGGTATAATATAACTTGTGTGTTTGGTCGGTGGGGATGAGATAATTTAAGATTTTGTTTTGTTACATGAATAGGATGATACCGGATGGTTCAAGACGTTGTTTGGTTTGAGAGATGAAGTTGAATGAATTGTATACACAGAGGAGCATTAGCACGATTATTAAATTTACCTTAATTACAAAATGAGTATTTAACTATTCACTAATGGTATGGTCCACTGGTCAGTAACATATACACAGAGGGAGAGGGGGTAATAGAGGGGACACGCTCGTCCCTGTACCGTGTGGTTCGTCTGTTTTTATAGAACTGTTCGGTGCAACATATTTGAGGAATATTCTCAGAATCTGTATGACCTCATTCAGGACGAGTTGGTTCAGTTTACTCAACCAAACACAGGGACGGAGGCATATTCAGAACCATCTCGTACATGTAGGCCCTGATTCATCGAACTAACATACCTTAAAACGATCTCCTCTGGCCGCGAAAAGAATTCGGCCAAGATTATCTCCCCCTCAAGGTTGATTGGAGCGGTGATTGGTAGTAGGAGAATATTTCGGTAAATACAATGCTTACGTAGGAGTGTAGTAATAATAATTTATAGGGTAATGATATAACTCACCCTGACGATTCACACCCACAACACTCATTCTCCCACCTCACCTTAGGGCATCTCTAATAGTTAGAGATAACTTTGTCTCTAACATATGCTATATCATCTTTAGAGACAACATCTCCAAAGTAGGAGAATATTTCGGTAAATACAATGCTTACGTAGGAGTGTAGTAATAATAATTTATAGGGTAATGATATAACTCACCCTGACGATTCACACCCACAACACTCATTCTCCCACCTCACCTTAGGGCATCTCTAATAGTTAGAGATAACTTTGTCTCTAACATATGCTATATCATCTTTAGAGACAACATCTCCAATAGATAGTCTCTAGTACACTCTTCAACATTTATATTTTATAATTTTTCCTTGAAACGGACCTACATGTCAACTAGAGTAGATTAATGTAGCATGTCTTGTTTCGCGTGTACAACAGTCTCTTCAGGAAGAGACGACATGTGCTCTCTCTCCTCCACGTAGGATTTTGTTGATGTGTCATAGCTAAAAGACGACAATAAATGCACTATTGGAGATGCCCTTATCCACATCTCCTTCAAGACCCAACCAACTATCCATTTGTCAATCTCTCGCACGTGCATGCATCCATACTGCTTCTCCTCCCTACAGCTACACTCCCAACCCACTTCCCCATCTGGATTGCTCCCTCTGCTCCATCCAAGGCCACACCATGAGGTCATGATTTTTTTTAAAAGGGGTAAACCCAGCTTTTACTAGAAAGCAATAACACCAGTTCTTACAGACAAAGTAACAGGGGTGAATCTGCTGGGGATACCAGCTACATGAGACAAAACCAAAAACTAGATAAGGAGACAGGATAAGGAGACAAAGATAAATCAACCTAGGCTATTACATGCTGATTTAACAGAATTGCTTCAATTACAAAAGTCCTTAGCCCATTCTTTAGCTGTCGACAAGAACCATTTCATCTTGGCTTTATCACCCTTTTGAATGAGGACACTCTAATGCTGCAAACAAGATAGAAAATTGAAGATCACTTCCATTGGTTGCTTAGGAAAATGCTTGTCAAAAGCCATTCTGTTCCTACATTTCCAAAGATTCCAAGCCGAAGCTGCAAAACTAAACAGAACAAAATTATAATCAGTAGAACTCCTCTTATCCAGCAATTCGTTTGGAAATCATCTATAGAACTTGGAATCCTCTCCCAACTTAACATTTCCATCATGCAGCGCCAAAAGAATTGTGCCAAAATACAAGAAAACAACACATGATTAATTGTTTCTTCAGAACCACACAGAAAACAAGCATTCTCCCCTTGCCTCCCCTTTCTTTTCAGTTGATCAAGAGTCTGAACTCTGCCATGAAAGCATAACCACATGAAGACTTTAATTTTCAAAGGAAGCCTGCATTTCCATAGCTTCTTCATTCTTCTGCAAATCACACCCCCAAAAACCAAATGACTATATAAAGAATTAACAGAAAAAAACACCAGATTTATCTAAACACCAAATCACTTTATCCCTATCACCATTAAGCTCCACATCCAAAATGTCAGTTTTCAGTTCATCCCACTGGACAGCCTCCTCCTTACCGAAGCTTCGGTTGAAATTAATCCTCCACACACCTTCTGCCAGCCCAAAAGCAATACTCATATTAGGAACCTGACAAATATCAAAAAGAAATTTATACTTGATCTTCAAGGGACAATCTCCCAACCAAACATCCCTCCAAAAAGAGACATTGCACCTGTCCCAGACTTGTACCTTGTTCCTTTATTAAACAAGTCTTTAACCTTATGAATGTTCTTCCAAAACTGGGACCCATTTAGCACTTCAGCATCTCTAAAGACACCCCTAGGAAAATATTTCGCTTTGATGATTCTAAACCAAAGTTCATCCTTTGCAGAATGAATTTTCCAGATCCACTTGGCTAAAAGACAGTCATTCATTAACCTTGTATTAACAACCCCTAATCCTCCAAAGTCCTTGGGTCTACAAATTAAACATCCCCCAGTTCATCATGTGGTATTTGAACTTGTCACTAGCACCCCTCCAAAAAAATTTGGATATGATAGTATCCATCTTTTTATGCACCCCTTCATTGAATCTATGAAAACCCATAGTATAGATAGGGAGACTACTCAAACTGCTATTAACCAGCACTAATCTACCTCCAGAGAACATCAAATTATTTCTCCAATTGTCTAGTCTTTTGTTCAACTTATTAATCACATTATCCACAGCTTTCAAACCAATGTCTATCCCCCACCAAAATACCCAGATAAGTCATAGGTAATTGAGCCAACTTGCAATAAAAAATATTTGTAACTTTTTAGCCTCCTCATTATCCACCCCCAAAACGTAAACCTCACTTTTGTGATAATTGATTTTCAAACCCAACACCCATTCAAAACAGTAAAGTGAGAACTTTAAATGTAAAAAACTGTCATCCTCACAATCTATCATAAGCACAGTGTCATCAGCATATTGAAGAATGGACACCCCCCAGGAATCAAATGAGAAATAACCCCCTTCACCAGACCTTTTGCCTGGGCTATATTAATGATCTCTGCCAAAGCATCAACAGCTAAGTTAAAGAGAAGAGGAGAGAGAGGATCCCCCTGTCTCAGACCTCTATGAGTTTTGAAATGAGGCCCAACCTCCCCATTAATATTGATGCTTACTTTTCCTCCCCTAACCGAGCTCATCACCAACTTAATCCAGTTGGCAGAAAAACCTTTTCTCAACATCACTTCTTCCAAAAAAAAATTTCCATTGAATTTTAACATAAGCTTTTTCGAATTCTAGTTTTAAAATCACTCCTTTTCTCTTTGAACATCGTATTTCATGAACAATCTCATGAAGAGCTACCGCCCCATCCAAAATATTTCTACCCTTGATAAAAGCAGATTGGCTATCATTGATAATCTTATCAGCAATAACTCCCAACCTATTAGGTAACAGCTTAGTCAATATCTTGAAGCTGACATTTAACAAACAAACAGGACTAAATTGTTTAATACTATTGGCCTCTTTGAGTTTAGGAATTAAAGTTATCACCCCATAGTTAAGACGTTTCAGATCTAATTCCCCTTTAGAAAAACCTTTAACCATCTCAAGAAAATGCTTCTTAATCTCCCCCCAAAATTCTTTGTAAAAGAAGTTGGGAAAACCATATGGCCCAGAAGCCAAATTAGCAGACAATTCTTTAATAATTCTCCACACTTCATCCTTAGTAAACTTCTGAAGTAGTAACAAATTATCATTTTCGGAAACCCTGAGCTTATTACTCCAGACCTCCTCACATAACCCAACATCATGATTCTTATCAAAGCCAAAAAGAGATTTATAGAAACCATAGATGTGATCAGTTAACTCAATCTACTATTCAACAGAACCCCTTCATGAACCAAGTTAAAAATAAAAAATTTCCTTTTTCTACCATTAGCACAAGTGTGAAAATAACCAGTGTTCGCGTCTCCCTGAGTAATCCAATCCAAGTTACTTCCTTGTTGCCAATGTTTCTCTTCCACCTCAAGGACCTTTTCCAACTCAGATTCTAAATGATATCTTAAAGACCAGTAAACAGAACTAAAACCTGCCCCATTTGCAACAGAATCTAAATCCTTGATTTGGTCCAGGGTATTCTTCTTTTTCGGCTTGTACACCCCATTCAAATTAGCACCCTAACCTCTCAAAAAACATCTCAAGACAGCCAAACATCCACTCCACCTATCAATAGAATAAAAATTCTCAGAAGATCTATCATCTAGTGCCATCCATTTGGCTTGTAACAAATTATTAAAGTTCTCAAGACAAAGCTACTTTTTCTCAAAAAAAAAAAAGAACCGACCTTTCTTGACAATCCTTCCCTCCCTAGTTTCTAGCACAATAGGACTGTGGTCAGAACCTACCCTTACTAAACTTTGCACATTACAAAAAGGAAACTTAGTGTAACGTCCCGATTTTCTGAGCCTTTTTGAAAATTTTCAAAATAAAAATAATCATTCGGTTTTGTTGAAGTTCTAAACCTTAACTTGAGATTTTTGGAATTAAGAGTGTTTAAAATGACTAAATCAAACTTTAATTAATTCAAGTTTGGTTTGTTTTGAGTTTGTTGGAGTTCTTTGGTGTTGAATTTCCCTTTCTCTATTCGCTCTGTGTTTCCCTCGGCCCAGCTTTTTCTTCTTTAGCCTTCCCTTTCGTTGGGACCTCCCCTCGTTCCAGACCTCCCTTTTGGTTTAGACCTTCCTCTCAGTCCAAGACTTCTGGGTGGTCCTGGCAACCTCCGGGTGGTCCTAGAGCTGGTCACGACCTCTCCCCTTGGGTCACGACCTCTTCCCCCTTTTGTCGCGACCTCTCTTTGGTCACGACCTCCTCCCCCTCTTTTGTCGTGACATCCCCTTGGGTCACGACCTCCCTTTTAACCAGCCCCACCTGTCAGTCCTGCTCACCTTTGTCTTCCTTCCATCACGTCTCTGCTGACGCAAAGGTCCTTGAGCATTAAATGTTGTTGTGTCGTATTAAATGCTACTGCTTTTTGCAGTACCTGTTCCCCCTCTTGTCTCCTCCCAGACCTGCCCCCATCCCCTCCTTCACCTACCCTTGACCTCGCGTGCTTCTGAGTTTCTCAGCAGCTCTTCCCGCCTCCCCTGGCTATAAAAGCCTGAGCAGCCCTCTCTCATCACCTTTTCCTCACCCAGCTCTCCTGCTCTCTTGGTCTCACCCTGTGCCTCTGTGCTAGGAGTTTTTGCCAGAGTCTGCTGAAGTTGTGTCGTCGCCTCCTTGTCACCAAGGAGTTCGTTGGAGCCCTGCGTCGTCGCCACTGCGCCGCCGAAGAGTTCACCGGAGCACTCGCATCATTCGCCATCCTTCTCCAGTCCCTCTCCCTCTCTCACTTTCTTTTTGTCTGGGTGAGTTTCTCCGCGCCCTGTTCTCCTTTTGCTCGCACGACCACGTTGTGTGGTTGTATCTCTTTCACAACCACATTGTGTAGTTATGTCCCTTTTACGACCACGATGAGTAGTCGTATCCTTCGTTGGACCTCCTCCCTTGACCTCCTTTGGACCTCCTCCTCAGGACCTCCTTTGGACCTCTTCCTTTGGACCTCCTCCTCAGGACCTCCCCCCGAGAGCCCGTTTCTATTTCTGTGCATTTCTTTTGGTTTTTATTTGGATTTGTTGTACTTATTTGGCTCCTTTCGCACGTGTAGATTCCGACTTCTCTGAAGAGTTCTTGGACCCGACAACCTCTACCAAAGAACCTCAACTCTTCAACAAAGGCAAGTCGTAGACCTTTGATCATGTTGAACTTAGTTTGCGAAATTATATTGTTTTATATCAACATGCATGGCTAATTGTATAAAAAAAGGTTTGGGAAATAGCTAAATACCTACTCGACAGTATGACTCCTTGAATACTTGTGATTGACATGTTGACATGTACCCTTGGACACCTTAGGTTGGGTAATCTTAGTTGGACCTCTTTGTGATACCAACATGGGTGTGTATTTTGCTTAGTCCTGCTTTAGTTATGCGACGTCTCTCGATCACTTGACTCAAAGATGATTGAATTTGACTTAATAATCTATGGAATTGTGGTGCGATACCACTGATCTGCAATGGTGGTGTGAGATCACAGTTGTGTCATTTGTTTTGTGATGCCGCAGTTAATAAAATTTATTGTGCCATGACCAAGGTGGTCATTTGGCCGAGTTGAACCCAAAAATGATTTTTGCTCGGGCGAGTGGTCGGTGGCAAAGGCGGGATGCGCGAGGCAAGGTGCGAGGGGCACATGGGAATGAGGTAGTCTCGTCTAAGCAACCACTAAGGACTTAATCTTGTAAGCTATTGATCCGGGCCATACTGTGCAACCACATGTCCAAGATGGGATGAACCTAGCCAACTAATTAGCGATGTTTTGATTTGGTTCTGTTGTGGTTGTTGAATTGGCGCAAGAGGGAGCCAGGAATGGCGAAACCTTATTAGCGAGCAGAACCGAATCATAACAGAGCTTTGTAAAGGCCTTGTCACGTGCTTTAGACTGCTTACCAAAGGTAATGAGTAGGGGCATCGACGGATGCCCAACCAACTACAGAAGTCGTGTCTTGTGAGTAAAGCTGTACAACCTCTGCAGAGTGTAAAACTATTCGAATAGCCGTGTCCCCGGTTATGGACATGCCTGGTGATTTGACGCAAGGGGTAGACTTTCACAAAATGTCGGTCTTGATTGGTTTCGAGTGGTCTAGGCAGTGACCAGGGTGGTCACGAGTGGTCTAGGCAGTGAACAGGGTGTTCATGAGTTGTTTTCAAAGAACTTGTTTACTTATGTATTAATCTTTCAACTGTGCTTTGCAATCTACTTACTGTATTTCCATTCAACATTGCTTTCTGCAAAGTAACCATAAAGACCTCCTTGTCAAGCCTTGCATAAATAATATTTGCATACATTTCCCTACGACTTGCTGAGTACATTCAAAGTACTTATGGCTTTGTGCCCTCTGGTTAATCAGCAGCTGAAGACCACCCAGGGACCTCCAACCTCGTCGAAGAGGAGGTCTTCGAAGACCAGGCAAGCTAGGGGACGTCCTCCACTCAATTGCCTGTGGGCATATCGAGCAGTTTCCACGTGTATTTTGTTTTTCTGCTATGTTGTAGCCCTGCGTGACAACTCTGTAACAACCTTGACCATAAGGTCTTTTACTTTTATTATGGTTAATTTGTCTGCTTCTTCTATAGTTTGTTGTATGGCTGTGATCACATCGTTGTTGAACTGTGTGGACTAGCGACTGATCGTGGGACTAGTCCAATTTGCACAGTGGGTCCCGGGGGTTGCTTACCCGGGGCGTGACACTTAGACTCCCAATCAGTGGAAACTAAAGTCCTGTCTAAATCCACCATGATTGTGCATCTCTGTTTATTAGTCCAAGTGTACTTAGCACCCCCTCTCTTAATCTCCAAAAGCTTATTATTAGAAATGAACTCGTTAAAAAAATCCATTAGGCCCTTCAATTTCAGCAGTTCAAGTACGGTTGACAACTTTGTGTATTCTGACTCGCGGCCAGGGAACAAACGTTTTCCCGAGTCCTCCATTAGGCCCTCGAATTTACCAAACTCTCTCTCACTGTAATTCCCTTCTGCATCGCATAGCATCTGATCCATATTATCATCGTGCGACATATCCTCATCAAAAGCACAGTCCACATCCGGCATATTGTCGACTTCCTCGGCGATGTCGTCATTATTAATTTCTTGTATAATCTGCTCTTCACTGTGACTGGTCCAACATGTATACCCTTTTTTGAAACCCATTCGAATCAAGTGCGCTTCGATCTGCGCCGGGTTGTTAAACATCTTCATATTACCGCAATCAATGCATGGACAATACATAAATTGTATCTCCTTCTTCAACATATCCTGCTCAACAACTCTTCTAAAAGCAAACACGCCATTAATGTACTCTTCACACACACGGTTCTCACCGTACATCTAGTTTCGGTCTATCTACACTATGCACGTAACAAATTAGTGTTAAATTAGAGCAAGTACTCTTGCTATTGACCAAACATACTAAAATTGATTAGTGATTAACCTAGAACAAATATAAAGAGTTATAGATCGTTACCCTTAGAGCTCACGACGAATATCCCAAATTAATATCCCATGAGATCCTCCTCCCTTTTTTCCTCCTCTCCTTCTCCTCCCTTTCTCCTCTCTTTAGCTTCGTCCTTTCCTTCTCATCTCTAAGGTGGCGCAATGGGGGAGGAGGCAGTAGGGGTGGCGGCTCAAACGGGAAGGGCTGGAGGCGTTAGGGGCAGAGGTCTGTCGGGATGGCCTGATATTTATAATGCCAGTATATCACAGATAGTTCTAGGTATAAACCGTCTATGATGTTGCACTATCACCGACGATTTATAACTAGAACCATCCGTGAATTATCACAGACGGTTCTTGTCTCGATTATCACAGATGGTTCTAATTATAAACCGTCTGTGATAGTTATATATCATAGATGGTTCCAAAGAACCGTCTGTGATAAGTACAACACAGCCGGTTCCAACCGTTTGTGATAAGGCGTCTACTACTATAGCCTGTTTTGTAGTAGTGATTGCAAATGAGACCATGCATTTTGCGAAGAATAGTTCGATCTTCCCCATGGCCTGTCTAAACATGTTACCTAATCTGCATGTGGCATAAGCTTTTGGCAAGGTTTAGAATCTTATCATGGTGGATTATTCACTCGTTGCTGCGAATCCATTTTCCTTTACCCCATGCTATACATCCATATCAATCCTATGCCTTTTATCTCGGTGACGCCTCCACAAAGATCCTTTGCGCCGTCGTCGCACACTTCTGCCACGCCAGCCTAGAAAGAGAGAAGGGAGCTAGGCCATCGTCCTTTGAACATGTAAGAGGAACTACAAGTCAAAGTGCTATTCATGAGAGTGGCAATGCTAGCCCATAAACTTGAAGGAAAAAGGTTGCTATTGATGCTGCTTTGCGTTGCTCCAGCTCGCTTTGATATATATAGATCAGATCGCTCGCGGTCGTGGCCGGTTAGGGCTTGTTTGGTTGGACTAAAATCCATGTTCATCTCTATGGATGGACTGGGATTTTAGTTTAAATTCCCGGCCCATCCGCATGGATCCCGGCCGAGAATAGACTTTCAAAACAAGCCCGTCTCAATCTACGTAGCTCTCTTTTGCAACTTTTTTTTTGTTTTCTCTCTCTAGATCTCCCATGCATTTCAATTCATCAGCGATCTCCGTACGTTTGCTTCTTACGTACATACGTATGTGTGTGTTGTCTCGTTGCGGCGCATGGAAGGACGGGGAAGCAGGAGGAGGAGAGTGGTTGGCCTTGGGGTACGTCTGTCCCTGTGTTTTTAGCTCTACCTAGCAATGACATGTACTGGCATGTTTAGCGCACTGTGAAAAGACGGGAAAAGAGGCCCAAAACTTTGTATTTTTCATCGTCTTACGGTTATTCGCTTGACATGGCATGACTCTACAATGCCATGGTTACCCAAAACTGTGTCATGGAGTACAAACCTACGGTGGTATCACAAGCTAGCCTCACTTGTTGCATTCTAGTTGAGTTTAACACAAGCTATTTTTTACCTTATCATTGACGGCATTGAACTTACAAGTTCACAAATCACAATGTGTGCGTGCATCACAGCATCTCCAATGTCTACTTTTAGCTAGTAAGGGGAGGTGCCAAGCTAGCACGGGCGCCAAGGCAATCTTTCCAACTGTGGGCCGTGTCAGTGAGTAGGCGAGAGGGGGTGCTAAGTTAGTGGAGGGGGTGACACTGGTATTTCTTAGCATATCTACAGATACTTACACACTGTGGATACCCTTAGGGTGTGTTTGGTTGTCCCTATCGACTTGGCTCGCACCACCAGATGCAACATTTCGGTTGCTTGGTTGCCTGCATCCAACGTCGGGTTTGGCTTAGCTTAGCTCGTGCAAATTTTCCTCCTGGGCCTAGCCCGAGAAAAATCGGTTGCTTGGTTGCCTGTATCCAACGTCGGGTCTGAATTAGCTCGTGCAAATTTTCCTCCTGGGCCTAGCCCGAGGGAAATGTAGAGAACAACCTTCGCTGTCGAGCCAGGCTGAGCGGATGCAACGCGTGCGGCTCTGAGGCACCGACGAGATGCACTCGCATGTGCATGACCTAGCATTAGCGTTACCACTAGCCGCCCTCACTCCATGCGTGTTAGCGTTCCCCATCCTCACTGCTCTCCCTCACTTTGGTGGAGCTCGTCGGATCGACCTTGCTCTCGCCTCCCCTCACCGCTCGCTCCTCTTCCTCCTCTCGTCTTCCTCATAATCTTCTCTACCACATTCCCCTCCTCGAAGCTCAATTTGAGCCCACGTGGGCACCACGCCCGCACCGGTCGCTGCACCCACCTCGTCGTTCCCGTCAATCCATTGAGCTCCACCCACTCCCTTGTGCGTCATGTCGTGTTCCCAACTGCCAGGAAAAATAAAATCCCCAACCAATTTTTGGTATTTGTCCACGGGAGCTCGCGCCATGGTCTTCTTTTCCAACTCCGACCCGAAACCGCCTCCACCGCCGCCATCCTCTCCCTGGTGAACCATTCCTCAATTAGTCTCTATCAGAGCATCGCCTCACCTCCCTCTTTCTTCCCCCACCACCCGCTCTGGTTCCCGTCCCCGTAGTGCCACCGCCATGACGAACTCGCTGCGCCGCTGGCCTTCCTTGGCCGCTCCCCGCCTCCACCAACCGGTTCGATGAACTTCCCTTGTCTCTCTAGTGCTCGTGCTCGCCTCCTCCTTCCCCCTCTCCCCCTCCAGTCTCGCCACCGCTTACTCCTCCTCGGTTCTGGCCACCGCACACTGTCGCCCGACCGCCATCGTCCACCTCCGGCTACGACACAACCTCCAATGGGACCGCCTCCCTGTGGGCATTCCATTTTCGCCCTCACCGGCTACTGTCGTCGCAGAGCCCGCCACCGTGTCTCGCTTGCCCTCCCTTGTTCTTCCTTTGTTATGTGTTCTCTCTTTCTCTCTCTCTCTCTCTCTCTCTCTCTCTCTCTCTCTCTCTCTCTGATAGATGTGAGGGACTGACCATGGGGCCCACGATCCAGTGCCCACACTGTAACGTTTGTTTAGGAGGATTGTTAGTAGTTTGCAATGGGATTGTTAGTAGTTTGCAACTGACAGTGGGCCCTCCTTGAAATGGTAGAAATGAGATTGTTAGTGTTTAGATAAGAGCATTTCTACAATTTTACAATACATCGTTGAATCAAATCTGCAATAAGGTGATAAATAATTAAGGAATTCCTTATCAAATTGAAGTCTTATGCCAATTAGTAATTAATTGAAATACATCATTCGAATCAAGTTAGTTAGTAGGATAATTAGTTAAATGAGTATTCTAACAAGGGGTATTCTCACCACCCACTAGAAGAGATGAGCACACTCTGCCACATGCAGTCAACCAAACAACCCAACATTGCATGCAGACGTGCATCCACTCTCCTGATGCAACCAACAAAGCAACAACTCAGCATAGCCGGTCTAACAGAAACTTACAACCAAACAAACCACTATTGCATCCACTCAGCCTGGCTAAGTTCGGCCTGGCTAACCCCTACGGCTCAGGCTAGAGGCATGCGGACAACCAAACACACCCTAATTAATGTGCAGATTATGATTAGTTACCACTTTACAGCCATAGGATATGTCTGGGCTTCCTCCTATCTTTTTGAACTCGCACTCTCTTTTTGAATGCTGAGCTGAGCCCCAAATCCTCTGCTTGTTCTCATGCCCTCACTATCATGGCAGAATGCATGCCATCTCCTGGCTGCTAGTGATGCATTTGTTTAATGGCGTGCATCTAGGTTGTGCAATGTATGACTCACCATCATTTATGAGTGGTATTTTGCTTCTTTCCTGGGCTTAGCTTTTTGTCCTGTAATGCCCCCCTCAATTCTTTTTATTTGAAACCCGCTCCTCCCTCCATCCCCACCGGCCTCCTCCAGCCGATTCCCTCTCTTATTCAAACTTGCCAAAAAAAAATTGCGAGGGGTTTTAACGCCGCCTTTTCTACACTTAACCTTCACGCTTCTGTTATTAGAGTATTGCTACTGCTCTGCTTGGCTTAGAGCGTGGCCTCTCTCGCCGGCCGGAGCTGCGAATTCCGGCGATGGGCAAGGCGGCACGGTGGCTACGCAGCTTGTTAGGCGGCGGGAAGAAGGAGCAGGGGAAAGAACAGAGGCGGGCCACGGCGAACGCCGCTTCCGGGGATAGGAAGCGGTGGAGCCTTGGCAAGTCGTCGAGGGACTCGGCAGCGGCAGCGGCCGCTGCGGTTGGAGGCAATGCGGCGATCGCCAAGGCGGCCGAGGCGGCGTGGCTCAAGTCTCTGTACAACGAGACAGAGAGGGAGCAGAGCAAGCACGCCATCGCCGTCGCCGCGGCCACTGCGGCGGCAGCGGACGCGGCCGTGGCCGCGGCCCAGGCCGCCGTGGAGGTCGTGCGCCTCACAAGCCAGGGACCCGCCTCTTCCGTCTTCGTTGGCGGAGACACCATCGTTGACCCCCGCCGTCGAGCCGCCGCCGCCGCCGTGAAGATCCAGACGGCTTTCCGAGGCTTATTGGTGAGTGGCTAAACCACTTCCCCTTTTCCCAAGAACAACAGTGTTTAGTTCTGTTCTTGATCTGTTCCTGTTTTTTTGCAATCTGCTCATTTTTATTCACCATACCTGTATGTTTTTTTTATTAACTCGTGAAATGTGCAATACAATTATTTTTGCGAGTTTGAGCAAGGATTAATTTGCCTTAAATTGTTGCAGGCGAAGAAGGCGCTGCGAGCGCTCAAGGCTCTGGTGAAGCTACAGGCGCTGGTTCGCGGCTACCTGGTGCGGAAGCAGGCGGCCGCCACGCTACAGAGCATGCAGGCGCTCGTCCGCGCGCAGGCCGCCATCCGCGCCGCCCGCTCGCGCGCCGCCCTCCCGCATCTCCACCTCCACCTCCACCACCATCCCGTCCGGCCGCGCTACTCCTTGGTACGTACGGCGTCGCTTGCGAGCAAAGCAACCTTACCTTAATGTCCTCGTCCGAGGTTGTTTTATCCGTAACAAATCTGTGCGTTTCTTGGGTTCGCAGCAAGAGCGGTACGTGGACGACACGCGGAGCGAGCACGGCGTGGCGGCGTACAGCCGCCGCCTGTCCGCGAGCATCGAGTCGTCGTCCTATGGCTACGACCGGAGCCCCAAGATCGTGGAGATGGACACCGGCCGGCCCAAGTCGCGCTCGTCCTCGCTCCGGACGAGCCCACCGGTGGTCGACGGCGCCAGCGTCGGCGATGAGTGCTACGCCCACTCGGTGTCGTCGCCGCTCCTGCCATGCCACCACCTCCCCGGCGCGCCCCCGCGGATCGCCGTGCCGAGCGCGGAGCGTCGCTTCCTGGACTACGACTGCTGCGCTCTGGAGAAGGTCAGGCCGGCGACGGCGCAGAGCACGCCCCGGTGCACGACTTACATGCCGGTAACGCCGGCGAAGGGCGTGTGCGGCTTCAGCCCGTCGCTGAACTGCCACAACTACATGTCGAGCACGCAGTCGTCAGAGGCGAAGGTGCGGTCGCAGAGCGCGCCAAAGCAGCGTCCGGAGCCGGGCGTCGTCGGCGTGCGGAAGAGGGTGCCGCTGAGCGAGGTGATCCTGGAGGCCAGGTCGAGCCTGAGCGGCGTGGGCACGCAGAGGTCGTGCAACCGGGTGCAGGAGGCGTTCAACTTCAAGACGGCCGTCGTGGGCCGCTTCGACCGCTTGTCTGAGGCGGTGGCCGAGAGGGACCGGGACATGATCTTGCAGAGGAGTTGGTGAAGAATCAATCAATCGCTCGATCTCGCCGGTTCGCCATTGCAAGATGATAGCACGCAGCGTTATGGATTATAACTAGTACTAATAGGGAATTAATCCTTTATTTCACTTCGTCTTAGTGTTCTTGTTATGGGGGCAGTCTGCCGTCTTTCAAATCACGATCTATTATGCCTCCTTAGTTCTCTCTACTGTTTCCTTCTCACAAGCAAGTGTACGGGAAGGAGAGGGGTTTTATTCATAATAGCGCACTTGGATGTACGTTCTTTCTCATATCAAAACTACTATCACTAAAAAAATCACATGTTAAACCAAATACCAAACGGATCAAGGATGCTACCAGGTCATTAAAAACTCCATGAATTCTAAGATGATTTGGAGCCTTGAAGAAGCGGCTAGCTAGCCGCTACATGTAACTCCAAAAAGAGCGAGGAAAGAATACGGTCTTTTGATTCGGGATTTGAATGCTGTTGTGTTGGCGTCCCATCAGAGGAGAGGAGACGCGAGACCGGGTCGGGATTGGAGGCGGGGGTGGCGCGCATGTGATCGGTCTGTCGTGCGATCGATGTGGGGGCGGACGTGACGCGGATCGGGGTCCAGTCCGAACTGGTCCGGTCCGGTCCCTCTCTGCTCGGCTGCTCCATCGCCATTGGAACACGACGGCGCCTCCTCAGGCCGGAAGAATTCCTCAGGTGCACTGTGCCGCCATATTTATATATGCATGCATGCTCTCGCTCGCTCGCTGCGAGCTGCCTGCTTGCTTTTGTAGTTTTGCTGGCTTGCTTGTTCTCTTCGCTGCTTCCAACTGTTTGGCATGTAATTTTTTTTCGAACCAGTTCGTGCTGCTGTTCCTTTCGATTCATCGATGGCAAAATCGGATATATGCCACTCCAAAAGATGATATTAAAAAAATCCTCTCCAAAACATAAAATTAGAAATTTGTCACTCTAAAACTTGGTTCTCATGGACTTTTGCCATATCTTCTTCTCCTCTTTTTTCTCCCGACCTCGTCGTGAGGCGCATCCAAGATCGGCGGCGGCAAGCCGGATCCGCGACGACGACCTCGGATCCGGAGGCCAGCTTGCTTGTTGTTTGCCAGGGAGGAAGGATCGTAGCTGCCCTAGCCAGATCCGGTGATGGCGACTCGTGGCAAGGCGTAGCCCGAGACCAGCGGCAGCGAGCAGGATCCGCGACGGCGACCTCGGGTCCATTGCACGGCGGGGCTGGGTGGTGTCGGGGAAGAAGGTCGCATGGCTTGTGGCTCGCAGTGCGGTCAGAGCTCGCCGGAGAAAGCGGTGGCGACGTCCCGGCTTGGAGGAATAAGGGAGGAGGGAGAGAAAAAGCGTCCAAGAGTGGCAAATATCAAAGAACCAAAGATTTTCAATTTCATGATTTGGGGTGGCATATCTCTAATTTTGTCTTTCCTCGATCGTCGTGGCTATCTTAGCTAGCTAACACCTATTAGCCAGTGTAGACTCACTAGGCTCGTGTAATATTGACAAAATAGGTTGATCTACAATTCTATTACGCTCAGAAACAAGAAAGCGAACTAGCTGTGCTTTGGACAGTTCTGATCCCACCTTCAGGTTCAAACCCCCGATAGTTACATTTTGAATGGCTTGTTTCTAATTTTTCTTCTGAATGGCCGTACTGTTAAATAGACGATACTGGCTATAATTACGTACTCTTCTCATTCTAGACACACAAGTCTACGTCAGCCATACTACGCTGCACTTACCACTGAATAACGAAGAACTAACAGAGTACTACTAGTAATACATGAGAGAAATGAAATTGCTGCAGTTTTGAATCCCCATCTGGAGGTCACTGGGGGCACCAATAGATACTCCATATGACCGTCATGCAGACGTCTTGCATGTGGTGATGGATCCTCTCCCCGCTTATTTACGACTGCACAACGAGGGAGTACTAGTACTACCACTACTCTACTAGAAACAGTGCGGCGTGCTAACCACACAATGCATCGATGCGATTTCACTGTTGCTGCAACTCTCGCCGAGCCCCCATGAATATTCTGCTAACGGAAAAGGCGACATTCAGAAGAACCATACCCAATTAAAGCACCTTGAATTAAAGCTGGGCCTGGCCCGGCGTAGTAGCAGTTGTACTCTACTATTAGCCATTAGTATTGAACTCCACAGTCTCTTTGCCCTGCACAGAATGGTTTTTTTTAATTAATTAACCCTTTTTTATTTTTATTTTAAAGTTAACCATCGGCACACTTTATTTCTAATTCTGACCCTTTTGATCACGCCACTACCCGTGGCATGATAAAACAACGCCGTCACGCCATAGGATAAGTCCGCTAAATAGCACTTTTGGCCACGCCACTGGTGGTGATGTGATCAAACAATACTGTCACGCTATCAACCATGGCGTGACAAGAGCATGCCTTAGCGTGACAGCGTTATTTTGTCACGTCACGAGTGGTGGCGTGACCAAAGGGGTCAGAATTGGAAATGAAGTGCCGGAGGTTAACTTTAAAATAAAAATTAAAAAAGGTTAATTAATAAAATAATTCTCTTGATTCAGAGCGATAGACCCCCTTTCTATTAACTGCAGTAGGTCCAAGATTTCTCTAACACTCACGGCGTGGATGGTGGTAAATTATGTACTCCAGTAAAATGGACCATATCTCCGGTTTATGGATAGGAAGAGGATAGGGTCGAGCATATGGCCGTGGTACTAGTGGTACTAAAGGAATCCGGATTCTTGTTCATTTGTTTCAAATACAAGATCCGAATGATTTGTCTATTACTGCAGAGTGGTTCAAAACTTCAAATAGACCATCTCGAACAGTAGAGAAGTAGATCTAAAAAGAAAAGAAAAGAAAAGAAAAGAAAAGAAAAAAGACAGTAGAGGAGTTCATGAGGTGACCCTTAGCTGAACAGTGCTTCGACTCAAATGTATAGTATTAGACCTCATGAGATCTTGTTACACACTTGCGCTTGCGTACAAATGGACAAAAGCCTAAAACAACCCAGCTAAGCGCGTCGCATTAGGATGCACGGCCCTTTTGCCCTCCTCGCGTACAACCTAGCTACTAGCTAGTACGCTGTTCTGTCGAATGCTCGGTCAAAATGGCGTCCATCTCACGGCGGCAATAAAAGAAATTCATGTCAGCTGCACGGTCAACCGGGTGAGCTCATGGCCCCTGCTGCTCCATGAAAAGATCAGGTTTAGGTGAGCTCAGGGCGTCCTGCAACCAAGCCCCAAGCCCAACGCATGTGTGCAGTGAGCAGTGACAAAAAGAAAACAAAATAGTATATATATATATATATATATATATATCTTAGCTGGTGGCCCGATCTGTGTGGTGACATGAAAGTTTCTCTTTCTCGTTCTTTTCTGCTCCTTTCTACGCCCAGCTAGCTTTCTTTTCAGCAATGATTAGGTTCTGATTTGATAGGGGAGGAGAGCACTCGATCTCTGGGCAGGCCTGGGCCCTGGGCCCCTGGGCGATGCTACTTCCACCCATAGCTCATTAGCTCCTAGCTCCTCTCTCTCTCTCTCTCTCTGTGTGTGTGTTTCGTCTCAGATCAAAGACTGGAGTCATTCTCTGTTCTTTCATCAGCACTTTGATCTTGTTCTTCCTCCTGTTTGGGCTTTTTGCGTTGGCTTTGCATTGCTGCCTGTTGCAGTGGTGCTAGGCAGGGATCTTGCTGCCGAACTTGAACACTACAAAAAATTAGTGATTTCATCGTAAAAATAGCATAGTTTCGTGCATAAAAATTAGTAGGCACTAGTAGTCGATAAGTGGTGGTGCAGCACCCTCCTGACTCTCAGAAATATGCTCTAGAGGCAATCATACAGATGATTATATTTCGTTATGTTCATAATTTATTGGATAATATGTTATCTTGTTCTAAGAATAATATCGTTAATATTTATTATCAAGTATGTGACTTGATTGTGAAACTCTATATTTATCTTTGCGATGATTATTCTAAAGCTATTCCTAGTTGGAAACATATGAAGACACATATGAATAGAGTAGCATATGTATTGGTTGATGACCTTGTTTCATGAATCATATATATGGAGATATCAAACCAATAATATGGACACATGTTAGCGAACATGGCGTTGAATCGACCCACCATGAGACACTGTGAGAACATTGTATTCTTATATGTCATCAGTTGGTCTCATTTACAATGCGTATGCTATATCCTTAGACTTGAGATCGTCGCACGTATTCGAGATGTGTAGTGACTTACTTAGGGGTTGCCATACGCTACTCCGTAACTGGGTAGTTATAAAGGTAGCTTTCGGGTTTGTCATGATACATGCGTCGAGTCATGGTCGATCAAGATAGGATTTGCTCCTCCATGCAACGGGAGAGATCACTACTACAAAAAGGCTAATACTGAACGCCTCATCACAGACGGTTGACCAAACCGTCTGTATTACATGCAATTACATACGGTTTTGGTTTAGAGACCGTCTGTGTTACTAGCTGCGCTAAAAACCGTCTGTGAAGAGGTAATATCATAGACGGTTCATAGCTAAAACCGTATGTGAATTATCACAAACAGTTTTCAACAAAGAACCATATGTGAAACATCACAGACGGTTCTTAACAATAACCGTCTACAATAATATCGCTCTGACTCCCGGTGAAGCTCGATGAGTTTCTTAAATCGCCGATCTTGCGCGTCTCTTCGTCGCATCGCTTCGGCTCCCGATCGTCTCTTCGTCTCACGCTCGCATTTATTCCTTGTTTTATAAAAGGATCATCCGCCATCGAAGATGATCATCCCCATATAGATGATCTAGTACTTATATAAAAAAAGCAATCTTGCCTCTTACTTTTCCTTATGCGCGGCATTGATGGCCTACTGGCCGCCTTGCACGAGCACCTATCTCATTGACGTTGAATCGTCTTTGTGGAAGAACATCTGTTTCAACGGTGTCTTCACTCTCTGTCAGAGAATTTGCGGGAGCGGTGGCGACCACCTTCCGCCGTCTTGACATCCTCCTCCGTCGCGTCTTCGGTGATCTCCCACTTCGGCGAGTTCTGGCGTCATCGGCGTGGTCCTCCAAAATGACATTGCACGTCTCGGGAGGCTTGCCATCACTTGGGCCCTTAATCGAGGCGGCGGTGGCCAAAGTCGACGGTAGAGACCCTCAAGCAAGGAAGAGAGCCTATGGGCTCAATTCTTCTTAGTTCAATAGTCCGAGGTCTTGAGGAGACACTTGAGCGAGTGCATCGGTGGTGGGCGCATTTCGAGGATTAGTTCGATCACGAACTTAAGCCCTCGGCGCCGCGCCTCGAAGTATTGAAGGCGGAGATAGCGACCTACCTCCGTCATTAGAAAAACATTGTTATATGTTGAAAATTCCAAAATGTAAAAAAAATCTAGTTTGGAGGTGAAGTTACAATATTAATTATATGTTGAATTATTACACACACACACACACTCTCTCTCTCTCTCTCTCATCTTTGTGTGGGCGACCCCTATATATATATATATATATATATATATATATATATAGTTAAAGCAAATTTTTAGCAATATTTAAATGACAAAATTGACATATAAACATGTCATTTCTTCATGTCATGTAAGTGTATATATAAGATAAATATACTTGAGAAAAAACCATTTCACAGAGCGGTTCCATAAAGGAACCATCGTGATATAGAACATATCACGGATGGTTCTATTATGGAACCGTCAGGATAATATCATCAGCAGTTCCATAATAGAACCGTGCATGATAAGTCTCTTTATTAGTAGGAGCCCGTCGCTAGGGTTTGAAACCGCCCTAACTCGTCATTCCCAGTGCACTTACTCTCGTCAAGTAGCCTTGCCGCTAGGGTTTCTTGCGCCGCCTAACTAACTCGTCACTCCTAGCGCGCTTACTCTCGTCCGTTCCCTCCCTTCGGCGTCGTCCGCCGCCCGACCCGTCGCCGTCGCCGCCGGTTGGGACACCACTCTGCCTTTGCACAAGACACTCGTGCGATAGTAGTGTCTTGTCTTGATTCAATCGTGCCACAACTCACGGTGCCGCCACCAAACCACTGGCTTGGCCTCGTGTCGCTTCTGGCCATGGCTTGGTTCTCTGCTCGACCTCCACACTCTCGGGCCTGGCCCCGCTTTGCTTTCCCCATCCCCCTCTATTCTCCTCTAGATCTGTTAGCTTAATGTCTTTTGTTGAGTTTGATTTTTATACTTGAGCCTTAAGTGGGTGTCACGATGTTTGTGTGATTTATGCAAGGTGAAGGAGATGGATGAGGGTTGTCTTTGAGTGGTGGGGTCGCCTCCGTGGTTCTTATTTGTCTTGAGGTATCACCCTACCTTACTCCCTCTCTATATCTACCCCCTTGCTCTGTGATGAAAATGGCTAGTGCTCTGCGATGGATCTTGAGGGCTACTCTGGTGTGGTGGGTTTGGACATCCTTGGTCTTCTTTGTCTTGCTATTGAGCGCTCAATGATGTTAATAGTCTTATCTTTGAAATTGAATTGATAATTAGTTCATATTAATAGTCCCTTGCTTTGTGATGTAATGATGTTAATAGTCCTATCTTTGAAATTGAATTGATAATTAGTTTATATTAATAGTCCCTACCATTCCATTCATAATCTCTTCTCTATAAAGTCTCCAAGTAGTGGTTGCTTGTGCCATTAAAAGCATATATATCATATATATATATATATATATATATATATATATATATATATATATATATATATATATATATATATATATATTAAATAGTCCCCATACACTTTAGGGGTCATCCATCTTGACATGAGAATGATGAGACAGTAGCCACGAGCAACCTCATTGAGCCCATGCAAGTTTAAAAAGTATGGATGCAAGGAGAGCATCAGGACATCTAATTAACTGGATGTTGTCGATAGGTAATTGGACGTCGCTATGTTCAGAAAGTGACGTGGATGTGCAGGTACTCCGACTGAGAAGTGGCATCATCTATCAGCAACCAACAAGTCTTGAGCATGTAATTGTCTTTAAACCCAACAAGCACCAAGCAACAAGTTGAGAATTCTTTTGAAATGTGAGAATGGTTGCTTGGTTGTTCTTGTTAGGTTTAAAACTTTACATGCTCAATGAAGTTGCATGTGGCTATCGATCTGCCATCATCCTTCTCATGCTACGTGATGATCCTCCCAAAGTAGTCCGAGAGACTAACAATATATATATATATATATATATATATATATATATATATATATATATATATATATATATATATATATATATATATATATATATATATATATATATATATATATATATATATATATATATGTATATGTATATGTATATATATACATATATATATATATACATATACACATATATATATATATATATATATATATATATATATATATATATATATATATATATATATATATATATATATATATATATGGGGCTTTATAGGGAAAAGTCATCACAGGCAGTTTGACTACCAGCAATGCATGATATATACTATCACAGGCAGTTTGCGACCACAAACAAATGCATGATATATACTATCACTGAGCGGTTTGATTAATAACCGTCTATGAAAGTATGCATCACAAATGGTTTGAAAACTATCTGTGATGACCTCATGTCATCACTGACCCATAAACTCATACGGCTCACGAAACCGTCTATGATGACGTTTTTGAACCGTCTGTGAATACCTTTTCTATAGTAGTGGATATCTCTAGGCCTTTCGAGTGATCGGATTCCAGAAATGTATGGGCATGCTACTCGTGGTTAAAGAGTTAACCATAGTCAGGGAATTCAAGTCACGTGATTGACAAAGAGTGGTCGAGCTAATCAACAAGGATGGCATGTACTCGCCTTGAGTTTGACCTATATCATGAGGCAAAGGGAAATACATATGAGATTTGTTAAGGTTCGTCCGATGTGATCTTTACGTATACTCGAGAGTTGGCATGTTCTGCTAGGGGCCACTACCGATTAGTGGATGAGTAGGAGTACTCGGGCCATGTCCAAGTGTACATGAACCTATAGAGTCATACGCTTAAAGGGCTGGGACACGTTTTGGATGGCGATCCGAATTCTTATAGGCCATGAGTTCCTCATGGGCCTCAAAGTTCGAGACCCATCATGGATGCCTATATATAGAGGGGCGGTGGCATAGAGTTAATGTGATTTTGGAATTCCCGAAACCCTAGCCACCACACCTCCCTCGCCCAAAACCACGTGTGGCGCTAGCACTCCGTGAGTGGTGTCCTACCCGTCGTGTGGATACCTTGGGCGTTCTTTGCGAGGCTTCAACGCTAGGACGATTCATAAATTGTGGCGGTCACGAGGAGCACTTGGAGGAGGTGCGAGGCTAGTACGACTACAACTGCACCAGCGCGCTACATCGATAAGCTAGTCAAATATTTCACCATGTCAAGCTTTAGTTCTTTATGTAGCAAGCTTATTAAACCGATCGAGATCAAGGCTACATAGCACATGAATAAATATGATAAAGGAAGCTCTACTACTCTTTTGATTTCAATGGTTTGGGACTTAATGAATAATTAAAGCTTACGAAATTTTGACAAAACACTCCCCTTAAAATAAGCCCATAGGATGAACAACAACGATTCACTCATAAGCGAACAAAACGAGAAGTATCTAGCGGCTTAGTGAAAATATCGACAAGCGAAAATCGGTCTCAACAAAGTAGAGAACAATATCACCTTTTTCAACACGATCTACGAGAAAGTGAAATCGATATCAATGTGTTTGGTTCTAGAATGTTGCCTTTGGATTTTTAGCAATGTGAATAGCACTAGTGTTGTCATAATAAAGTGGAACAGTGCCCAATTCTAAACCAAAATCTCTAAGAGTAGAAGAAATCCAAAGGACTTGAGAGCAACTAGTAGCAAAGACAACATACTCGGCTTGAGATTGATTGAGCAACAGAAGATTGTTTTCGTGAAGACCAAGACACTAAAGATATGCCTAAAAAGTGACATGTGCGAGATGTGCTTTTTCTATCAATCCTACACCTCGCAAAATCACTATCCGAATATGCACGCAAAGTAAGACAGGATGAAGATGCATAGAAAAGCCCAAATTCTAAAGTGGATTGGAGATACATGAGAATTCTTTTCACAGCCTGTCGGTGAGATGCACGAGGTGAAGCTTGAAATCGGCGCATAAGCATACTGACAAAGTGTATATCCGGTCTTGAAGCGATCAAATAGAGTAGAGATCCAATCATACTCCTATATTCTTTTGATCCTTTGCCTCACCTTCTTCAAGCTGGGTCAAAACAGTTTGTTGATCCCATTGGTGTAGAGATGGGCTTGCAGGTTGCCATGTCAAAACGCCTAAGCAAGTCTTTAGTATACTTGGTTTGATGAATGAAATTGCCTTGCTTGGTGCATTTTACTTGCAATCCTAAGAAGTAAGTTAACTCCCCATCATACTCATCTCGAACTCCTGCTCATAGTATCTGAAAACTTGGAAACCAAAGCATGAGAGGAGCCCCAAAGATGATATCATCCACATAAATCTGAACAAGTAATAGATCATTGCCATGTTTAAAAGTGAAAAGAGTTTTGTCTACCTTACCCATTTGAAAGTCATTTTTAGCAAAAACAACAAAGCCTCTCATACCGGGGCTCGAGGAGCTTGCTTCAAACCATACAAAGCTTTTGAGAGTTTGTAGACATGATTAGGAAACTTAGGATTTTCAAAACCGGTGGTTGCTTAACATAAACTTCTTCCTCAATGTAGCCATTTAGAAAAGCACTTTTAACATCCATTTGAAACAATTTGAATCCTTTAGATGCAACAAAGGCCAAAAGAATTCTAATTGCTTCAAGTCAGCTCTGAGGGCAAAAGTTTCACCAAAATCAAGACCCTCCACCTGAGAAAATCCTTGAGCAACAAGTCTAGCCTTATTTCTAACAACAACACCATCCTCACTTTGTTTATTTTTAAAAACCCATTTAGTTCCAATTACATTATGCCATGAGGAGGTTCAACTAAGGTCCAGACTTTGTTTCGCTCAAAGTTTTCTAATTCTTCATGCATGGCATTGATCCAAGACTCATCAGATAAAGCGTAACTTACATCATTAGGCTCAAAAGAGGCAACAAAAGCAGAATGAGCATGTGAGTCAGGAGAAGTAAATTTAGAACGTGTTACCCTTTCATGAATGTCACCAATCATCGATTACGGAGGATGAACTCGCTGAATTCTCAATGGTGCAGAAGGTTACGAACTAGCTTCAATATTTTGAACATCTTCTGATGGTGGCGCAACAACAGTAGTAGGAGCATGATCTTCATGAGTTGATGATATGGGAGAAAGATCATTACCTAAATCAAGATCATCTTCTTCATCAAGAAATATGCTTTCAGACTCCCCACGAACTTGTGTACACGAAATGTCGGTTCTAGAACAGGGGTGACCTCATCGAAAGTAACCTCACAAGTCTCAATAATTTTGTTTGTTTCAAGATTAAGCACTTTCGATAGCCACGAGAGTGAAGAGGATATCCAAGAAAAATACCATCACTTGATCTAGATTCAAATTTGTCCAGATTACCATGTTTAAGAATAAAACATTTGCAACCAAAAACTACAAGTGAGAGACACTAGGCCTTTTGCCAAATCTCAGCTCATAAGAAGTCTTGTGCAAAGAGGCTCTCAAAAATACTCTATTTGAGACATGACAAGCAGTTGAGATTGCCTCTGCCCAATACTTCCTAGGAGTGGCATGTTCATCAAGCATGGTTCTTGCCATCTCAACAAGGTTCTATTTTTCCTCTCAACTACACCATTACGTTGAGGAACACGTGGAGAGGAAAATTGATGTTCCAAACCTTGTTGAGCAAAAGGAAGCAAATAAGGAATTCTTAAACTCAGTACCATTATCACTTCTTATTACTTTCACAGCACCATTTAATTCATTATTCAATATGAGAAATAGATCCTTGAAATAACCAAAAACTTCATCCTTAGACACCATAAAATACATCCAAGAGTACCTAGAGTAATCATCAACAATCACAAGAATATACCACTTACCACCAGCAGATTGAACTCTTGAGGACCTCTGTGTCCATATGCAACAATTGTCGGGGCCATCTGTGATGATTCTGAAATAGGAAAATGTGGAGCGACAACCATCTTACCATGTCGACGGGGAGAACAAACCAAATCTTTCTCACTTTTCAATTTGGCTGACCCCTAATGAGATCAGTTCCACTAATTGAACAAGATGATCAAAACCAATATGACCTAATCTCGATGCCAAAAGAAAAGATATCGGATTAGGAAGCTACCAAGCATCTAATATTAGATGAAAAGGAATGATTGAAATCAGCTTTAAAGACTTTCCTAATCTAGAAATATTAAAAACAAGATCACCGAAGCATCAAAACCACAAAGTATGTTTCTTAAAGCTTACCTCAAGATTTTCTTCTATCAATTGTGACACGAAAGCAAGTTGTACTTCAATTTACTTACCAAAGCAACATCTTTGAGTATAAATTTGTCATTTACCGCATACAGTACCTTTTGCCATCACAATTCCGGTTGAGGCATCACCAAAAGTAATTAATTCATCCTTTGGATGCCTTAGTGAGGAGGAGAACCATTTTGAATCACTGTCATGTGCCTTGAACATCCACGAGTCTACTAACCATATGTTCCCCTTCCTCGTGTTGTACCTACATTAAGAGAGTATTGGTCTCCACGATCTTTGAGTTAGTAAGATATGACTTTGGAACCCGATCTTGAGAAACACATCGAGCAGAGTAACACAAGTCTTTACATTTTACGAGTCTGGCGATCATACCGCTGTTTAGGCGCCGGTATTACCGCTCGAGTAAAAGCTACTGCAATTTGTTTACTTGAAACAGAACGATGACAGGAGACTTGAAAATATTTTCTTAGCCTATCTCTCTTTTCTTCCTTTGCTTTTCGAAAACAGTACTGAACCAAGTGTCCTTCTTTTCCACAATGAGTACATTGATATTTACCTTGAAAAGAGATTGCAGTTTCTATTTTTACAATATTCACTTTGAGATAAGGATCTTTTGCAAAACCAGCAGATTTAAACAAAACTTGTTTAGGTTCAGTTTCAATTTCAAACTTTCGGTGTTCAAGAAGCTTAAGAATTTTGGGAGGATGATTCTTGGCATGCTCAGGAATTAAATCCTAGACCTTGACTTTTAGTACTCGGTTTTGATCTGTCTAGAATCATGTTGATTTTTCTTGCCAAAAGTAAACCTCTCCAAAGTGTCTTTAAGGTACTCATTTTCTTTAGTCAATTTAGGACATGATTATTGCACTTAACATATCCATTCTCGGTTTTCTTAGAAGCACTACCTTTGGGACATCTTTTCTTTTTGACAAACTCATTTAATTGTCTAGTCAAAGCTTCTATTTAGGTTGTAATTTTGGGACAATTAGTGCAAGAAAGTGTCTCATGATATAGCAATTGTTGTATAGATTCACGAGATGACTTTAGTCTAGCTTCTAGCAGTTCACAATTAGAGGAAGTTTTAATTTGAGTATTCAAAATACTAGACTCTAAACAAATTGAACTAGACTTGAGTTTTCAATTTCAACATATGCAAGTTTGACTTATCATCACAAGAATCATGTGCCAGTTTTAACTCTTCAAATTCAGCATGTATTGATCTAGCAACTTTCAATTCAGAATGCAAAACTTGACATGATTCACAAGATTTTGAATCAGGAATAGTAGCCTTAAGCCTATTAATTTCAGAATTCAAGCTATCAACAACAAGATCATGTTTCTTCACTTTCTTTTTGTATTTTTAAGCTCATTTGTCAATTTAAGCCTGACCGCGATAAATCGGCATAAGAAGGTTTTACCTCATCGAGTCCTTTGTAGAGATCATCATCATCAATAAGTTCTTCACTACTTGCCATAAAGCACATCCTGTGAAGTCCACCTCTTTTGCCTTCTTGTTATCGTTCTCATTGTCATTTGTCACGAGTCAACATCGCTTAATCAATTTCCTCAAGTCTTTGAGAGCACCTTGTTGTTGCCTTTCAATAATTTTGCTTCTTGCTTGAATCAAACTTGAATTTTGAGCGCCTAGCTGGTGCTTTGTCATCTTTAGCTTCCTTTCCTCTCAGCTTGGGACAATTTACCTTAATGTGGTTTGGCTCACCACATTCAAAGCATCTGATTGGACCTCCTCTTCTCCTTGATCTGATATTGTTGATTGCTTTAGTCACCCTGTTGGAGAAGAGTACAAGCTGCTCTTCTGGGATCTTCTCCAATTGTTCATCTGAAATAGCACTCAAGGCAGACAAAGAGAAACTAGAAGAACTTGATGAACTCTCAGTTTGGTTAGTCACTAAACCCAAAGAATTTGACTTGTTTATCCTGGCTAAAATATCAATCTCATGTGTTTTCATCTTGGAATAGAGATCATTTAAAGTGAGTGTTTCCATATTGACAGAATGATTGATGGTAGTGACTAGAACCTCCCAAACAGACATATCTAAAGCATTCAAAATTTGTCGAGCATTATCAGAATCAGAATATATAACATCAACTGGTTGTAAATCACTAACAATTTTATTGAAGCGATCAAAAAGAGCATCATGATTCTCTGGTTTCATCTCAAATTTAGAGTACTCCTTTTAAATTGGTTTTGGCGAACACCTTTATGATTTAGAACCTTCATGATAATCAGCAAGTGTAGTCCAAATTTTGTTAATAGATTTAATGTTGGCAATTCTGACAAACTCATTCCTACTTAATCCTTGCAATAATATGTTCCTAGCTTTAGCATTAGCTTCAACATCAGCAGTATTATTGTTGGTAATAGCAGTAGGTACCTCATAAGGATTTTCAACTTTTTGCCAAATAACATTACCTTGTGCTTGTAGAAAAACCTCCATGCACGTCTTCCAGTAGATGTAATCCGATCCATCGAAATATGGTGGCTTATCTGAGAATCGATCTCGATCGATGCCATTGCAACCTCGCTCGATACCACTTGCGGGATCGTAATGGCAATCGAAAGGGGGGTTGAATGATTGCGTGAATTGACCCCTAATTTCAACTTCTTCTTGTGTGCAAGAATTTCAAACTTCTCTGTTGACACTTGAAGAGCTTCTGGCAAGAGACCACCTCAACGCACGGGAAGAACACCAAATCAAGAAACAAAGTAGAGCGAATCTGAACTTTATATATCAAACTTGATTTGTGTCTACAAAGTGCTCGACAAGCACCCCTCAAAGCCGCATTGAAGGACCTCTAAACCCGGCAACCGAACACAAAGAAGGCTACGGTCCAAAAACCCTATTATCGGCTCATCCGGCTCTCCAACGAGCTCTCCTCTATTTATCTCCTTGAGTCGTAGTATCCAAAATGAATCTGATCTGACTCTATCTCTCTAAAATCAAGGGACCCAAACCCTTACCAACACGGGTTTTCCAAATCTCTATGACTTTCCAAAACCAAAACTTCCATATCTGTTTCTCGTCATGAAGCCTCCAGGACTCCCCTCCCGGAGCTCCTTTACAATTTCAACAATCACCTTCAATCTCCATGTGCTCCAAATAGAATCCCAACCATCTCATGACATCCATGACCTCCTAGACCTCAGATCTCCCCATCCTAGTCCGAGTCCTCATCGTCACGACCATGATTGTCTCCACGCTCATCTTGCACATGCAAAGATCAGAGAAACCAATTCTTGGCACAAGTTCTCCAACTTGACCATCCATTAGCACACACACACACACACACACACACACACACACCAATAAACACTATCATGCATCATGCAACAAGATAAGGCTTACGAAATTAACAAACCCTAAGTCAAAACCCCAAAGCGGCAACTTTCCAGAGTATAATCGGTACTACCGCCATTGTACGTCCGGTACTACCGTAAACGCGGTCGTACCGCTCAATACACTGCGGAACTACTGCTCATCGGGAAATCTCAAGATCTTCCAAAAACATGCTCTCTGGAATTTCCATGCCGCAACCTTGCGGTCATACCTTTGTGCGGTACTACCGACGTTCAAAATCTTGTCATACCGCTCACCGATTATTTCACTCCAAGACTCGAGATCATCCGATTTTCATTTAAGCAGAGTAGCTGTCGAGCTCTCTCTCGAAGAAAGCAATCGCGGTACTACATTGGCAAACCCACCCGCAGTACTACCGCTCCACAAAAAACCGCAAAGTCCTCGAACAACGTCCTTTGCCACGTGGACGCTCCAGATCCATGGGCCAATCGGACCATGGGTCTCAGCCGTTGGATTTAGAAAGCACTGTCGCAAGTCCGAACGGCCCACTTGATTTCATCCGTTAGATTTCAATCCAAAGGCTCACAATCCTTGAAGAGTTCGGACGGTCGAGCGTTCCTCTCAATATGAGCCGTTAGATCGAGATCTAATGGTTCGAGCAAAACACCGTTCAGACTTCGGTGACTTGCGGTACTACCACAGCACACCCGGGTCATACCGCACTCCGGTAGTTCCAAGACAAACAAAGCCGGTACTCGATAATCTGACATAAGTGATTTTCAATGTAACTTAACAGAGCTCTGAACCAAGTCACCACAGCAAGTCTTTAGGACAAGGTATTCAACATTAATACTGAGACTAAGTCTAACTTATTGTCAATGTGTTCATCATCAAATATCATGACCAAAAACCTCTTGGTCTAACAATATTACTTCTACAACTGAGAAGAGGGCAAAGTATTTGTCGCTCGAAATAGTGTCTTTCTAGAGAAAAAGTTTCTCTCAAGAAGGGCAAGTGGGAGAACCGTGCAACTCGAAGAGATTCGAGAAACTCCACTTGGGGAGGACCTGGCTGCAAACACCCTAATACGGGAAAATGTGGTTGGGGAATCCGCAATCGGAGATACCCTGGTCAGGGAAGCACCAAATCTACGAAGGTCAGACAGGACACGCAAAGTATCTGCTCGGTATTCGCGTGATATATTGTTGTTGGACAATGATGAGCTTGTGACTTATAAGGAAGCAATGATGGGCCTAGGCTCTAAGAAATGGCTTGGAGCTATGAAATCCGAGATAGACTCCATGAGAGAGAGTCAGGTTTGGAACCTAGTCGATCCGCCTGATGGTGTTAAATCCATTGAGTGCAAATGGATCTATAAGAAAAAGATTGACATGGATGAAAATGTTCACATTCATAAAGCTCGACTTGTCGCAAAAGGGTTTCGACACGTCAAGGGGTTGACTACGATGAAACTTTCTCGCCGGTAGCGATGCTTAAATCTGTACGAATCATTCTAGCTATTGCTACATATTTCGATTATGAGATATGACAAATGGATGTCAAAATGGCTCTCCTTAATGGAAACCTAAGTGAAGATATGTACATGACACAACCTGAGGGTTTTGTCGATCCAAAGAATGCTAGTAAAGTGTGCAAACTTTTGAAATCCATTTATGGGTTGAAGCAAGCATCTCGGAGTTGGAATATACATTTTGATGAGGAAGTCAAAAGGTTTGGTTTCGTCAAGAACAAAGAAGAACCTTGTGTTTACATGAAGGTTAGTGGGAGCGCACTTGTAATCCTAATGTTATATGTGGATGACATATTAATTGGATTAAGCTAAAGTACTTATATTGATAAGGTGTTGAAATGGTTCAACATGCAGGATGCCAAGAAGGGGTTCTTGCCTATGTCACATGGCATAAGTCTTAGCAAGAGTCAGTATTCTTCGACAACTGATGAGCGAGACCGTATGAATGGTATTCCATACGCTTCAGCTACTAGATCTATCATGTACGCCATCATATATACTCGATCAGATGTATCATATGCTCTAAGTGTTACAAGCAGATACCAAGCTGATCTCGGTGAAGATCATTGGGCAGTTGTGAAAATATTCTGAAGTACTTGAGAAGGACTAAGGATGCGTTCCTAGTTTATGGCAGTGATGAAGAGCTCATTGTGAATGGTTACACAGATGCAAGCTTTCAATCCGACAAAGATGATTATCGTTCGCAATCTGGGTTTGTATTCATTTTGAATAGAGGAGCAGTGAACTAGAAAAGTTCCAAGCAAAAGACGATTGCTGATTCTACGACGGAGGCCAAGTACATTGCGGCTTTTGGAGCTGTGAAGGAACATGTTTGGATAAGGAATTTTATTGCTGAATTGGGTATGGTCCTGAGTGCCTCGAGCCCAATGGATCTCTATTGTGATAATAATGGAGCCATTGCGCACGCTAAGGAGCCTAGATCCCCTCAGAAGTCCAAACATATACTCAGGCGCTATCATCTTATTTTGCGATATTGTGGATAGAGGAGATGTAAAGATATGCAAAGTACACATGGATTTAAATGTTACTGATCCGTTGACAAAGCCTCTTACACAGCCAAAACATGAGGCACACACAGGAGCTATTGGTATTAGATACTTAAATAATTGACTCCAGTGCAAGTGGGAGACTGTTAGAAATATGCCCTAGAGGTAATCATAGAGATGATTATATTTCGTTATGTTCATAATTTATTGGATAATATATTATCTTGTTCCAAGAATAATATCACTAATATTTATTATCAAGTATGTGACTTGATTATGAAACTCTATATTTATCTTTGTGATGATTATTCTAAAGCTATGCCGCAACCTCCAAGAACCCCCACCCCCCACTAGCCATCGCCGCTCTGGCACCGTGTGCACCCCATCCAGTCCCGAGCCTCCTCCTCCTCCTCCTTCCCCTCCCCTCCTCCCCTCCCCTCTCTTCCTGCTCTCGCGGAGTGGTGGCATTCTTTATTGCGATGGCGGCGAGCCCCTGTGGACCTTGGTCGTGGGCAGCCATTCCCCCTCGACCGAAGCTCACGGGTCGCTGGCGTCCCCCTTGAAGGCCAGATCTAGATCTGGCCCCCCGATCGCCGATGCTCTTGAGCCGCTAGGGCCCCTTGGTCATGCTGGGAGCTCTACCACCTGTCGAAGCAGCCATCGGAGGTGGGATCAGGGGTGCCGACACTGCGGATTTCATTGTGCGGGGAGCCACCATCTTTGCACGTGCCAGGAGGCCCCCTGTCGCGTAGGGAGCTGCTGCCTCCGCATCTCTGGGGCCGTCGGCATCTTCGCACGCGCTGGGAGGCCCCGTTGCGCAAGGAGTTGCCGCCTCCGCATCTTTTGGGGCCATCGTCGTGTTTGCATGTGTCGGGCATTCCTCGGTGCCCCACGCCGGAGAGGACCACCCCTTGCAGATGCTACCATTGGCTGGCTGGGGTGGCTGCAACAGCCATGGGCCTGTCGTGGGAGATTGTCGATCGCCGGCTTCATGGGAAACTGTTACTATCGCCACTGCCCGGCTGCGAGGGCATGCCGGTCGACACGTGTTTCCTCACCCTGGCTCCAGAACCCCCACCCCCGGGATCTCGTTGTGTGCTCGCCGGTCTGCGTGAGGCCGAGAAGAGAAGGTTGGACTCCCATGCCGCTGGGTTGGAGGCGCCCCGAGTGTAGGCTGTGTCCTGAGAAGTAGCAGGTCGGTTGTTGGAAGAGCCCTGGTAGGGTGTTGTTGCTGGTGAAGAGCCTGAGGAGGGGGCTGTTTGCCGCTGAAGTGTTGTCTCAAGGCGCAAGAGGTGCAAGACGACTGTCCCGGAGGTCTCGTTCATAGCAATTAGTCCAGTCCACCTTTGTTTGTGCCGCGTGGGTGGAGGGGAGAGGAGTCATTGTAAATCGCCCTCCTTGATTCGCATAAATCGCTTTATTCTTCTGAGAGGAAGTACCGCATTCTCACCTAATTCATATGAAGCTCCTCGCTGGTGGCCCTATCAGCGTGTGGACCAACCTGCACCTGCTTCTACTCTTCTCTCTCAAGTTGGTGTTAGGAAGATCCTCTTCATTGTCCAGTTTTAACCAGTCCGAAGCTCATGTGGATTGGATGGGAGGTGTTGTCATTCCCTTAGCTTTGATGTGTGTGTGACAGAACTGGCTGATGTTAGGGCGTGGTTAGAGTTGGCTAGCTGTTGTCTCTAACTTTGGTGATGCTGATAGAGTGTTGCAAGGCGTGTCTCAGTTGCATTATCCCTCCTACCGGGGATAATTTCCCTGTCGGGGTGTTATCTTTTTTTAATCTTGTTTTCTCCTACTTTATCAATGCAAAGGGCAGCTCTCCTGCCTCTTTCTTCAAAAAATGTAGTCGATAAGTTAGTGAACACATGATATCCATTCACTCACCAGCCACATGATTAGCGTTGACAAACGTACTTTTATAGGAGTATATTGATGGCTTAGCAACAAAATGTTATGAAATCAAACCCTAAAAATTATAAACCGCAGGACTCGAACAGTGGCATTTAACCGCAAGACACGGACCCTCACCAACCGGTTGGCTATCGTTATTTTTTTTTCTCGAAAGTGTTGGCTAGCTAGCGTTAATAAACATTGGTTCCAGAACATTGAGTTAGTATTATTAATTCTCTAATGCCACTCTCTCTTAATAGACTACACCGAGTGGATTTCCAACCCCTCATAGATAAAGTGGCTGGAAGGTTAGCAACATGGCAGGGGAAACATCTCACACCGGTTAGAAGAGTCACCCTGACCAAATTAGTCCTAACATCGCATCCGATATCACTACTACAGATAAGGCCATCACAGATGGTTCAAAATCATCATTACAGATGGTTTTTTGAACCATCTGTCTTCATGTGTCTGTGATGATATGAGGTCATCACAGACGGTTCAAAAAGGTCATCACAGACGATTTTTGAACCGTCTGTGAAAAAGCTATCACAGACGGTTCTAAACAGTAACCGTCTATGAAACAAACTATCACAGATGGTTCTAAACAAGAACTGTTTGCGATAATTGACGGTGAACGAACAGCAAAAACGGGTGCTGAAACTTCAGAGGCAGTTTTGAGGACCTAAACGACCTTTTTTGGGGTTTTCACTTTTTTGGGGCCTTGTGAAGATAATTTGACCTTGACTTTATGGATTTTCGGATTGAACTTTTCGATAGCTTTCCAACGAGCCAAAGAACGTCGCAATCCGAGTTCGTATGCAAAAGTTAAGGCTGTTTTACCATACAGTGCGCGGAATCGAAATCTGTTCGAGTTCGGATTTGTGGCCGAGGAGGAAAACGTGTCCGAGTCGAAGGGGCGAATGATGGCCTGGTACTCGGAGTCAGGGATGTCGAGGTGCTCGTTGTCGATGTCCATGAGCTTCATCTCAAAAGCCATAATCTTAACTTGATGTATGTCGGGACCCAAAATGTGCAATTCTGGACCCTCTGTGTATACTGCACTAGTCTAGGATCACGCTAGTGCACACAGTGGCAACATCAGTGAAATATTATTTCCATATACAAAGATAACTAATAAATAGGCAAATAACAATAAACATCAGAGTAAGACCTTTCAGAAACTTCATCTCAACATTGACACTCCGTATGCTTAGCCGCCACAGGCCTTTTACCGTTGAGCAGAAGCAACGAACCGCCCGTGATGCGACTACTTGGTAGTACACACCTCCACCCAATCCGACACAGCTAACCTACAACCTGAGTAATCAATGTCAAGACTCCATAACTTACTAAGTTAGGCCCGTCCCATACTAAGCATGTGGTTGTACGAAAGGCCCAGTTCAATGGCACACAAGGTTAAGTCCTTAATTGACCGAGGCAAGACTTTCGAATTGTAACCTATCATTCCCGCCAACACAGATCTACCATAAAATCACACAGGACCACTTGCCCCTGTCCAAAACCTTTTCCCACCCTGTTGGTTAAGTACAACACATGGCATCAACGAGTAATGACACATAGTACACACAGTTTTATCAAATGGTTTCATAGTCACTTAGTCAAGTTTATAATTGCGACTTACATAAAATGATGACTCGTAGCATGGCTAAGCAATCTACTCGCATCTAACCAACCCACGTTGGTAATACAATAGCACCAACTAAATAAACCAAACTAGGGTGACAAAAGACTATGGCATACAATTAGACAAGGAGGTCATAACAAATTGGATATTAACTAATCCCAAAAGCATTGAAATAAATAATTAAAGTAAATGCAATACTTTGAATCAATATAACTTTTGAAAACTGGGTTTAATATGATCAAAGGTATAACTTGCCTTGAAATAGGTCTAAGTACTGATCTTGCTCTTGAGGTGCTCCTTCTTCAAATCATCTCGAAGTATCGACGTCTACTCGCAAACGAAAGCAAATAAATAAAACAAATAAATAACAGAGGCAAAACAAACTCCAAAAATTAAATAATAATCTCAGATAAATAGATCTCGGATTTAGATGAATTTAGAAATTTGAATGGGCTCAAACGGAATTCAGATGCAAAAGATATGAGCTTGAGAAGCTTCACATGAAATGATGAAATTGAGAAAGGAAAGAATATTCAGAGAATATTCCTTCGGATTAAATAAAATAAAAGGAATTGGATTCTTACAAGTGGAGTCCATTGGTAAGTGAGAGAGAGATGAAATCAATGGATGACATGTGGGACCAACTGGATTTATGAATTTCAGAAATTAAAAGAATTCCTGAGAAGAGTTAAAGGGAATGACAAGTAGGCCATTGGTCTATAGACCAAGTCCACGATCCAGGATTTATTGTGCACGAAGGAATGGGTTTATGGACCCATGGGTCATAGGCATGGCTTATGGTGAACCATGTCCACACGGTTTTGGTTTTAGGGTTGGGTTAGGTGTGCCACATAGGCGCCTACGTGGAGATGACGATGCGGCTTGGTGCCGTGGTGGCAAGAGGTGGCGACTAGGTGGCAGATGACATGGCGGCTGATGTGGCAAAGCACAGGACCAAGGGCATAGAACACGGAGCACTTGGAGCATGCCACTCATTGGCGGCGAAATTACCTGGCGGCGCCGAGGGATGGGCACAACGACGAGGCGAAGGTGGTCTTGGTGACGCGGGCGCAGCGGTGGTGGTCAACGGCAATCACCGGCGGCAAGCAGGAAGGCGGCGGCGAAGGATCGGCTTCGACGACAACAGCGTTGCGGCGGAGCTCTGATGGAGTGGAAGGGGGGCATCAGGTAGAACCTCGAACAACGATCACAATGGAGGCGGCCATATGCGGCGGAGAGCACCGGAGAAGACGAATTCGGCCGGCGAAGGGCGGCGGACGGAGAAGAAAGAAGCGAAGAGATCTCGGGCTACAATGGATGAAACACGGAATTGAAAGTGGGGATGGATAGATCGGGAGGTAAGGCACATGGTGACGCGATTGGATCTTGGAGGGCTTACCAGAGAAACGAGGGACGCGGCGAGGTGCTTTCGGTGCACAGGCGCGACCGGAGGTGTTGAAGACGAAGATGGCGATGACGATAGAAGGCGAGGGAGCTCCAGACGGTGCGCGCAATCAATGGAGGACGAAGAGGCGATCAAGATGGCGTTGCTGCGGCAGCTCGGGAGGCTTCAACGGTAGAGGATGGGGCGATGATGGTGCGGCGCCGTCTCTGAGGAAGACGACCGGGGCGGCGGCACTCGACGGCGTCTCGGCGGAGGCGAGCTAAGGTTCTGGAGGCGGTGTGACAAGGCGAGGCAGGTGCGTAACACGAGGATGTCCCGGGGCTTATATAGCACGGGGAGTTGTGCTCGACTCGGACGCCAAGGCGGTGGCACAAGTCACAAATCCACGCTATTGCTCACACGCCTTAGGCGGGCTGTGAGATCGGCAAGGTGCCCAAAGCGGAAGCTAGGGTTTAGCGGCGTCATTTGGTAGCCAAGGAGTTGGGCGAGGTTTGAATGGGTCGGAGCGAGATAGGAAGGACCGGCGCCTAGGCCGGAGGAGAGAGGAAGTTGAGTGGGCTGACCAATTCGGCCCACGAAGGCAATTGAAAAAGAAAAGATTTAGGAATTTAAATAAAAGCTAAACATCCAAATGAGCTAAAATAAATAGCAAATAAATTCAAAAAAATCCAAGAAAATACACAAAAATTCTTTAAATTGATGTTTAGATTAGTCAAATTAAATATCATAAATTTAGAAAATTCCCAATTAAACTTTATTAATTCAAATAAAATTGGTGAATTTTTTCAGGGATCTAAACTACTCAAAAGATTTTTGAAAAGCCAAATTTTGGGAGGTTACAAACCTCCCCCCTTAAAGGAATCTCGTCCCCGAGATTCAGGCTGGCTATAGAAAAGGTAGGGGAACTCAGCCTTCGGGTTCACTTCTTGCTTTCAAACTGCTTTGACTTCAACAGAATTGCTCTTCTGAACACTTACGGAACAACGCCTTGCTTCTTGCTGAACTACTCGCTTCAATGAAAACTTGACAGACTGGCTCCTGGCAGGGAGGCATCTTGAAACTCGATTGCTTCTGACGGGGCTGCTTGATTGGTGCTCGAAGACACTTCTGGAGTTGAGGAGATCCTATTGCTGACTGGCAACTCAGGTTGACAACTAATTCTTCTTCTGAGGTTCGAAAACTGAACTGACCGACACATCTCTGTCACCTCTGTCGCACAATCCTTAACACAGATCTTCAACAGGTATCCTGACGATAGCAAGACTGCGAGAGTGATAATCTGTATAATCTGCATAACCTGCGTAGCTTTTCTACTTGCACTAAGCTACTTATAATCCCTTTTAGGATTAAAAATATTTGGCCTTTTGCTTGATGATTCACGCAAAATCTACATACTTGGTGATATGATTTGCTCCTCGCTGAGTAAAGATTGCTCGACCTGGTTCCATGAGTAAGGCACAACTCATTTTTCTTTTAGTCTGTCTGCTGTTTGGAGGTGATACACAATACTGACATTTAACAACTATCCAAGGTCTTATAGATACTCGATCTTGACACAAGGTGGCCGGTACCCTCGGTCTAACACTAACTTTTACGCACGTCGTGCAAATTAACCATCTCTGTTGATCGACATTACACCAATTACGCGAATACCATCTCGTAAGTATACAACCTCTGTCATATACCATTCTGCTAAGCGGTCTCCAGATTGGGTGACATTAATAGGAATGATGCGGCAAATCTTTCTGACAACTGATTAACATTCACCTTTCAAGAAATTATATCCCGATTGGGTCCTGGGAAATCCCTATCTGAATTCTCAGGGCTAGAGGTACTCTGACTAGCCTCTGACTTGTTGGTTGTCTTTCTGACATATCAAACTCAGGGTAACCCATTCCGTGATATTTCGCTTTTAAGTTGGATCATTATAATTTGACTTCGAGCTCTTTATGCACCTTTGTACTTTTTAGAGAAAACGGAAGGCTTGCACATAGATGTTGGTTCGAGCCTCAACTACATGAGTTTCTTGTGATCAGATACGCGGACATACTCAATGTTTCACGGATCATTTGTTAGCCTTTAATGGGTTCCAAGGCTAAACCTTGCCTCACGTGAGGACTGATTTCCTTAACATAACTGTCATCTCACTGTTTTGTCGACACTGATGTCTAACATCTGTTTGAACTCTAGGGTTCGACAAATATCCTCTTGAAACTGACTCAAGACTCAACTTTTGACTTTCACAAGTAACTTTAGCTGACTGAACAATAGATTCCTGCGGTAGCTTTTCTGATTCAAAGCATCTGCTATAATACTGGTCTGTCCTGAGAGAACGGATTTCAACCTCATGGTTCTCAATCCAATAAAACCATCTTTGTTGCCCCATGATAGCAAACTTTGAATTATGACTAGGATAATTCACTACTTGAAACCTTAGTTAATAGAAAGTGCTGGCAAAACTTCTTAACACACTGATTCTTGGATGTTCCGTGCTAAAAGCTAACAATGTTCTTTCTGATATCTAGCAGTACGAACACTGGAGTCGTGATTAATCTCTTTTGAACTTCTCACCGACTCAGTTCACTTCTAACGATCTGGATGAACTTGTCCTTTTACAACGAGTGAGGGGGGTCTTGGCTATCTTGAAAAGACTGCTTTACTAATCTTCAACTGACACTGTCTTGTTCACAGATGATTCTGGATAAAACTAAAATTCTTACTCAAAACTCAACAAGGCTGACTCTGAGGTTTTGAAGATTAGCTCTTGGATAAATTGAAATTCTCGCACATCCTTGTGCTACCATTTCACTTCTCAAACAACACTGACACTAGCTAAGATGATGAGCTTGGTTTGACACTTACTTTAGCTGAGAAAATCATCTGATCTGTTCCATCATTTCTGCGAACTCATTGGCAACGTTTGCCATATATCATCTCCGACGTAATTCCTTCTAACATTGACTGATCCTAGGTACTAAGTCAAAGACAAACTTGACTTCTGATACGATTGTGTGTTGTATAGATCGCTTGCAATGATCAATGCATATTCTCTTGCGGATATGAACATTATCCAATGGTTAGATCTTTCAATCATTTACTATTATCCCACTGCTATGCAAAATGATGAGTTGGGATCCAACATCACGTTCCATAATTACGGCTCTATGACCTTCAAACAACATGACTCAACGTCTGATTACTCAATTTGCAGAGGCAGACGCTTAGAAAGGTATCCAACAATTATTTTCCTTCGCAACTGGCATACAAAGATGTCCACCTTTTTACTCTTTTAGCATAAGGGAATATTACAATGATTCTCTGACTTTATTGGTACTAACAAAGGCATGACATTGCATAATATGATATCACCAATCTATGCTTCCTTGGTAACATCATGATCCAAATGTCTCTTCTTTGACTACTTCGCTGGACACACGGATCCTGGTGCGTTACCACTTGCTCTGGGAGTTACGATCTTGACTGACACAACTTCTGGCATTCTTACATTTGGAGCGAGTGACTGTTTCCTCTTAGGACACTGGCTGACGTAGTGACCTTTTTTATGATAGTTGTAGCATATATGTGTCGAGCCTTGCGACTTTTCTGACGAGACTATGGCAGAATGACTATCCTTCTTGAAGGACAAAGTTTGTCACTTTGTAGGGCATTTCTTGGCATAGTGGTCTTACTCACCACACTCGAAACACTCCACTAGTAATACTGGTTTGCTTTTCTTTTGAGATGGGTTGCCAAGGTCCACATTCTGCTTTTGTGATTCTTCAGCTGACCAATACAATACTGACAATGGCTTGCCTTCTTTTGCTTATGCTCTGACAGTGGCTCGAAAGCTTCCTCGCTAACATCGTGTTGCAGAAATCAACGCTGAATACATGGGCACTGACTCAGACAATGATCATCGCCTTCACATAAGAAACATGTGATTTTGCTCATTGGACATTCTCCAACGGAATGGTTTCCTTTGCAATTGGAACAATATTGTGCTCATCGGCACTATAGCCTATTTCTCCACAACGGATACATGCACAATTAAACGTGACGACTTCGGTTCGGGATGCGAATTCATCGCTGAATGTGACTGCAAGGTTGATCTGGCCTACGGCCGTCACGGGCTTTCCTCCGAAGCCTAGCAGGGGTATGCCTGGAGGAGTTAGGCGATCCCGGGGGATCATCATCTTGTCGAAAGCGTCCACGAACAGGAGGTCCGCTAAGCTCCCTCCGTCGACAAGGACGCGCCTCACCTCGAAATCCGCAATGTTGGCGGAAATGACGAGGGGGTCTTGGTGCGGAAAGTACACCCCACGGGCGTCCTCGGGCCCGAAGGATATGGGTATCTCGGCGTAGCGAGGCGGGCTAGACACCGGGTACGTTGCCACGTGGTGGATCTGCCGGACGTACGTGCGCCGCTGCCTTTTCGATGGCATACCGAGCGAGGATCCTCCGGTGATCATGTTGATGACCCTCTGGTGATACTCGGGCCAGCCTCCTTCTATGCGGGGTCTTGGCGGTGGTACGGGGAGCCTATTGTCGGTTCCCCTCTTGTTATCAGGCTCATTTGGTTTCTCCCAGCGCATGCAGTCGGCATTCGCTGGTGGTGTGCGAGCCTTCGCCGTGGAGGTCGCAAAACTGCGCGGGTCCTCCGTGCCATTTATCGTTAGCGGCTTTGCCGCCGTCGTGCCCGCCGCGGCCTCGCCCCAATGGCCTCGCGTCTTCCCCTTCAGTGCGGCGCTTTCCATCCACGTGCAAGACTCCCCGGCCTTTCTGCCAATAGTCATTGTTTCACGGCTTGGTGGATGCCCTGGCCGGGGCGGCATTGAGCGCTTCCTTTGCAGGGGTTACATTTGGGGTAGAAGTATTGGGTGCTCCTCTTCGGACGTTGTCCTCCTCCGCCCAGGCGTACTCTTCCATTTTGTCAAAGAGCTCTGTCACCGTGCGGACGGGCTTGCGGGCGAGCCTCTCCGACAAGGAGCCGTTCCGAAGCCCACAGGTAGCTGCGTTTATGAGGGTCATTTCGTTGACGCCTTTTATTTGGCACTTGACCTCCACGAACTTCCTGAAGAAGCTGCGGAGGGATTCGTTGGGCGCTTGCTTCATCGCGAACAGGTGCCCCGCGTCCTTTGGCTCCGTGTAGTTCCCCTAGAAGTTGTTGCGAAGGAGATCCCGGAGTTGCTCCCATGCGTACACCGAGCGGGGGGGTATGGTGAAGAACTAGGTCAACGCGACGCCTTTGAGCGCCAGGGTGATGCTCTTCGCCTTTGTGGTGTCGTCTCCTCCGGCTGCCTCGATGGCGGTCTCGTACACCCGGAGGAACTATGAGGGGTCCGTGGACCCTTCGAACGGCGTGACCTCCGGCATTTTGAAGCCTGGTGGCCATCTGGCCGTCTCCAGCCCGACGCTAAGCGGGGAGTTCGGGTCGCCCCGGAGCACCGGGGTGTGGGCCGCAGGGGTGGGTTCTGCTACGTTCTGCGTCGTAGGTGTGGGTTCTGCTGCATTCTAGATCGTAGGGGTGGGTTCTGCTCCGTGTTGTGGCACTTGACAGAGTGGGGCCGCAAGGGTCGTCTCCAGTGGCTGCCGGAGGTCTGCCAACTCTCGGCGGAGGACCGCCGCTCGGTGGAGTGTTTCAGACGATCCTTAACTTGCGCCCGTCTTGAAAGTTATTGCTTTCTCCTCCGGCTCAAGGCGGGTGGCGCTTGCGGTGGCTTCGGCTTCTCTTGGCCCTCGGGGTGGTCGGCGCCACGGCCATCGCGGCCGCCAAAAGCCGGTTTGGGCACAGCCCTCATTCGGGGCCATGTTGGGGTATGGGTGGCTAGCGCCAGTAGCTTTCTGCCCCATCCCCACGGATGGCGCCAACTGTCGTAGCTAAAAGACTAAACAGTAGAAAGAGGGGGACCCCCCGGTACCAGAAGGGTCCTCGAAAGAGGGGACTAGTTGTCAGGAAGTGCATGCACTTATATTTCAAATGAGTTTTAATGATACAATTGTCCTCCCCTCAATTGGGGGGGGGGTGGGGAGATGGCTATTTATAGCCTTTCTATGAGGTACATGAGATTACAAGCTTACCCCCATATAGGATCCTATGCTGGTAGGGGTTGCAGGGGCTTTTCCTAACCCTAGGACTAGCTTCTGGCTCGTGGTGGACCGCTATAGGCTTAGTCCATCCTGCTGGTGCACCTCGTCCAACGGTATAGTGACTCCTCCGGGCCCCTCGGGCCCGAGGATCCTTCGAGGCCCTTCAGACCCCTCGGGACCCTCCGGGTGGCTTAGGGTCGATTGGACCCCTCGGAGCCCCTTCGGTACCCTTAGAGACGCCCCGGGACCCTTCGGAGACCCCGGGACCCTTCGTGCCCTCGGGACCCTCCGGACGCTGGGGCCTTCGGAACCCTTCGTGAGCCTCCTGACTGGGGGCCCTTCGGGAATATCTGGACCCCCCAAGCCACAAGGTCACGCAGCAACCATTGTTAAGCTAGGTCGTGGGGGCAAGTTGTGCGCCCTCGACATATATCATTCCAGAAATTTTGTACTTAGTATAATACATCATAATACTACACCATCTGCCCTAGCATCTCAAATCACATTAACAAACATCTCACACAGCAATTTATATTGTCCACACGATTTCATAAGATTCGCTCATCATTTCTTGCCCCGTGATAATTTAACGCGTTTACCTTCCTAGATCTTTGTCACCACCGCACACAGTGGGCCGAACCACCGACAAAAGAAAACTCGCTCATCTACCAAAAAAAATACTGAATGATGTCCCCACTCTACTTGCCAACACCGCAACAGGTATACTTCTCAAACATTCATAGATGAAAAAAAATCTAACTAACTGCTACTTTATACAGGCTTTACATACAACTTTTGGAGCCACCGCAGCTAACACTACTTCCAAGCAACAGATTGTGCTTTTGTCCAACCTTCTAAACACTTCTCTATCAATATTGTACATTACACCGCCCAGCTAAACTAAGTTACATCTCTGCAAACCCTATTTTGTAGGCAGTATCGTCTCACCTAAGTCCATCAATAGCTTCAGTTTGTATGTACATAAACTTTCACTACTTAGTTGCTCTGTTCTGTAAACGTTTACAGCTCGCATAAATCCACGAGTGACTTCGGTTTATATAAACATATACTTGCACTACTTCCTGCCACGGTTTTATAAATATTTACAACTCACCTAAATCCATAGATATATGCAGATGTTTCTTTTCGTATCAATGCTGCAACTGACACCATTTTTTTTTCATCAAGTACTACACTTATCTACGTAAATACACACTCAATCTTCTATAACTCAGTACACAATCATTCTTAAATATGCTAACAAACCATTAACGCCCGTGCCATGTTGCGCGGGTCATCTTCTAGTATATATAATTCTCTACTACTACATCCAGAAGGAAGGAGATAACCTTTGAATCTGACGAAACAGGAGTACCTAAGTTTATCCTGGGACAAATTAACCAAATGCCTCCCAGGCCTCACTAGCTAGCCACCGAGCTGTGATTGGAGGAGTTGGCATGCATGCATCCACTGATCATGGTTGCACATGAAACCAACGTGGAGAGAGCAGGCCCGCCCGGCCGGCTCACCTCTCGAGCCCACCCCACCCAGGCACCCACACCCAGCCGCGCCCAACCCGAGGGCTCGCTCGCTATTGGCCAAGGAGGAGGAACAGGATCACATAGGGAGTAGGCACAGTGGCACACGCACTGCACACTTGCATGCATGCATAGGAAACCGGGCCAGGAGAAAGATAGGGGGAAAAGCACCGGCCGCGCCGGGTCTTGGCAGCGCCACGGCCGAAGCGACGCGGTTTGTCCCGATCTGCGCCGAGCCGTTCATGCGTGGGTCGAGCCGTCGAGCACGCATGTACGTACGTGCGTCCCCGTCCCGTGCCTGCTTCCATATGCAGCATTATTCTCCGACGAGCCTGGCAGTGCATGCATGCAGCGGCAGAGAGAAGCTAGCCAAGTAGCCAGGCCAGGCGACGAACCGACCGGAGCAGGCCGCGCCTCCGTTCGACCCAGCAAGCGGCTGCTGCACTACTAGAAAAGGGGTTTTTCCCTACGGTTTAAAACCGTCAGGAAAATAGAAAAAATCGTCAGGTTTTATTTTCCTGACGGTTGGTCGGGAAAATTTAATTTGTATGACGGTTAACCGTCAAGAAAATATTTGCTGACGGGCGAAAACCGTCAAGAAATATAAACCTGACGGTTTTGCAATAACCGTCAACAAAAATCATTTTCGTGACGGTTTTGGCCCGTCAGGTTAATTTGTTTACATGACGGGGCGACCGTTACCGTCAAGTATATAAAACTTGACGGTTTTTTCTATTACCGTCAACAAAAATTATTTTCGTGACGGTTTTGGCCCGTCAGGTTAATTTGTTTACATGACGGGCCACTTCTATCATCAAGAAATATAAACTGACGGTTTTGCAATAACCGCCAACAAAATCATTTTCGTGACGGTTTTGGCCCGTCGAGTTAATTTGTTTACATGACGGGTGACCGCTTCATTAAGAAATATAAACTGACGGTTTTTCTATTCTGAATCAACAAAAGCATTTTCGTGATTTGCTGGCCCGTCGAGTTAATTTGTTTTCAGCGGTATCAAAACCAACGCTAAAATGACTCAGTTCTCACAACAAAATTATAATTACAGCAAATTTCACTAGCAAAAATTGTCAATTCACATATTCATACACATTCACGCATCATATAATTCACAATACACATCCATACATCATATAATTCACAATACACATCGATGCATTACTCCATACACAAATAAGAAGTTCAAACTTATCATTTCAAGCCCAATACCATCCATAAGGTTCACTTGTAGAAAGCAATCCGCACAAAAGACATCTAAAAGTCGAAGATTAGCACAATACACCTAAAGACTAATATCACATACAAGTCACGTAAATACATCTAAAAGTGCAGCAATACCATGTTCAACTATTCAAAAGAGCTAGCAAGACACCATCAAAGTTCATGTAGACAATTAGTTGCATCCGTCGCGGTTGATGTTGTTGGTATCGTCGTTGTTGCCGCCATTAATGTCGACATTGCGCTTGTTGCCATCGATGTTAGCATCGTTGCCATTAGTGGCATTGTCATCGATCTTGAGCCCACATGGGAGGATCCACCCGATCTGGTCTGATCCTTCTGTAAGATGACTAGAGTAAGCCAACATTATAAGCCCGCCTTAGCACAATTAAAACCATTAGAAGTGCTAACGAAGAGCTAAAACAACTAGAACCATTATAATTGGTAAAAGAAGAGCCGAGCAATCGAAATCTTTGACAAGCCTGTTTTTTAAAAAAAAAGCAGTTGCACTCATGGACAAAAATTCTAAACAAGCCTAATACCACCTTACCATGAATATATAACTAATTGGGATTGAGGTTAAGCACATGTGATAGAACACTCGGCATGAGTCCACTCGCTCCTTCTTTGACTTTGCTTGTTGTCACTCTAACAGACCGAAAAGTATTAGTGTCTAGTCCAAACTAGTCCTCCAAATGATATAGAGATTTTGACAACCTTGTAACTTTCATGAGATATTATTTGTAGTATTGGGAATAATTTTAGTTGCTAAGTATTCTTACATGTGATTGTGTAGATGTTTCACGGCGCAGCATCTCTGGTGGTGGTTCTTCACCCATCTTCTGGAAAAGCATCTACATTTGAAAACTTTACAAGGTTAGGCTCCGAGATTAAGTTTAATCAATCTAAATTTTGGTTACCCAAACTTTGGCAACCATACATGTGCTTCAAACCTAACACCCGAGGTAATCTCAAATACAAGCCTGAGAAAGATTATGAGGCTGGATTATTGGATCATAACAATGCATTCATTTGATATAGATACACCAAATTTACAGTATTTCACAGACCATGAACATTGTCAAAGATTTCACACACCAACACCATACATGAGTAACATGATACACACGCACATAGGCATTCACATTGCTGTTGGTACCAACGATACTGCTCATTTGGGAGGCATTTCCTCCATGCTGCTGACCTCCACGTCGTCTGCGTGGAATATGATTCATATCCTGCATAGTTACAATATGACATTAGTGCCAAGTCAATAGAACAACATAGAACATTTTAGACATACATAGCATGAAAACAAGTGTAATTGAAGGATCAGTTGTTAGAACAACATGGAACATCAAAACATTGTCATAGCATGAAACACAGGTACAAATTACACAATGTATTATAAAGGAACACTTCAGGGACAACAATACAAAAGTCAGAAATCATTTCGATCATAAGTTGGAGGCTGAAGCTCATCATCTAGATCCTCATGTTCATCTTCATCTTCATCTTCATCATCATCAATTTCTTGCTCATCTTCTTGAGGATTAACATTCTGTTGTTCTAAAAATTCCAAATCTTTTGGATTTGTTATCTCATCTAAGATCAATGGAGGAGTAATTTCGAAGTTATCCCCTAAATCAATGACAAAGGTGCCATGCAAACCATCCTCTGGTAGAACTCCATTTGTTGAGTTGGTCCTTCAGAGGGGTCAAATCACCATTCTTTGTTATTCAGAGGAATATATCCTTGTGGAGCTACATGATATACAACCGACCATTCCAATAGATCAAGCTGGTCTTACGGGTATGGCGGGTAATAGACACTGTAACTTGACTTGCCATGACAAATGGATCAAAATTTGAAAGCCTAGATGTGTGCTTGACCTCTACCAAGCCCAAATTTTGATCGCTTAACTCCATTAGGTGTTGGGTCAAACCAACGACAATCAAATAAAACCATCTCAAGTTTGCATCTTTGCCTTCCCAAGTAATCTTTAAAATATCTTCAATAACACCATAGTAGTCTAGCACATTGTTGTTGTCGTCATAAGTAGACACACACACACCACTATTGGTTGTAGTCAATCCATTTCTCACTCTCATACTTTGATGAGCGGAATCTATATGCATTCACATCATAACATCCATAAGTGGTAACTCTCTGCGAAAACCATAAGACATTTGGCGTAAGGCATTATGAATGGTAGATGACTTCATGCAATCGCAAGTAGGCAATTACTTGTATTAGTCTCACATTACTACAAAGAAGATTTTAGGTTTTTCAAGTTGCAGCGTTTAAGATAATTACTTGAGTTTTGAACCAATCGAAAAAATTGGGTCCATGATGCATAGGACGGCCGATTTCCAACCATTTAACCTCAACTCCTGAAGTTGCTTTTCAGCTTGGTTTCATTCTGCTCCTCCATTGTTCTTTACAAAATTTACTACATTAACAAGATTAGTTAGAATGATGCAAATATAATTATAGAAAAGTGAATTAGGTTGCACAACTTAAGCACATACTCAAAGAAACCATCCATCTCCGATAAGTTCCTCAAGATGTACAAGAAGGCAACCTTGTACTCTTCTATTGTGAGATCACGACAACCTCGAGGACTAATGCATCGACACAGGTATTGGAATATGTCAAGGTCGCATGAACTTTGAAATGTAGAGGCACCATCATCGTACCGAGGTGCCTTGTTTCTAATTGACCGAACTTTCGGGTTAAAATATAGTGAAAGAAAATTTGTAGCCTCCTCAACTAGGTAAGCCTCAACAATGGAACCCTCAACTCGAGCCTTATTCCGCACTTTCTTCCTAAGTTTTTGTATGTACCTACGAAGATAAAACAATTAATTACATGTATGGTTAGGCTAGAAAGAAAAAATAGCGGAAGTACTAATGTTTACCTCTCATATGGATACATCCAGCGGGCCTGAACAGGGCCACCTAGTCGAGCCTCATAAGGAAGATGGATGATTAGATGTTGCATAGGATTAAAGAAACCGGGAGGAAATATCTTCTCTAATTTGCATAGAAGCACTGCAACATTCTGTTCTAGTGATACTATGACATCCTTGCTTATCTCTTTAGCACACAACCGCCTATAGAAAAAACTAAGCTCGACCAAGCATAGCCATATATTCTCCTAAGGAACCCACGAAATGCAATGGCGGGAGCAAGCGTTCCATGAATATATGGAAGTCATGGCTTTGAGGCCAAAAATCTTCCTTTGCATCATGTTAACACCTCGCCTAATATTGGCTGATATCCATCGGGAACTTCAAGTCTTGAAACCACTTAAGGATAGTGGTCTTGTCATTCTTCTCGATGCAAAACGGAGCCCTAGGCTTGTGCCACTTCCCATTGTCCTTCATCTCCAAATGCAAAGGAAGGACGGTGACAAATCTCTGCTAAATCTTGTCTTGCCTTAACATTATCTTTTGTCTTATCGTATATCAAGCATGTGTTCCATATAGCTTCAGCTTACATTTTTTCATTGTGCATCACATCAATGTTGTGTCTGAGCTTCAATTTATTATAGTATGGAAGTTGCCAAAAGTAGCTTTTGTGTGTCCAATTGTGCAATTTGCCAAAGTTTTTGTATCACCCACAAATTTGTCTATTTGGGCTTCGACTTCCTCTCCGTTAAATACCTTGGTGCCTCCTCAAGCCTTTGTTGTGTTCTTCGAAATGCATAAGCTTGGGTTACGAATTCATGGTCCCTACGAGAAAGCGTCTGTGACAATCAAACCAACAAGCCTTGCGACCATTACGGTTGAAATGCTTTGCTTTCACACAAACATTCGGACACGCAAATGAACCATGTGTGCTCCAACCCAAGCAAACATACCATATGCAGGAAAATCATGGATGACCATAGATATCTTTGCTGCATTGTAAAGTTTTGCTTGAGTGAAGCATCCCATGTTTCTACCCCATCCCACAACTTGATAAGTTAACAACTAAAGGTTGCATTAGAATATTTAATTGCTTTCACGGATGCCGAGGACCGGGGATAACAAGGGCAAGGAATATGTATTACGCCTCAAGAGCTTGCTTGGGGAAGATTTAAGGAGCCACAAACACTAGCCAACATGAGTAAGGAGCAGCACCCAAACTAAATGGTGTGAAACCATCTGTTGCTATAGCAAGTCGCACATTTCTAGGATCGCTTGCGAAGCCTGGGAAATCCTCATCAAATTGTTGCCAAGCTTCCCCATCACATGGATGCACCATCTTACCAAATGTGGAGCAACTATGCGATCGCATTAGCTTTGTTGTCTCCTCGTGTGCATACAACCTTTATAGTCTATTTGTAATGGGGAGATACCGCAATACTTTACGTGGGACTTTATTCTTGCCAACCTCGTATCGAGAGGTATTACAAAAGTTACACTTGTCTTCATGCTCATTATCTTTCCAATAAATCATGCAATTATTATAGCATACATCAATTTTCACATATGGCATACCGAGACCCTCTAATAGCTTCTTCGAATCGGTAGAAGTCTTGAGCAACTTAGACTCGAGGGCAAAAGTTCATGAATTATTTGTAATACATCATCATAATGTGCAATTGACATATTGTACTTTGTGACTTCATAGCTAGCAAACGAGCAACAATGATAGACAAGAATGTGTTGTGTTCTCATGGACTAGTTCATCGACTAGCGACCATCCTATAAAAAGCCCAGGCAGAGGCATTTGGCTCCTCATCAATTGTTTGGTGGATGGTCACCGCTAGGTCACCCAACATATTATCCATCCGATCGATTCACGAAATTCATCATGCCTAACGACATAGCTCTCACCATGTGTTGTCCGTGTTTGATAATTTGCCCTAAACCCATATTTACTCAAGTGCAACTCGACAGTGTACCTGTTGTGCCTAAAGTAGTTCCGACACATTGCACACGGACACTTAATGGTGTCACCTTCGACTAAACTTGGATCGAGAATGCACGATCCAAGAATTGTGTGGTGTGATCAATCCATTCATTAGAGGGAGTCGCACCACGCCCGACCAATATACATCCATTCATGGTCGCCATTAAATAGTTCATGTTTAACAACTTGAACATGTTAATTATAAATATCATATGATGGTATGCCCAAATTAGAGAATCGCACATAATTATTAATTTAGCAATCAACACATAACGTGGTTTATGATATAACTCCTCGTAAGACAAGAACAAATTTGGTCCAACATAACATTGCATTTGCAACAATAGGACATAATTTTGATTACTTACAGTGCAATATTTATTACTTATTATGCATCATTCGAACAATAGATTTTAGTAAAAGCATAAAAGGCAACCATAAAAGGACATTCCTAAAAAGACAGTAATGTTGCATATAGTATGTTGTATCTACCTTTAAAATCTGGGCTTCAAACTCAAACACAATTGTGCGTAAATGGTAGATGTCGGGTCTGTTTTTACATATAATGATCCATGCCGCAAAAAAATATGTAGTTACTTCTACCCGATTCTTTGTTGGCGACTCCGCAAAATATGACATATTCCAAAGATTAGTTCTTGCTCAATTCAGGTCATCTTTCACATGTTGATATGAAAGAAGCAACAAGAAGTCGAGTATATATATATATATTAGGTTAACAAAAGCATTAATTTACCATTCCCTTGTAGTCTCAGACTCTCTCGCATGGGCTACAAGCTTGCCCGAGAAAAAACTTCATCTACTAATCATTCAACACACCTAACTCATAGCTAGCTAGAAAATACAAATTATTTGATCCTTTGTCCTTATAATTCATGATTGGCTTAAAGTAGACGTTAATTAAAGACAAAGCCAACCTGAATTATTATACTTCATTGATATATATTAAGCTCACAAGACGCGTGTACCAACCTATACATAACAAAATAATGTGAAGCATAAGGAGACAAGGTACATCACTAATATGATGATGAGCTATCTCTAACTCTGCATAACCCTCTCTGTTAGTTAAGGCTTTTTTTGAGCCGATCAAATTAATAAGTTTATGTTTCATTGAGCTAACAAGCCATACACGCCTATTCACTTAATTCTAGCTCCAAAAATATATCTCCTCTAGTTTCGACTTATATAAGACCTTAATTAAGCTAAAGCTAAAATTAGTTCAAACAAGTCCATATATAGCGTAATTAGGCTATTGGTGAAAAACAAATAGGAACAATCGGAGAAGGTGACACAGGTTATTTGATCGCCAAATCAATCAAGAAATCAACACCAATCGTGGCTCTGGAAGTAATTACGCGAAAAGTTGTAACAAAGAACCTTGATGACCTATCGCCCTAGTCATTTCTTCTAGTCCAATTGCAGAGTTGATGTAAGACATACAATCAATGCCGTGGAAAAAAGATACATATTGAAGCCAATATTTCAAATTTGGAAAAATGTAGATTAAAATGACGAGAATGCATTGAAGATTTGATGAAACAGTTGCACAAAACCTTTCCTATATTAACAAAATTTCATGGGCAATGATTCAATATGAATAAGAGGAAAGGAGATGTGCATATTTAATATTTCTTTAACATGGAGAGGTGATTACATGAATGTAAGAGTTGAACTACAACCCATTCTTTAGATAATCATACAATATTCTAGAAATAAAATCAGATCAACAGAAGATCAACTTCATACTTCATAAGCTCATATAGCATATTCTCGATCCACATATCCATCTTATGAATTCATCCCCATTTTGTTTCCAAAGGCAAATGGTTTGACCTCGTGGAAATGATCACTTTTCCTTTTTTTTTAAAAAATAATAGCACAACAAAACATTTTTCCTAATTCCACTCGTGGCGAGCCATGGATGGCCATCTCGACTTCTTGTCACCGCCCACTCAAGGAACATGGTTAATCTGGATAGTCGATGGAAATATTCTTGGCGATGTGAGCACAAATGAACGCAAACGCACACAATCATGGCAAGGCTAAGTGCACGCCCATGCACAAAGCAGACCGAAGGTTACTAAGCGTGATAGTGGCATTTTAAAAGATCCATCAATTTTAAGGGTCCTTTGGAAAAGGCAAAATGATTGGTCACCATATGTGAAAAATGAGCATTGCCGGATTAGTCTATACATATATATACAGCTTTTATGGTCGTGCAACACAATAATAAGGAATGTACTAGGCAAGCCATCTCGTAGCATAAAAGTTTCACCGTGAGAAAATCGGCGCGCTCTACTCGAGGGGCGGCGGCACGGCCGAGCCGGAGCGGCGCGGCGCGCGCTTAGCCGGGAGGGAGGCGCGGCACAATGAGAGCCGGCGTGGAGGTGGAGTGGGCGGCGGGCGTGAGGCGGCGGCCGGCTGGCGTGGAGGCGGCGGGCGGGGCGGGCGTGCGGCGGCGCGCGGCGTGGGCGGGGCGGCGGCGGCAAGCAGGCGTGAGGCGGCAAGGCGGGCGGCGGCGGCGGCGGCAAGCAAGGCGTGGGCGGCTAATGAGATTGGGAGGAGAGAGATAGCTAGGATTTTGGGGAGGAGAGATACCGCTAGGATTTATTTGGGGAGCGCTACAGATGGAAAACTGGCGCGACTTTTTTTGTTCTCGCTGCCGCAGCATTTAAAACGATTTTGTTGACGGTTTATACCGGGGTTAATATATTATGTTGATGATTATACCATAATCACAAGAAATTCCAATTTTGCCGAGAGGGTACTATTCCGTGACTAAAATAAGAAACCCCGACGGTTGTTTGCGGGCCCGTCAATAAAATTCGAACCGCTCAAGTTTTGTCGCGCTTTACGGTAGTGCCGTGGCTTTGTGCCGGCTTGTGACTCGCGACTTGACCGGCCTGAGCACCGCACGTCCTCAACTGCACACTAACACTACCATAGTGGTACGACTTACCTCAAATTAACAGCTATACCAAACAACGGATTTGCTAGTTTTCAGTTGTCTGAAATTTTCTTATCTATCAGTCATCTACAATTGTACAGTACTAAGTCTAAAATTGTAGTACCAAGTGATGTGTAATTACTTTTAGTTCTATTTATTTTTGTTTTAATTTTTGTATTTTTTTTGTATTTGTAGGGTTGTAGGTTCACTTAGATTTCCTTTTGTCTAGTTTAGAATTTTTTTGTAATACTTTTGTCTATTTTAAAAAAAGATAATTTAACTTATAAAATATTGATCCAACGGTGAGAAAAAGTGATATACTCCCACCAAACAATCTCTGGCCGTGAAAACGCAACGCACACGCATGCACAGTCGTAAATCAACAGTTGCATGTGGTGTTCACGCTGTCGCATGCAGACACACGTAAAATAATAGACATATCTACTGCATGCGCTGATATAATATATATGCATCGATCGAGCGAGAGTACTTGATTACCTGTACTGTGAGGAGGACGAAGGTACGTACACTACACTGCCCTGGGATGGGCATATTCTATCCCATCGTCTATACTCGTGGGTATCATTAAACAACCAAAACCTTATCTGCTTCGTTCCTGGTCTCTCATGTACTCGCGTTAGTCGCATATATGATATATCTGACGGTCCTATCCACAGGACCCTTCCCTACCTATGTTTTTTTTAAAAAGTTTTATTTTAAAAAAAATTTACAAAAGTAAATAGTCAAAAAAATTTATTACAAAATAGGCTATTATTGTCATTTGAAATGATGAAATTCTTCTGTCGCTATTCCAAACAACGACAATAGCTTGAAACAATGCAGAGAGGGTCATGTCGCCATTTCGACTAGCAACAGGGATCCCCCGGTTAATATTTTTTTAATAGTAAAATTTAGAACAATAGTCATTTCAAATGGTGATAGAGATCCAACAAGTCCCTAAATTTTTTAATATTAAAATTTAGAAAAATCGCTATTTCAAATGGCGACCGGGATCTCGCAAATCCCTAATTTTTTTTAATATTAAAATTTATGAAAATCGCGGCGATAGGAATCTCGCAAGTTCTATGGTTGGTTGCTAATACATGATGCCACTTCCTAGTCGGAGTACCTGTGCGTCCACGCCATTATCTGAACATAGCGACGTCCAATTACCTATCGACGACATCCAGGTAATTGGATGTCCATGCGCTCTCCTGACAGCCATGCTTCTTGAACTTGCAGGCTCGATGAAGTTGCCGTGGTCATTGCCTCATCCTCCTCATGCAAAGTGGGCGACCCCCACTATATATATATATATATATATATATATATATATATATATATATGCACAAGCAACCACTGCTTGGGAGACTTTATAGAGAAAAGATCAGTAATGGAATGGTAGGACATACCTGGGACGCAAGGGAGGAGGAGAACTTGACCGGCATGAACACGGTTACACAGACAAAGGTAAAATAAATAGCGAGAGGCAGGTAAAGATGTGTTGTTGTAGTTTTTGACTCATTTGGTCTTGTTTTGGAATAAAATACAAACCAATTAATGAATAATTGATGATCAGAGGAACAAGCTAGGTAAAAATTCCAGAAATTTGTATGCTAATTGCAGCTTTACAAATTAGCCTAACCTTTACAAATCTGAAAAGTTAATTGCAGCTTTCAAAAGCAGAATACCATATAGGAACATACCATAAGATTTGTTACGTGTACAAAAATTTATATGTGTAAAAACTGATGTTTTGCCTCATCAAAACCACATCTCATGAATCAACATCATACACAGAGAACCCACCTATATCATATAACCATCACAGAACACCCACCATAGCCTACATCATTCATCACCTACATCATAGAGCAAGGGGAGGAAAAGAGATAGAGAGTAAAGGGGAGTAGTTACCCAGTGCAACCGACAAATCGACCACCAGCAGTAGCTCACCACATCCATCTCCTCCATGTATGCATAATCAACAACAACCCACATCAGTAAACAAGTCAAACTCATAGCCAAAAACTGAAGCAACAGAGAATGGAGAGGTAGCCAAGGTCGCACACGGCGAGGGGGGAGGATGAAGAGGGGAAGGCAAATCTGGCGGCGGGGAGGTGGATTTGGCTGGGGAAGGTCGATTGGACCAGTGGCGGCGGTAGTGTCACCGTAGTTGTGTCACGATGGTGACACTACACAAGACACCATTTCGTAAGAGTGTCTTGTGCAGTGAACCATGGTGTCACAACCAACAAGGCCCCGGGAGGAGGCTTGAGCGGCAAGATCGGCGACGGGGCACTTTCGGGTGGGGAGGGGAACGAGTGAGAGTAAGGGCGTTGGGGAGTGACAAGTTAGGGTGCAAACCCTAGCGGGCTACATTAATAAAGGGATATCACAGACGGTTCTATTATAGAACCGTCAGTGATACTTATCACAGATGGTTTCATAATAGAACCGTTTGTGATATGATCCCATATCACAGATGGTTCCATAATATAACCGTCTTTGATAAATATACATCACAGACGGTTCGATAATAGAACCGTTTGTGATAATATTCATACATAAACGCAAATTAAAAACATACGATATATTCACATATTAGTGAAGAATTATATATGAATATCTGCGAAAACTATGCTAAAACCGCTAATTTTATGGCAAGTAGTTCAACACCTCTGCAAAGAACCTGGCATACTCATGCCTAATCCTGCAATCGTCATTGTAGAAGATGACGTAGTCGTCCCACCCTCCCTAACACCGCAGCCGATGCTCATGCATCGGTGGCCGTCCTCCGACAGCGCCCACAACCGGCCCAGCGGCCCGGCCATCTTCTTCCACGCTGCCTCCTGGACCATGTCTACAGCGAGCCTTCGGCACCGCTTGCACTCCCGGTTGGTCCTCTTGGCTGTCTCGCACCCGCCGCCGGTCGGCTCGCCCTCGACCTAGCTGATGTAGTGCTTCCTAATGTCACACGTCTCGCTGGCCATGTAAAGGAGGAGGTCGAGCACGTAGGCCGAGGCCTTGTGGCCGGTGACGGCCTCCTGTTCAAGGAACACGAGGCCACGCTGCATGTCTTGGGGCGCGAAGATAAGCGCGAGGCCGACGATGAAGCAGGCCTCCGGGTTGCCAGCGCCGGCCAGGTGGTTGACGATGGCGAGGTAGCGCTCGTTGTCCTGCCACTTCATCGCCTCCTCCCACTCCAGCGCCACGCGCCTCCCCATGGCGTGCTCCTTGGACGCCTTGTACATGACCTTGCAACTAAAATTCAAGACAATAGAATCTTAATACTACTCCAAACGAAATCAACATGAGATTATTTTGCGCCGTATCAACTGATACAACTTTTTGGGTTTTCTCCTTTTTATAGATTTTCAGAGGAATTACAATCAGGTTCTCCATCAGAACCGGAAACCAAAACGAACACCTGAAGCTTTCCGACAACTAGGATATGATACACTACAGTCATCTTCAGAAACCGACTCTGAACAAAAACAGAACAAAATACCGACTCCTTTCAAACCTACCAAAAACAAAAGAACAGAATACGTACGTGGCTCGTAGGCTGCAGAGGTCAGCCATGGGCTAAGGAGAGCTCGTGGCCATGAGGCCGACGATGTGGACGACAACATCGTGAGGAAAAGCGACGGCAATCGCCGACCTCCTCACCTTGGTCCTCGTCGTCATGCTCCGCGTGTTCACAATGACGTACGTATTCAATACCATGCATGCTTACCATGGCGCATGATGATCATTATTATAAAACGTTGAAGAGGCGCATCGTAATGTCGGCGCACGAGATGAAGAGACACATCGCGCGGGAGCCGAAATATTGAATTAGCACTGACGGTTATATTTAAAAACTGTCTGTGACGTCTGTAATCACGGACGGTTCTTATTAAAAACCATCTGTGATAAGCCTACCAGTTTCAGTTGTAAACATAGGAAAAGGAGCGTCAACCGCATTTATGAAAAACAATTCCCGAAAAGATGGTGATGCTTTGGTTACCAACGATTTATTAGGAGCAGATTCTAATAAATCCTATCCGTTGGACTTTCGTCTTTATTCATTAATTTAATCTTGCCACAAGTTGTTAAGCCTATAAATAACCATCAAAAGAGCAGAACTAAGAAAAAATCACTCACAAACTTCCCATCTTTTCTTACTTCCATTTCTTCTTAAAGTTTTCATCTCCATACCCTTCTAGTAAGACAAAATTCATGGAACAAATTGACTTTTCAACCACGTGCATGGGAAGAACAAAATCCATGGATGACTACTACAATTTAGGTGGTCGAAAAGTCGATTTGGTCTATGGATTTGAAGTCTTCAAGAAATTGGTAGCAGATCGTATCCCTACGATTAGGTGAGCACTTCACTATCTATGATGTGTAACTTCCGATCGATCGATCACGTGAAGTACTTCTACATTCTTTTGTTGATAGAAAGTTACACATCAAGACAGTAAAGCTACACATGATACGAAACAAGGTGCCTACCAGATTACATATCTTCTGCTTTCTTCTATTGGGGAAATCAGCTTCAATTCAACCACTTTAAAAGATCAGTCCGACCCGATGAAGAATGGTCGGAATTGGCTAATCAATTGTTTCTAATTACAGACGGTTCTAATAAATAACAGCCTATGAATTTAGTAGTATCAGAGACAATTCTTGTTTAGAACCATATGTGATACTTCACAAACGGTCTTCAACATGAACTGTCTGTGATATTACCTCTTCACAGACGGTTTTTAATGCAGCCAGTAACATAGACGGTCTCTAAACCAAAACCGTGTGTGATTGCATGTAATACAAATGGTTTTGGTCATCTGTTTGTGATGAGGTGTCCAGTATTAGCCGTTTTGTAGTAGTGGAGTTAGCTGTGGTGTCGGACCCCAATTTTGGAGCTTGGGATCCACTGTGTGCAACGTGTCATTCCCTGGATCAGTAGCTGACACCCACAGTTACATCGTCGGTTCATTCACCCAACTACGACATCTCAAGCAAACACACAGTTTGGTACGCACTTACGTCCACTATTGGACGAAAAAAGGATATCAGGAAAGGTCTTGAAGAGGTTCTGGGAGAGTTCTAGAGTAAACCTGAGGAGGTCCAAGAGTGATCTTGAAGAGGTCCTAGAGTAATCCTTTCGCAGGTCACTATTCCTTTCGAGTACTGTTTTTGGAGTGGTCTTGAGTAGTCAAAGGAGGTCCTGCGGGAACACCGTAGAGTCGTCTGGAGGAGGTCCTGAGGTGTACTGGGAAGACGTCCTGGGGAGGCCCTGAAGAGGTCATGAGGATACAACAACCACTACTACAGAAAAGGCCTTCACAGACGGTTCAAAAACGTCTTCACAGACGGTTTCGTGAGCCATCTGAGTTTATGGGCCAGTGATGACATGAGGTCAACACAGACGGTTTTTGAACCGTCTATGAAAAAGCTATCATGAAAAAGCTATCACAGACGGTTCTGAACAAGAACCGTCTGTGATAGTTTTTTCTATTGAAAAAAAAATCGGATTTTGAGCCAAACCAATCAATTGCTAGACAGTGGTTTCCATATGCAACCTCTAGCAAAACAACTACAATCCAATTAAAATTCTGATGGTAAACACATTACAGGAAAGGGAAACCAAAAGGTTTCACAACGCCCCCTCCAAATGGGGAAAAAAGAATAAAGTTACAAAGTTAAACTAGTTAGAAACCATCTATGCTTCCAAGCTCCTGACGAACTCATCGGCTTCTTGGATTGGTCTTGTGAGCTCCACTTAGTATCTCACCAGCATATGACAAGATGTTCTTGCATGTCGTCGAGTTTGACTCAAGCTCGTCGGCAACGAGAGAAGACTGAAAACCTCTAGCTGCACTCCAACCTTAGGTAACACAAAATTAAGATAATTTTCTTTACAACAAACAACCAACAAATTGTGTATGTTTTGGGGATGTACACGTACCTTCCGGCAGTCTACCTCCTGCGGCAGACAAGGACCTCCTCCGCATCCCTACTCCTCGTCGTCGTCGATCGTGTCTCCTCGCCAAACCGCGACGGGGAATCGAGGGTGGTCGCCGGAACTCGGTGTAGGGAGGGGAGAGGGAGAGACTAATGAAAGACAAGGTTGAGGTGGCTATAATATATAAGGATAGTGCCAAAATATTTTGCCTCCCGCGGATGCGTTCAAAATTTTTTGAACTCCCATGCTGTAAATCACAGACGGTTTCATACAAAAACCGTCTGTGACGACATATCACAGACGGTTTGTATTGAAAACTATGGTAAAATCAGAGTGTTAGTGATTTCAAATCATGGTAAAATTAGAGAGTCAGTGATTTCAAGCCATGGTAAAGTCAGAGTGTCAGTGATTTCAAGCCATGGTAAAGTCAGAGTGTTAGTGATTTCAAGCCATGGTAAAATTAGAGAGTCAGTGATTTCAAGCTATGGTAAAATCAGAAATACTTATCACAGACGGTTTTTAATACAAATCGTCTATGATGAGGACAGAAAGTCACAGACGGTTCGTGTTGAAAACCATCTGTGAAGTATCACAGACGGTTCTGAGCAAGAACCGTCTGTGATATTACTTCTTCATAGACGGTTTTAGCGCTAGTTAAGAATACGCATTTGCCGCTAAACCAAAACCGCTCAGGATTGATTTATCTGAGCGGTTTTGGTCAACCGTCTGTGATGAGGCGTCCAGTATTAGCCTTTTTGTAGTAGTGAACAACAGAGGTACAGGAGGTCCTGAGGAGGAGGTCCTGAGGATACGACTAAAAGGGTGGAGGAGGTCCTGAGAATAAGGACCTGAGGAGGTCCGGTAATCAAGGGAGGTACTGAGGATGTCGAAGGGGCGTCCTGAGGGGAGGTCCTGAGGTGGTCGAGAGAGGTCCTGCGGAAATCCTGTAGCTCATAAGGAGGTCCTAGGAGGTCTTAAGGAGATCCTAGAGGCCATAGGAGGTCCTGAGGAGGTTCTAGACCCACTAGAGCTAGTTATAAATCCTACGAGGGTGGTTGTGAGACATGTGGTAGTGGTCTTGTGTTGGCTAAGGGTGATCGAGGGTTATCTGGTAAAGGCCCTTGACCAACTAAGGGAGGCCCTAGGTTACTTAGTAGCGGCTCTAGACCATCTAAAAGGGTGGTCGTAGGACATCCACTTAGAGTCAGTAAACACACTGATTGTAAACTTCGCTCAATGTAAATGATACTCAAAATAAACAGTGCAAGCTCATAATATATTATATAAATATCCGGCCGTGCAGCCTACTGTTTTACAAAAGTGCCACTTAGGCAAGAGCTTAACAAAAGCCAAAAGTACAGATTAGAAAGCAAGTGTGGAAGCAAAACAAGTTGTGGTGGATCCATTCACTCTGCCCACAAGCAAGCGACTGGAGGTCCCAGCCTAAGCTTCATTATCATCACCGCCATTTGGTTCATCCTCCGTGAAGTACTGGTAGGGGTCTTGGTCATTTGGGTCTGAAAAGATTATATTGGCAGATCCTGAGTACACAACCGTACTCACGAGCCAACCCACAATGCAGTTCTTATAGATGCAAGGCTAATCAAGAGAGGTCTAGAGTTCTTTTATTTGCACAAATCCAAGTTTGAATTAGACTTAATAGAAAATCCTGAGACTGAGCATTTTTACAAAAGGGGTTTTGTAAATGAGTTTTCATTTTACAAATACTAGTGGAGGTCCCACCTGCAATACCATTGAGTGGCTCCATCCACCCAATGTTCGGGCTATCCCGTATTTACCACTAGTCCCCGACCAGGCCTTTCTTAAATCCCTGGGGTCCCACCCCATCTTTCTTTTCCAGCACAAAAGTTTTATAAAAATGAAAGCTATATCAAGCAAGTTCTCACCATCGCTCTTGACCGTGAGCACATCTATCATGATAGTTTTGTTACTCTGCAGAGTTCACACACTTTACCCACAAGAGGTAATCATCTTGATATATACACACATTTCCTTGGACATGTGAATCAAGCAGAGATTACCACAAGGCCTTTACAATGCTCATTCCTCGACGCGGCCCCACCCGCTAAGGTTTCCACCGTCCGGTGCCAAGCACTTCCAGGAGGCCCCCTCTTGCGCTATGTGGTTTTTACTGTGGCTCCCTTTCCCCTTTACCCACGCCACATTCCTCCGATGGTGAGACCACGCCGAGGCGAGCAAATTAGTTGGCCAGGTCATACCCATTATAGACTTGTGGTTGCACTGTTTTTGCATGAGAGGTCATTCCAAGATTCGGTCATTAATTGACCAGGGCGGCACATCCACATACCAACATCTTCTCGTGCCCCCAACACTAGCTATTCTTTCCAACCGCCCCAGTTGAAAGCAATTTTTCAGGTTTTGTTGTTTTTGGAAAATAACCATTTACTTCAACATACCAGCCAGGCTCCCAACCTCAACTGCCCCAAATCATTTTCCAAAGTTTTTAAGGATTGTGGTCGGGCAATTTAATGCCCGCATGACATTGTATCTAAGCAAGGCTAAGCATGACACTTAGATACAGACTTAGTAACTAGTATGTAATCCATTAAGTCTAGGGTGACAAAGGATAGTGTCCAAGTTCAAGGATTGGAAGTTTATACACAAGTATTTGTTAAGGAATTAACTATGACCTAAACCAATTTAGTTTGATAAAACATAGCAATGCAGTTTCATAATTTAAAGCAACATAATTTGCAAAAGGTGTGTGCAACATGATCAAAGGATTGACTCGCCTTGTTCGGAGTGCTGCTTGTCGGGATCCTGTTCAACGAACGGTTCTTCGGTCGCCTCGGCTTCTATAATCGCAAAACAACCGGAAAGGCAAATAAGCATATATCCCAACTCAAATTGTTTTCAAATATGCAAAGAACTCCAAATAATGCAAACTTGTAGATTAGAAATGTGAGACCAGCACAGTTGAACACTCAGTGGTCAACGGATCTGTGGTGGTCGTAGGAGTTACTGTGTTTTTAGAAAGATATGACGGGGAGGTCGTGGAAGTACTATGACTTGGGGTGGTCTTGGAGGTGCTGTGACTAGGGGAGGTCCTGGAATCACTGTAACCAAGGGAGGTCCTAGAATTACTGTACCAGGTATAAGATCGAGGAGGCCGACTAGAGGGGTGTGAATAGGAAGTCTTTAAAATCTTTTGGCTAAAACCGAGTTTTATGCGGAATTATAAATCAATTCGGTTTTGTACAATTAAAGCCTAAATCAACTAGTCTTTACTAAGTGCACCAACAATATAAGTCTATTGATAATGATTGCAAGCATACAAAGACAAGTAAGCAATTTAATTCTAAGAATGTAAATTGCAATATAGTAAAACACAAAGTAAATCACTAGAGAGCAAACCACAATGACACAATGATGTTTTACCGTGGTGTTCGGAGACTTGCCGGTCTCCCCTAATCCACGTTGAGGTAAGCCCAAACTAATTGGACCAGCTCCACGAATTAAGCCAAACACCTCAATTCCACTAGTGGTAGCTCTTTCCCGCTCCGGGTAGGTGAGCTCCAACCTTCACAACACGCCGGGCCTTCTCGCAAGCTTCTTGAGAAGATCACCGGTCCACGACGCCTTCACGCCTTTTAGGTGTCGGCAAACACCAAGAATAACAAGCCAAGTCCCTTGCTTGACTCTCACTACATGCAATGAATGCACAAGCTCAAGTGGATACAAAATCTACCTCTAGATGCAACACATGCAACTAGAGACCTCTCTCCTTGCTCACAAGGTGCAACACATTCACAATTGATAGGAGAAGCTCACGCTAGCTCAAGTGAGTGAAATGGAATGCCAAGGGTTTTCTCTCAACCAACCAAGGGGGTATTTATAACCCCTACACCAAAAACTAGCCGTTTGGAGATGAAACAGCCAAAAACTAGCCGTTATAGACTTGGTGCGGTACTACCGCCCTCACAAGGGCCGGTACTATCGTTCTGTGCGGTAGTACCACTCTTCTCATGGCGGTCGTACCGCAGCTCAATTTCAGCATAGACGACACTCGGTAAAAAGGTCATAACTTTTGACTCCGATGTCGGAATTGAGTGATCTTGGACTCTATGGAAAGCTTATTCAGAGGGCTACACAACCCACCTATTTGATTGATCTCAAACACATTTGATCAAATCAAAAAGCACAACTCCAAGAGCCACTACCATGGTCTAAGTCCAAAGAAATAGCAATAAGCAATCTTAGATCATGCCAAGGGAAAATGCATGAATCCCAATAATTTGTAAAACACATTTACAAACTTGGATCATGCCACAAGGAGTAGGTACATGGACACCACCATTTGCAAAACACATTTGCAAAGTAGTCACATGCTGCAAGGATTAAATGCATGAGCCTCGACTATTTGTAAAACACATTGCAAATAATAGCATCATGCCAAGGTGAGCTAGAGCAAGTGAGATTGAGCTATCAACACATGATGAGACTCAAGCTACTAGACAAGACCCCTCTTAATAGTACGGCAACATATGCTAGCAATCCGGTCTTCCAACCAAACACCAAGACCGGTAAAAGACTAGGAACACATCCTTAGCCCTAGCTAGTTATACCTTTGCCTTGAGCATCTTCTTGAAGCTTGATGACATACATCTTCAATTCAAGCCCGGGTCATCGTCTTGACATGCTTAAACCCATGATGAATCCTTTATTTGACCTCCATCAACACATGATGAGTCTTCTCTTGACTTGATGATTAACTCATGATCATCTCCTCTTCGAGATCTTGATATGCATCAACACATGATGCATTCTCTTCTTGAACCTTGACTTGATGATGATCAACTCATGATGTCATCCGAAGTCTTCATCACCCTAGAACATAACCTATTTATCCAACTCATGGAAAATGTTAGTCCCACAATGATTAACAGTAATTACCAAGATATACCTGCAATAAATGCTTCTAAACAAGTCATTGCAGAAAGGTGCGGTACGACCGCCAACTAGAATCCGGTAATACCGCTCTCTGGTCATATCATTTCTCATGGGCGGTACTACCGATTTTCAGAGATTTAAGAATCAAGAAAAACACATTCTCTGAAAATTACATACCGCCATGTAAATACCGGTCCTACCGCAGAGCGGTAGTACCGCTTAAGACATGCGGTCATACCGATCTTCAAGGGAGAACAAAACTCCCAAAACATGCTCTCTGGAACATATGTACCGCCAAGTAATCTTCGGTCAGACCGGGTTGCGGTAGTTCCGCCAAAAGAACTCCGGTACTACCGCACATCGGTAGTACTGCTTACCAAATGCGGTCATATCGATTTCCACTGAACTTTCTCCAGAAGCTTTTCGAAATGCAATGCATGACTCCTTTGTCTTGAGCCATGTCAATCTTTTATCATCTTTGCATTTCTTTTTCATATCATCATTCAAACTCCGGGACTAAGCCTTGAACACATCTTAGCACACATATTAGTCTCACAACACAATTGCAAATAATTGAATATAAAGTAATATGAGTATATATGAACTACACAAGTTTTTATATACTCAATGGATATGTTTCAACGTAGAGATCCCAAATATATGTGGATAAAGAAATATGGATCAATAGTAATGAAATCACAAAATATAGAGTGAACTCCCCCTAAATGTGTGCATACACGAATGTGTAATAAAAACATATGCACATATTCAAGTTAAACTTTTGGTAGAGTTCAAGCTATATTTTGGATCCGAGGAATGCAACAAGATATGAGAATATGATGTCGAATGCATACCTCTTTGTTTTTTACCTTTTCATCCAAATAAGACTAAACAATAGGTATATCAATAGAAGTGTTAGTTTCACATATAGATTTGTCATTAATCACCAAAATACTCCATTAACTCATAATAGCAGGTCTAGATTCTTCACCAGGGGAGGTCCTGGAATTACTGCATCAGGAGGTCCTGAATCATCAGAGAGAGGAGGTCCTGAATCACTGTAGCTGAGAGATCCCGGAATCATCAGAGCTGTGGTGGTCTTTACAAAAAGACCAGGAGGGTGGTCTTTGCAAAAAGAACGAGAGGGAGATCTAACGAGAGGGAGGTCTGGACCGTTAGATCTAAACGAAGAGATGTCTGGACCATTAGATCTAAACGAAGAGAGGTCTGGAACGTTAGGTCTAAGCGAAGAGAGGTCTGGACCATTAGATCTAAACAAAGGGAGGTCTAGTCTCTTAGATCTAAGCGAGGGGAGGTCCGGGCCCTTAGATCTAAGCGAGGGGAGGTCCGGTCCCTTAGATCTAAGCGAGGGGAGGTCTGAGCCCTTAGATCTAAGCGAGGGGAGGTCTGAGCCCTTAGATCCTAACGAAAGAAGGTCTGGATCCTTAGATCCAAACGAATGGTGGTCTAGTCCGTTAGATTTAAACGAAGAGAGGTCTGGACCGTTAAGATGGAACCAAAGAAGGTCTTGACGATCAAGATGAATGCAAAGGAGGTCCCGACAGTCAAGATGGAACTAAAGGAGGTCTTGACGATCAAAATGAATGCAAAGGAGGTCCCGACGGTCAAGATGAACGCAAAGAAGGTCCAGTCGGTCAAGATGATCTCAAAGGAGGTCCCGACGGTCAAGATGAATGCAAAGGAGGTCCTGTCGGTCAAGATGAACGCAAAGGAGGTCCCGTCGGTCAAGATGAATACAAAGGAGATCCCGACGGTCAAGATGAATGCAAAAGAGGTCTTGGAGATACCAGGACCAGGGGAAGATTCTGTGAATGTTACGACCCGGGGAAGGTCGTGTGGTGCTACAGTGTTACGAACAAGGAAGGTCGTGAAAGCTTTACGACCAAGGGGAGGTTTTGAAAGTGTTAAGACCAGTGGAAGGTCGTGGAAGTGTTGCGACCAGTGGTAGGTCTTGGAAGTGTTACGACCAAGGGAGGTCGTGTGAGCGTTGCGGCTCGGGGAGGTCATGAAGGTGCTATGGCCTGAGAGGTCGTGGAGGCGCTATGTCCTGTGGAGGTCTTTGCGGTAAGGCCAAGGGGTGGTCTTTGCAAAAGACCAAGAAGGTGGTCTTTGCCAAAGAGGAAGGTTACGATTAGGAGGGTGGTTTTTGTAAAATGGAAGGTTGCGACCAAGAGGGTGGTCTTGGGAGTGTTAACCGTGTGTAGTCGAATGAGAGAAGTGTTCAACTACACAGCAAAGGTCGAAAGAAGCAAGGATTCGACTGTATTGATGCAATCGAATGAACCAGCGGAAAAGCCAAAAGAAGAACCAGAGAATATTAAAGGAAGAAACAAGGCAGCTCGAACTAGGAAGAGTTTTTGTCCACTTAGGAACTTACCAGTATGGAATCTGGGAAATGGTTAGCCGAAGCTGAGCTAGCGACGGTGGATCATAGCAATGGAAGAAGCTTCATGCTGCAAGTAGCTTGAGGGAAAGGAGGGTGGTCTTCGGTCTTCAAGGTTGCTCTCTGGAAGCGGGTGATTGGCCTACTCGGATGTCTTGGAATGTCCTGGTCGGAGGTGAAAGGAGAGTGGTCTCCAAGGCGATGGTTGCCTACGGCAAGGCAGTGGTTGTGAGGGCACTCGATAGGGACGAGTGCTTGAGCTTGATTGGAGCTTGAGCTCTCTTGGAGGAAGAAGAGAATGAGGTTAGCACTGGAATGGCTAAGAAAAGCAACAAGGAGGCAACAAAGACTTGGGCATCCATATATATATGCATAACCTGTCCAGGGGGAGTGGTTGGAGTGGTTGGGGCTGTTGTTGGAGTGGTTGCACAGTGCAGTTGACGGCCATCCTAGGTGATGGCTATTAATGGTCGATAGACAACTCCACGCCGTGACTCTGCCTTGGCGTACGACGTGCACGAGTGGAAATCACGGCTACCCCGTTTGACCACTGCGGGTCGGATGTATCAGGAAAAAGGGGGGCACGGGAGCAAAGGAGCCGGATCAGACAGTGGCTGATCAACCCTCTAACCAAAGGAGATAGGGAATGAAGGAAGAAAAATTAGAAAGACTTGAGAAAAGACAAAATGACAGGATGGTAAATAAAATCATGAGAGTAGAAGAGATGCAAAATGTCCTCAAGCAAATCTCAAAGATGCAAGCAAACTCACAATAATAGTCATTATACAAAAAGTTTTAAAAATCCCACATTTTTACAATTATGAATTTTTGGGCTGTTACATGTGGCCTGTGGGCTGGACTTTCGACATTTCGGCTACTAGGCTGGACTTTCATCAATGGTGGACCAGCTGGGCTGGGCTTAGGCACTGAACTCTGATTCTCTGAACTGATCCCTGGCAGTTTTTCAAAATTTTGGGGGTGTCAGTGCATACCCCTGGGGTGGAGGCGGATTGGAGGGGGCGTCCAGTGGGCGGCGAGGAGGCCAGTGCGTGTGTGCGATCGAAGACGAAGGGGTATGGGAGGGAGAAGGAGGCGCGTGTGTTTTTGTGAAACAAATGTGATTGCCAGGGGGGTTTTCGAAAACTGGCGTAAGTGATGCCTCCCGCCCGCCTGCATCCAGGTCATCCGCGTGAGATCCAACGGCCCACGTTAGCATGTTAGCACCACATATATGATTATAAGATACCCCAAAGTGAGTTCCATGAAAAAATTAATTAAAGTCCACATTTTGTGTATATACTTCTTTTATATATGAAAAAGGGTATATAGCAAAAATAAATGGCTCCAATGAAATATTTTCAATCAAGTCGTATTGGAGTATCTTATAATTGGTATTTAAATATATTGAAAATGATAACGAAGTATAATATATTCGTTTAAGTGGTATATTCAAAGTAGGAGTATATACTCCCGGGAGTATATATGGGTGCTTTTTAATTTCTAGCAATCCACCTTTTCGAATTGCTATCTGTTCAGGTAAATTTTTTTGGTTTAGCAACAATGTACTACTACTACTGACTATCACATTTTATCAATCAGTTGCCAATCATTTGCACATTTCCCTGAATTGTGAAAAGTGCCTTAAATTCATACGTCACTTCCTTTTGAAAATGTCGTGCATGTGTGAACTTTTTTTATTAAACCCTTGTTAAATTTTATTTTAAAGTTGATATCTGCGAACTTTATTTTCAATTCTGATCTCTTTGGTCACACTACTACCCGTGACGTGACAAAACAACATTATCACGTCATAGAATAAGTCTGCTAAAATAGTATTTTTTATCACGCCACTGGTGGTGACGTGACCAAACAACATTGTTACGTCACCACTCGCAGCGTGATAAGAGCTTGTCCAGATACAGACTGGCGTGACAGTATTATTTTGTCATGTCACTGATGGTAGCGTGACCAAAGAGGTTAAAATTAAAAAAAGTTAATCAATAAAAAAATTTCTGCATGTGCCGATACTCCTCTCGTTGCCCTCACTTCTATGAATCTTTCTACGGCTACTGATTTAATTAGCACGCTAAACGAGACGGCTTTACGCATAACTTTTGTAGCTGTTTGTCAATATGTACTCATCTTATCTGTGTCTAAACGCCACGACAATACCCTGCATTCACTAATTAAACAATTGAACAGTAGCTAATCTATTTTTCACAAAGTTTGAATGCTTTTAGTCAAGTGCATGTCCCATTAGTTTAAGTATGAGGACGCTCCCAATAAGTAAATTTGCTTGATGCTAAGCCTATGTGATGTCAGCTTTTTTATGAGATGGAAGACTACTGTAACAGCCCAAAGTTCTGTTACCAAATTAAAATTAATAAAATTATTATTTTATTGGACTTTCTGAAATTTGAAAGAGTTTGATTTCTTTATTTTTGAAGTTTTAAAAGTCAAAAATAAAATCTATTAAAGTTTTTGAAGTTTATTTGAGTTAAGGTTGAAAAATAAAATTTTAACTAATTTATGAATTTTCTCGAATTTTAAAAGCTTTTCTCTAATTATTTTAATGCCAAAATAAATTATGTGCAAAGATAAAAGCCAACTTTTAGTTAGAATTATTTTTATTAGGTTCAAAATAATTCTAGGAATTTTTGAGAATTTTTCTAGAATTTTTGAACTCTATTTTGCTATGTTCTAAAAGCTATGTGAATTATTACTTAAATCAATTAATTTCGAAAATTAAAAAATAATAATAATATTTTATTTCCATGGTCACCCATAAATTTTGCTCCGTGATCGCACACTTAACTCCATGCAAACAAGTACACGCTACCAATATTCCATTTGGTTTCAATTGAATAAATAATTTCCATCTATTTATTTAATCTTTCCATTCTTCTCTCTCTATCTAGCTTCTTCTTCCCGAGAGTTGTCTTCTCGGTTCAGATTTCAACCATGCATCAAATAAATGGCAGCGCCACCCACTTGGTCGCCCACTCAGCCACCACCGCCATGCCAGGTGCCGTCATTGCCAAGCCATCACCACCACCACGCCTCTTCTCCCTCCTTCCTCCCCACCGAGCCATGGAAGCTCCAAGCTCCATTAATGGCACCGGCCATTCTTTCTCCTCTTTCTCCCCACTCAATGTATTAAATTGAAATCCGTCGAGGCGAAACGTCCGCGATTAACGCCACGCACATCGCAAAGATCTTCAATTGCATGTTTCATCCACTACACGCGATTAATTAAGCCTTTTCATCTTCGTTCTTCAAGTGCACTCGGGCGGCTGCCCTTCGATCTCCTCTCCGGCCTCCTCCGCCCCTATAAAAGGAAGCACCGGTGCGCAATGCTTCACTCATTCATCCCCGAAAATCTTAGCTCCTCTCTCCTTTCTCCTCTCGCAATCGAAGATTTTTCGTCGCGATCGAGCTCCCTTCCGCCGCTTCTAGCACTTTCTACGGTGGAGCCCCGCACCATCGACCACACCACTAGCTTCGCCGACGTGGGTCTCGCCAGTGCTTCCTCGCCGCGCGAGCATCGCCGAGCACCGCCGCCACCGTGAGCCCACGCCACGACGCCGCGTCGTCCCCGCCTCGCCATCCGTGCACGCTTCTCCACAACCAAGGTGAGCACCGCATCCCCATCATGCCCTCTCTCCATCGCACCTCGCTGGCCATCGGAATGTCTCCGTTAAATCGGCAATGTCGCCATCTAAACCATAAACCGCTTTTTATTTTGCGAATTGCGTCGCCGTCGAGCTAGCTCCGCCACATCGTCTCCATCCATGGTTTCGCATCGCCGTCCTCTCTGCGCTGCTCTCCTCCTCGGCGCCATCGCCGAGTACCAACAGCGCCATGTCCAAGCCGCCGCCATATTTTGCTTTCGCTCAGTAACTTGAAGATGAACAGTGTCAACTTACTAGTCACGTGTTGCATTTGTACATACACATGTTATTTCCTTCCAAAAATTCGTTCTCTCACATGCAAGCTCCAAATCCGCTGATTTTTTCACCTAAATTCATCTAAATTCATCTACTATTTTAGTATTTATTTCATAATTTTAGATTTTATTTAATTTCTGTTAATTATTTGGTCCATTTTATGCTGCCGTTGCCCACCGACCGTCGCGCTTTTCCGCCCCAACCAAGGTGAGCGTTGTGTTCCCATGGTTCTCTCTTCAAATCGCCGCCAACCTCACTCGCTAACTTCTCTCCGCTTGCCCATAATGCCGACGATCGTCATTGCCTCGCCGAAGGTTTTTCTCTGTCGGACTACGCCGCCATCGAAGACCCTCTCGCTAAGCCGTCAACACCATTGAGTTCGCCTCAACACGCAACATCATACTTTCTCTCCTTGGCCATAAAACTTCTTCTTTGTTCTCAGTTATCCGAAACCATAATGTCCGATTAATAGTACAATTTTCGGAATTTTATTATTTCATGTAACATTCAACCTTCCGAATTTCGTTTCTCCTCATACGAACCCCGATTATGCCGATTCAACTTTCTAAATTCATATAAAATCGATACCTTCCTAGAAGTATTTATGTTATAATTTTTGGATTTTATTTGGATTTTATTTGAATATTATTTGAATTCGGATCGCTTACGCCGATAGATTTCGACGACTTTGACGACCGGATTTCAACACCGCTTGAGAATATCGCCTAATTAAGCAAGGCAAGTTACATTCTTGACCATATTTGCACCCAGTATTTAAAATTATTTAAATTCTGTTTTAAATTATTATTGCATGCGATTTATATTCAAGTAATTTAAATTCTGTTTTAAGCTTTATAGTTATTCCCAATGCCTTTGTATGTCCAATTATTGTTAAGAGAGGTGGTATGGAGACTATTATCGAATGCAATATATTTTGGAGTTTGGATAATAAAAGAATATTGTGAATGGATGTGTGAAGATAGAGGAAAATTGTTAATGGATAATGGATGTTGAATTAAAGAAATAGGTAATTATTGGTATTGGATTATGGAAATAGATTATTATTAAGGATCGGATTGTGGTATCATTAGAGTTATATGATTGTTGGAGATTAGATGTCAATCATAGACATAGATTATTATTGGATTATTGGATATTGGATTGAATGATGTTGGATTATTAGAAATACATGATCATTATGGTTGTATTGTAGAAATAAATGATTATTGGATACCGGATTTTAGAAATAAATAATTGTTGATGTGGGATTATTAGAAAAATGGACGATAGATAAACACTATAGTCAGATCCTGAATTATTGATATCAGATTCTAGAAATAGATTGCTATTGGATATCAGATTATCTAAAGATTTGATTATAGAATTACTTAGTCATTAGATTGATGTTGAATTAGTAGAAATAGTTTATTAAGGAATAATGGATTGATAGATATCGGATTATAAAATTAGAGTATAGTTAAATATTTGGATCAATTGATGTTGGATCATAGAATTAGACCTATATGGTGTAGATTGGACTAATGGATATTGGATTGTTGAAGGTTGGATTATCACAATACTGATGGTTTACATACTGATCTCGTTCTTGACAAGTCTTGGACATTTAACCTTCACCCTAGATAAAATCTAGTTGATACAATAGTATGAACTAGAACATTTTGAGAAAGATTATGCTTAGCAATGCTTAGACCCAAAAATGTTTGATTTGGGAAACTTTCAGCCAAAAATCAAATATTGTTTAAGAATCTATGGCATTGGTTTGTCATGGAAGTTTTGTCGTAAATGAATTTGAGAAAAATAAAATAAAATTATGGTTTGTACTTGGGCTTAAATGGTTGTTTGGATGGTGCATGTTAATGCACGGATCAAGTCATTTCCATGATCGAGGCCCATGGGTTTTGTGGAAAGTCGCCTAAGTCAATTGAGGACCGCCTCTGAGCGCCTTTGCTATGCCTATAATGGGTTATGCCTCACCGTACAACCACATGTCCTCGTAATGGGGCGAGGACTGCTAATTAATTTGTAAAGTTCCATCGCGGTTGATCCTGCTTTGTACGTGGGCGGTCTTTCATGGCCATTTCTTTTGACAAAGTCTTTCATGACTATTGTTCCCACCGCGCAAGAGGGGCTAGGAACTCATGATTTCTATTCCAAAGGGGCTAAACCTTAGCGAGGGAAATCGGTGGAATGGCGATTGTAAAGGCCTTGGCACGTGCTCTAGATCGCTTACCTAAGGTAGTGAGCGGTGGTATCGACGGATGCCAAGCAAACTAGAGAATTCGTGTCATGTGGGTAAAGTGTACAACCTCTGCAGAGTGTAAAACTATTCGAATAGCAGCGTCATGTCATGGACATGCTAGCAAAGCCACTCAAAGTTAGACTTTGGTTTTGATTTGAAAAGACTTCATCAAATGGATTATGCAAATGGGAATCAAGGAAGCCTTATGATAGGAGGGTATCCTTCACCATTCATGTGTGAATGTTATCGACTATAAAATTGATTTATAAAATGAATTTTAGTTATAGAATAACTGCTTTGGAACTTAGTACAAGTATTTACGAAAATGCCGTTTTATGCAAATTCAACCATATTAAGTTTTCCTTTGAGATATCCATATATGCATGTCATTCTCATATTTGATTCGTGTAACTTGCGAGCACGGTAGTTGTGCTCATTCTTGCTTAATGCAAATAATTTCAGAGGAGAAGGACTTTGCTACGGTGTGGATCACGATGACTAGGCCGCTTCCCGATCGATTGCCTGTGGCTAATCGTTGGGTCTACTACTACTCCTTTGCTTCCATGTGTTTATTTTATTGTTGGCATGTAAGCCTCCTTTGTAATCAACTCGTTGTTATTTATTAATAAAGTTGTGATATGATTTTGTTACCATATTTGTTTCTTCAGTGAACTAGCTACGATCATGGGACTAGTTCGTAAATGCACAGAGGATTCGGAGTGTTAATCCCGGTCTTACAAAGTGGTATCGAGCCATATCGATCAGAGGTCGTGACCTAGTTAGAATGGCCGTTAGTTGAAAAAAACTCCAAAAATTATTTTATATAACAAGAAAAATAAATTGTTCTCTTCTCATCCGAGTCATCTATCTTCTTTCTTACCTAATTATCTTTTCACCATTTTATAATGTTAAATAGATCCTCTTTTCCTCAGAATTTCTATAGGTGGTCAACACGTGCTTAACCCTTACGTTGAAGTCTCGCTAGACATGAAGCTTCCAAGAGGGCATCGCCATCAAGGATCATCAAGACCGTGAATCAAGATCGCTGTGTCGCCAAGCCATATAGTCTAAGTTTGCCAAGACTCATTCTGTATTGAGTTATTTCCCGAATACGAGTCTCGATTGATAAAATGTTGTATAAAGCTATTAAAGTTTTCTTGAAGCTTTTGAGTTGGTTCTTTTGTTTGGGAGTATTGTTTTGCTCTATTCCCTTAGTCCTTCTTATTTGTCTCTTCCTATCCTTTGTCTCCTTTCCTAAAAACTCGAATAACCGACAGATGGTGAACACTGTCGTCGAAAAGTGAAAACAAGCAAGACAACAATGTTCTGGAGGTGCTAACGAAGCCTACCAACCATCGATGGTAGAAACTCTTGAATTTGAACCAGTTCTTCATCACCCAGCTCAACTAATGCAACAGTTGATACAACAAATGAACAACAACAATGTTTTCTCAACCATTTGCTTCCTACAACACAAGAACGACATTATCGCACCAAGTGTTCCAAGAGGAAGATGGTGGATCAAGGGCAACATGATGCAAGAAACTTCAAGGCTCGTGTGATTCAATCTCAACCCAACCATGTACCAACAACGACCGCACTCAAGACTTCGTGGATCAATACCACTTCCACCAACGCAGATATCCTCGACAACAAGGGTGGCCAATCTCAGCAGAACAAAACATCAAGGGCGTGAATACAATGCTTCAATTGTCGGGATATGGGACATTATGCTAATCGATGCCCAAGGAGATGTTTAGCACTCACCCCGACAAAGATTCCGTGCTACCCCGATCGCAACAACAACACCGTAGCGGAGGTAAAAACAACGAAGATACATATCCCATTGCAGAATATAGAAGTTTAGGCTTGCCAATACCTCAAGAAACAACCATAAACCAAATGGCCACTTGTTGCTCCCCAACACCTCTGTTGGAGGCCACCACGAAGAACTCATCCCATGTTGCAAGCATCACGAGTTTCCATCGCCAAGAAAAAGGACATTATGCCAATAAATGTCTAAAGAAGTAGCAGCAACAACTCAAGATTCAAAGGACAATACCATGCAAGCAAACAGAAGCCGCAAAATGCCTAAAAGGACATCTATACAATATCACACCAGGCCTCTGCCCAACGAAGAGCGGATGCATAATGACAACTCTAGTTGAAAACCTTGTATACCTAGCTTTCTTTCTAGTTACTCCAATCTCGGGACGAGATTCCTTTTATGGGTAGTTTGTAACAAATTTCAAAGTTCTCATTACTAAATTAAAATTAATAAAATTATTATTTTATTGGACTTTCGAAATTTGAAAGAGTTTGATTTCTTTATTTTTGAAGTTTTAAAAGTCAAAATAAAATCTATTAAAGTTTTTGAAGTTTATTTGAGTTAAGGTTGAAAAATAAAATTTTAACTAATTTATGAATTTTCGGAATTTTAAAAGCTTTTCTCTAATTATTTTAATGCCAAAATAAATTATGTGCAAAGATAAAAGCCAACTTTTAGTTAGAATTATTTTTATTAGGTTCAAAATAATTCTAGGAATTTTGAGAATTTTTCTAGAATTTTTGAACTCTATTTTGCTATGTTCTAAAAGCTATGTGAATTATTACTTAAATCAATTAATTTCGAAAATTAAAAAAATAATAATAATATTTTATTTCCTGGGTCACCCATAAATTTTTGCTCCGTGATCTGCACACTTAACTCCATGCAAACAAGTACACGCTACCAATATTCCATTTGGTTTCAATTGAATAAATAATTTCCATCTATTTATTTAATCTTTCCATTCTTCTCTCTCTATCTAGCTTCTTCTTCCCGAGAGTTGTCTTCTGCTCAGATTTCAACCATGCATCAAATAAATGGCAGCGCCACCCACTTGGTCGCCCACTCGGCCACCACCGCCGGCCAGTGCGCCATTCTAAAGCCATCACCACCACTTGCCGCCTCTCTCCTCCCTTCCTCCCCACCGAGCCATGGAAGCTCCAAGCTCCATTAATGGCAACCGCCATTCTTTCTCCTCTTTCTCCCCACTCAATGTATTAAATTGAAATCCGTCGAGGCTAAACGTCCGCGATTAACGCCACGCACATCGCAAAGATCTTCAATTGCATGTTTCATCCACTACACGCGATTAATTAAGCCTTTTCATCTTCGTTCTTCAAGTGCACTCTTAACGGCCGCCCTTCGATCTCCCTCTCCGCCTCCTCCGCCCCTATAAAAGGAAGCACCGGTGCGCAATGCTTCACTCATTCATCCCGAAAATCTTAGCTCCTCTCTCCTTTCTCCTCTCGCAATCGAAGATTTTTCGTCGCCGACCGAGCTCCTTCCGCCGCCTCTAGCACTTTCTCACGGTGGAGCCCCGCACCATCGACCACACCACTAGCTTCGCCGACGTGGTCTCACGCCGGCTTCCTCGCCGCCGAGCATCGCCGAGCACCGCCGCCACCGTGAGCCCACGCCACGCCGACGTCGCCGCCCCGCCTCCGCCATCCGTGCACGCTTCTCCACAACCAAGGTGAGCACCGCATCCCCATCATGCCCTCTCTCCATCGCACCCTCGCTGGCCATCGAATGTCTCCGTCAAATCGGCAATGTCGCCATCTAAACCATAAACCGAAGCTTTTTATTTTGCGAATTGCGTCGCCGCCGAGCTAGCTCCGCCACATCGTCTCCATCCATGGTTTCGCATCGCCGCCCTTCACGCGGTGCTCTCCTCCCGCCGGGCGCCATCGCCGAGTACCAACAGCGCCATGTCCAAGCCGCCGCCATATTTTGCTTTCGCTCAGAACTTGAAGATGAACAGTGTCAACTTACTAGTCACGTGTTGCATTTGTACATACACATGTTATTTCCTTCCAAAATTCGTTCTCTCACATGCAAGCTCCAAATCCGCTGATTTTTTCACCTAAATTCATCTAAATTCATCTACTATTTTTAGTATTTATTTCATAATTTTTAGATTTTATTTAATTTCTGTTAATTATTTGGTCCATTTTATGCTGTCGTTGCCGCCACCGCCGACGCGGCGCTTTCCGCCTCAACCAAGGTGAGCGTTGTGTTCCCCATGGTTCTCTCTTCAAATCGCCGCCAACCTCACTCGCTAACTTCTCTCCGCTTGCCTTAATGCCGACGATCGTCATCGCTCGTCAAGGTTTTTCTCTGTCGGACTACGCCGCCATCGAAGACCCTCTCGCTAAGCCGTCAACACCATTGAGTTCGCCTCAACACGTGCAACATCATACTTTCTCTCCTTGGCCATAAAACTTCTTCTTTGTTCTCAGTTATCCGAAACCATAATGTCCGATTAATAGTACAATTTTCGGAATTTTATTATTTCATGTAACATTCAACCTTCCGAATTTCGCTTCTCCTCATACGAACCCCGATTATGCCGATTCAACTTTCTAAATTCATATAAAATCGATACCTTCCTAGCAGTATTTATGTTATAATTTTTGGATTTTATTTGGATTTTATTTGAATATTATTTGAATTCGGATCGCTTACGCCAGATAGATTTCGACGACTTGGACGAATCGGATTTCAACACCGCTTGAGAATATCGCCTAATTAAGCAAGGCAAGTTACATTCTTGACCATATTTGCACCCAGTATTTAAAATTATTTAAATTCTGTTTTAAATTATTATTGCATGCGTATTTATATTCAAGTAATTTAAATTCTGTTTTAAGCTTTATAGTTATTCCCAATGCCTTTGTATGTCCAATTATTGTTAAGAGAGGTGGTATGGAGACTATTATCGAATGCAATATATTTTGGAGTTTGGATAATAAAAGAATATTGTGAATGGATGTGTGAAGATAGAGGAAAATTGTTAATGGATAATGGATGTTGAATTAAAGAAATAGGTAATTATTGGTATTGGATTATGGAAATAGATTATTATTAAGGATCGGATTGTGGTATCATTAGAGTTATATGATTGTTGGAGATTAGATGTCAATCATAGACATAGATTATTATTGGATTATTGGATATTGGATTGAATGATGTTGGATTATTAGAAATACATGATCATTATGGTTGTATTGTAGAAATAAATGATTATTGGATACCGGATTTTAGAAATAAATAATTGTTGATGTGGGATTATTAGAAAATGGACGATAGATAAACACTATAGTCGATCCTAATTATTGATATCGATTCTAGAAATAGATTGCTATTGGATATCGATTATCTAAAGATTTGATTATAGAATTACTTAGTCATTAGATTGATGTTGAATTAGTAGAAATAGTTTATTAAGGAATAATGGATTGATAGATATCGGATTATAAAATTAGAGTATAGTTAAATATTTGGATCAATTGATGTTGGATCATAGAATTAGACCTATATGGTGTAGATTGGACTAATGGATATTGGATTGTTGAAGGTTGGATTATCACAATATCGATGGTTTACATATCGATCTCGTTCTTGACAAGTCTTGGACATTTAACCTTCACCCTAGATAAAATCTAGTTGATACAATAGTATGAACTAGAACATTTTGAGAAAGATTATGCTTAGCAATGCTTAGACCCAAAATGTTTGATTTGGGAAACTTTCACCAAAAATCAAATATTGTTTAAGAATCTATGGCATTGGTTTGTCATGGAAGTTTTGTCGTAAATGAATTTGAGAAAAATAAAATAAAATTATGGTTTGTACTTGGGCGAAATGGTTGTTTGGATGGTGCATGTTAATGCACGGATCAAGTCATTTCCATGATCGAGGCCCATGGGTTTTGTGGAAAGTCGCCCAAGTCAATTGAGGACCGCCTCGAGCGTTCCTTTGCTATGCCTATAATGGGTTATGCCTCACCGCACAACCACATGTCCTCGAAATGGGGCGAGGACCTGCTAATTAATTTGTAAAGTTCCATCGCGGTTGATCCTGCTTTGTACGTGGGCGGTCTTTCATGGCCATTTCTTTTGACAAAGTCTTTCATGACTATTGTTCCCACCGGCGCAAGAGGGGCTAGGAACTCATGATTTCTATTCCAAAGGGGCGAAACCTTAGCGAGGGAAATCATGTGGAATGGCGATTGTAAAGGCCTTGGCACGTGTTCTAGATCGCTTACCTAAGGTAGTGAGCGGTGGTATCGACGGATGCCAAGCAAACTAGAGAATTCGTGTCATGTGGGTAAAGTGTACAACCTCTGCAGAGTGTAAAACTATTCAATAGCGCGTCATGATCATGGACATGCTAGCAAAGCCACTCAAAGTTAGACTTTGGTTTTGATTTGAAAAGACTTCATCAAATGGATTATGCAAATGGGAATCTGACGGGAAGCCTTATGATAGGAGGGTATCCTTCACCATTCATGTGTGAATGTTATCTGACTATAAAATTGATTTATAAAATGAATTTTAGTTATAGAATAACTGCTTTGGAACTTAGTACAAGTATTTACAGAAAATGCTGTTTTATGCAAATTCAACCATATTAAGTTTTCCTTTGAGATATCCATATATGCATGTCATTCTGTTACTTGACGGGTGTAACTTGCGAGCACGGTAGTTGTGCTCATTCTTGCTTAATGCAAATAATTTCAGAGGAGAAGGACTTTGCTACCGGTGTGGATCACGATGACTAGGCCGCTTCCCCAGTCGATTGCCTGTGGCGAATCGTTGGGTCTACTACTACTCCTTTGCTTCCGCTGTGTTTATTTTATTGTTGGCATGTAAGCCTCCTTTGTAATCAACTCTGTTGTTATTTATTAATAAAGTTGTGATATGATTTTGTTACCATATTTGTTTACTGTGTGAACTAGCTACTGATCATGGGACTAGTTCAGAAATGCACAGAGGATTCGGGAGTGTTAATCCCGGTCTTACAAAGTGGTATCGAGCCATATCGATCGTGAGGTCGTGACCTAGTTAGAATGGCCGTTAGTTGAAAAAAAAAACTCCAAAAATTATTTTATATAACAAGAAAAATAAATTGTTCTCTTCTCATCTGAGTCATCTATCTTCTTTCTTACCTAATTATCTTTTCACCATTTTATAATGTTAAATAGATCCTCTTTTCCCTGTAAATTTCTATAGGTGGTCAACACGTGCTTAACCCTTACGTTGAAGTCTGCTAGACATGAAGCTTCCAAGAGGGCATCGTCATCAAGGATCATCGAAGACCGTGAATCGAAGATCGTTGTGTCAGCCAAGCCATATAGTCTAAGTTTGCCAAGACTCATTCTGTGTATTGAGTTATTTCCCCAGAATACGAGTCTCGATTGATAAAATGTTGTATAAAGCTATTAAAGTTTTCTTGAAGCTTTTGAGTTGGTTCTTTTGTTTGGGAGTATTGTTTTGCTCTATTCCCTTAGTCCTTCTTATTTGTCTCTTCCCTATCCTTTGTCTCCTTTCCTAAAAACTCTGGAATAACCGACAGATGGTGAACACTCGTCGCTCGAAAAGTGAAAACAAGCAAGACAACAATGTTCCTGGAGGTGCCAACGCTGAAGCCTACCAACCACTGATGGTAGAAACTCTTCGGAATTTGAACCAGTTCTTCATCACCCAGGCTCAACTAATGCAACAGTTGATACAACAAATGAACAACAACAATGTTTTCTCAACCACTGCTCCTACAACACAAGAACGACATTACTGCACCAAGTGTTCCAAGAGGAAGATGGTGGATCAAGGGCAACATGATGCAAGAAACTTCAAGGCTCGTGTGATTCAATCTCAACCCAACCATGTACCAACAACGACCGCACTCAAGACTTCAGGATCAATACCACTTCCACCAACGCAGATATCCCTCGACAACAAGGGTGGCCAATCTCAGCAGAACAAAACATCAAGGGCAGGAATACAATGCTTCAATTGTCGGGATATGGGACATTATGCTAATCGATGCCCAAGGAGATGTTTAGCACTCACCCCGACAAAGATTCCGTGGCTACCCTGATCGCAACAACAACACCAGAAGCAGGAGGTAAAAACAACAGAAGATACATATCCCAGTTGCAGGAATATAGAAGTTTAGGCTTGCCAATACCTCAAGAAACAACCATAAACCAGCCGGCCAGCTTGTTGCTCCCCAACACCTCTGTTGGAGGCCAGTCACAGAAGAACTCATCCCATGTTGCAAGCATCACGAGTTTCCACTGCCAAGAAAAAGGACATTATGCCAATAAATGTCTAAAGAAGTAGCAGGCAACAACTCTGAAGATTCAAAGGACAATACCATGCAAGCAAACAGGAAGCCGCAAAATGCCTGAAAAGGACATCTATACAATATCACAACTCGGTTCCCGCCCAACGAAGAGCAGATGCATAATGACAACTCTAGTTGAAAACCTTGTATACCTAGCTTTCTTTCTAGTTACTCCAATCTCGGGACGAGATTCCTTTTAAGGGGTAGTTTGTAACATGACCCAAAGTTCTCATACTAAATTAAAATTAATAAAATTATTATTTTATTGGACTTTCAAATTTGAAAGAGTTTGATTTCTTTATTTTTGAAGTTTTAAAAGTCAAAAATAAAATCTATTAAAGTTTTTGAAGTTTATTTGAGTTAAGGTTGAAAAATAAAATTTTAACTAATTTATGAATTTTCTCGAATTTTAAAAGCTTTTCTCTAATTATTTTAATGCCAAAATAAATTATGTGCAAAGATAAAAGCCAACTTTTAGTTAGAATTATTTTTATTAGGTTCAAAATAATTCTAGGAATTTTTGAGAATTTTTCTAGAATTTTTGAACTCTATTTTGCTATGTTCTAAAAGCTATGTGAATTATTACTTAAATCAATTAATTTCGAAAATTAAAAAATAATAATAATATTTTATTTCCTGGGTCACCCATAAATTTTTGCTCCGTGATCGCACACTTAACTCCATGCAAACAAGTACACGCTACCAATATTCCATTTGGTTTCAATTGAATAAATAATTTCCATCTATTTATTTAATCTTTCCATTCTTCTCTCTCTATCTAGCTTCTTCTTCCCGAGAGTTGTCTTCTCGGTTCAGATTTCAACCATGCATCAAATAAATGGCAGCGCCACCCACTTGGTCGCCCACTGCCACCATGGCACGGCCACACTTCCTCATTGCCGCCATCACCACCACCACCGCCTCTCTCCCTCCCTTCCTCCCCACCGAGCCATGGAAGCTCCAAGCTCCATTAATGGCAACCGCCATTCTTTCTCCTCTTTCTCCCCACTCAATGTATTAAATTGAAATCCGTCGAGGCGTAAACGTCCGCATTAACGCCACGCACATCGCAAAGATCTTCAATTGCATGTTTCATCCACTACACGCGATTAATTAAGCCTTTTCATCTTCGTTCTTCAAGTGCACTCGGGCGGCTGCCCTTCGATCTCCCTCTCCGGCCTCCTCCGCCCCTATAAAAGGAAGCACCGGTGCGCAATGCTTCACTCATTCATCCCGAAAATCTTAGCTCCTCTCTCCTTTCTCCTCTCTGCAATCGAAGATTTTTCGCCGCCGACCGAGCTCCCTTCCGCCTCTAGCACTTCTCTACGGTGGAGCCCCGCACCATCGACCACACCACTAGCTTCGCCGACGTGGTCTCACGCCAGCTTCCTCGCCGCCGGAGCATCGCCGAGCACCGCCGCCACCGTGAGCCCACGCCGCCGACGTCGTCGCCCCGCCTCCGCCATCCGCACGCTTCTCCACAACCAAGGTGAGCACCGCATCCCCATCATGCCCTCTCTCCATCGCACCCTCGCTGGCCATCGAATGTCTCCGTTAAATCGGCAATGTCGCCATCTAAACCATAAACCGAAGCTTTTATTTTGCGAATTGCGTCGCCGTCGAGCTAGCTCCGCCACATCGTCTCCATCCATGGTTTCGCATCGTCGCCCTCTGCGGTGCTCTCCTTCCTCGCCGCCATCGCCGAGTACCAACAGCGCCATGTCCAAGCCGCCGCCATATTTTGCTTTCGCTCAGAACTTGAAGATGAACAGTGTCAACTTACTAGTCACGTGTTGCATTTGTACATACACATGTTATTTCCTTCCAAAAATTCGTTCTCTCACATGCAAGCTCCAAATCCGCTGATTTTTTCACCTAAATTCATCTAAATTCATCTACTATTTTTAGTATTTATTTCATAATTTTTAGATTTTATTTAATTTCTGTTAATTATTTGGTCCATTTTATGCTGTCGTTGCCGCCACCGCCGACGACCGCGGCGCTTTCCGCCCAACCAAGGTGAGCGTTGTGTTCCCCGCGTTCTCTCTTCAAATCGCCGCCAACCTCACTCGCTAACTTCTCTCCGCTTGCCCGCAATGCCGACGATCGTCCGCCGTCGCCGAAGGTTTTTCTCTGTCGGACTACGCCGCCATCGAAGACCCTCTCGCTAAGCCGTCAACACCATTGAGTTCGCCTCAACACGCAACATCATACTTTCTCTCCTTGGCCATAAAACTTCTTCTTTGTTCTCAGTTATCCGAAACCATAATGTCCGATTAATAGTACAATTTTCGGAATTTTATTATTTCATGTAACATTCAACCTTCCGAATTTCGTTCTCCTCATACGAACCCCGATTATGCCGATTCAACTTTCTAAATTCATATAAAATCGATACCTTCCTAGCAGTATTTATGTTATAATTTTTGGATTTTATTTGGATTTTATTTGAATATTATTTGAATTCGGATCGCTTACGCCAGATAGATTTCGACGACTTGGACGAATCGGATTTCAACACCGCTTGAGAATATCGCCTAATTAAGCAAGGCAAGTTACATTCTTGACCATATTTGCACCCAGTATTTAAAATTATTTAAATTCTGTTTTAAATTATTATTGCATGCGATTTATATTCAAGTAATTTAAATTCTGTTTTAAGCTTTATAGTTATTCCCAATGCCTTTGTATGTCCAATTATTGTTAAGAGAGGTGGTATGGAGACTATTATCGAATGCAATATATTTTGGAGTTTGGATAATAAAAGAATATTGTGAATGGATGTGTGAAGATAGAGGAAAATTGTTAATGGATAATGGATGTTGAATTAAAGAAATAGGTAATTATTGGTATTGGATTATGGAAATAGATTATTATTAAGGATCGGATTGTGGTATCATTAGAGTTATATGATTGTTGGAGATTAGATGTCAATCATAGACATAGATTATTATTGGATTATTGGATATTGGATTGAATGATGTTGGATTATTAGAAATACATGATCATTATGGTTGTATTGTAGAAATAAATGATTATTGGATACCGGATTTTAGAAATAAATAATTGTTGATGTGGGATTATTAGAAAATGGACGATAGATAAACACTATAGTCGATCCTGAATTATTGATATCGATTCTAGAAATAGATTGCTATTGGATATCGATTATCTAAAGATTTGATTATAGAATTACTTAGTCATTAGATTGATGTTGAATTAGTAGAAATAGTTTATTAAGGAATAATGGATTGATAGATATCGGATTATAAAATTAGAGTATAGTTAAATATTTGGATCAATTGATGTTGGATCATAGAATTAGACCTATATGGTGTAGATTGGACTAATGGATATTGGATTGTTGAAGGTTGGATTATCACAATACTTGATGGTTTACATATCGATCTCGTTCTTGACAAGTCTTGGACATTTAACCTTCACCCTAGATAAAATCTAGTTGATACAATAGTATGAACTAGAACATTTTGAGAAAGATTATGCTTAGCAATGCTTAGACCCAAAATGTTTGATTTGGGAAACTTTCACCAAAAATCAAATATTGTTTAAGAATCTATGGCATTGGTTTGTCATGGAAGTTTTGTCGTAAATGAATTTGAGAAAATAAAATAAAATTATGGTTTGTACTTGGGCGAAATGGTTGTTTGGATGGTGCATGTTAATGCACGGATCAAGTCATTTCCATGATCGAGGCCCATGGGTTTTGTGGAAAGTCGCCCAAGTCAATTGAGGACCGCCTCTGAGCGTGCCTTTGCTATGCCTATAATGGGTTATGCCTCACCGCACAACCACATGTCCTCGTAATGGGGCGAGGACCAGCTAATTAATTTGTAAAGTTCCATCGCGGTTGATCCTGCTTGTACGTGGGCGGTCTTTCATGGCCATTTCTTTTGACAAAGTCTTTCATGACTATTGTTCCCACCGGCGCAAGAGGGGCTAGGAACTCATGATTTCTATTCCAAAGGGGCTAAACCTTAGCGAGGGAAATCTGTGGAATGGCGATTGTAAAGGCCTTGGCACGTGCTCTAGATCGCTACCTAAGGTAGTGAGCGGTGGTATCGACGGATGCCAAGCAAACTAGAGAATTCGTGTCATGTGGGTAAAGTGTACAACCTCTGCAGAGTGTAAAACTATTCAATAGCGCGTCATGATCATGGACATGCTAGCAAAGCCACTCAAAGTTAGACTTTGGTTTTGATTTGAAAAGACTTCATCAAATGGATTATGCAAATGGGAATCATGGAAGCCTTATGATAGGAGGGTATCCTTCACCATTCATGTGTGAATGTTATCGACTATAAAATTGATTTATAAAATGAATTTTAGTTATAGAATAACCGCTTTGGAACTTAGTACAAGTATTTACGTAAAATGCTCGTTTTATGCAAATTCAACCATATTAAGTTTTCCTTTGAGATATCCATATATGCATGTCATTCTTTACATTTGATTCGGTGTAACTTGCGAGCACGGTAGTTGTGCTCATTCTTGCTTAATGCAAATAATTTCAGAGGAGAAGGACTTTGCTACGGTGTGGATCACGATGACTAGGCCGCTTCCCGATCGATTGCCTGTGGCGAATCGTTGGGTCTACTACTACCCTTTGCTTCATTGTGTTTATTTTATTGTTGGCATGTAAGCCTCCTTTGTAATCAACTCGTTGTTATTTATTAATAAAGTTGTGATATGATTTTGTTACCATATTTGTTTACTGTGTGAACTAGCTACTGATCATGGGACTAGTTCAGAAATGCACAGAGGATTCGGGAGTGTTAATCCTGGGTCTTACAACTACTGGACCGAAAAGGCGACTAAAGGGAGGGTGAATAGGAGCACGATCTCTTCTTCACCTTGATCGAATTCAATACGATTTTTACTCCAATAGCTATAAAAGCTATGAAGATCAATATACAAGCACAGTGAAAGACTTGTATTGAATCCAATCAAAACCCCGAAACAAATAGAGCAAAAACATAAAAACTCAAAACCTAAATGAGTTGGGCGGTCTGACCTCCAACTAGAAATCGGTCTGACCTCTCAATACATGGCGGTCAGACCTCCAGGCCAATGAACAGTGAAATCAGCCAAAAAACCAAAACTCAAATCGATCTAACTTTTGATTCGTAAGGCCAAACCTTACCAAATTTGAGACACACCTTCTCTAAGATATTGGGAACCTATTCCAATCAAGGATCACATAGATCCATGCCAAAGTTCCTATCTTTTTCAGTTTGAACGAAGAGTGCTAAAAAACCGAGTCAAAATCGAAATATGATCTAAAGACTTGCTCGTGGGTGATTGATGATCAAGATGATAGTAGATGGGTTCCCACATGTCACAGCAAGGTACATCAAGGCAAGAAACTAAGCAAAAACTCACGGAATAAAGAAAGACTCAAAATCACCAAATAGAGAGAAAGAAAGCAAATGAACTCATCTTTGATAGAACTTTCTTTGGATTGATTTGATATGGTATTGGTTTACAGCCACTCCATCAACGGAGGACAAAGACTGAATACATGACCACGAAATCAAATCCAACTCTGTAGAACCCTAACCTCCAACTATCCTTCCCTAAGCACAAAAGCAAAACAAGAGTTTACAATGTAATGAAAGGGTTGAAGGGGGTGCAGCCACCTCCCTCCTCTATTTATAGTGGAGGCTAAACCTTCTAGAAGAGTTAACCCAAATGGGCTCCCGTTAAAGCCCACAACAAACGGGTTACATACGCACTAATTTTAAAGCTTCGTCTTCATCTTCTCTTGACCTAATCCACTTTTCCACGCACCGTCTTGTGCCGAGGGTTGGCAAAAGGTAACCAAGGCGGTATTTGGTAAAATTACTAAAATACCCCTTCTCGATCTTTTTCGAAGACCGAGTCCTATCTTTGTGAAGTACCTCCCATGCTTCGCCACATGTAGGTTGATCCAGCGGCCCTCATCATATCGGCAAGTCTCTCCCATCCGGCTCTCACCGAATCCACCATGGCACTTGCACCGACCTCTGCGCCGCTTGATCCAACCCGTTGCACCGAACTGCCCGTTTGGTCACCTTTGTCCCTTTTGCGCCATGCTTGACTCCATTGACTTCACTCGGCATGCCCGATCGTTCTGGACCTCAGCTCTCCAAGCTTAGTCCCGATCATCCTCGCCGTTGACCGTCATTGACCTCCAAGCAACCTGCACAACAATAGACAAAGAAATCGATTCTGGGAACAAGTTCTTCACAACTTGACCCTCGTTAATCAAAATATGCATCATGCAACACATATGCCATGAAACCAATGAACTTGACCTAACCAAACAATCATCACCACCGAGTTGGCCGATGAACAAACCAAAACCGGTCAGACCGCCACTTTGGTCGGCTCGATCGCCTCGCCGGCCTCGACCACACTGCTATCGGTCTAACCACCCACCGACTTAGCCAAATTTTCTCCTGAAACCAAACCTCTCGGACTTTTCAAACCAATAGAACTTTTGCCTAGAAGCTCCAGAAATTATGGGACCAAGTATAGTAGAATCTACTCTCTTGCCTACACCCTCTATTTTTGGCCCAGCTCCAAAATCCAACATCTCATAATGTCCGGCTCGACCGATTTCAAAGCCGTCCTAATCTTCTTCGCCTGGCCGACCACCACCGGCCAATCAGACCGCCACTTGCCTGACAGCAGCTTCAACTTCGCCGAAAACGCGTGATTCGACAAACCTTCAACGCCATTGCCAATTGTACCATCATCCTAAGATCATGAGCATATCCCCATGATATCCACAATCTCCCCCTTGATTAACACATTGGCAATTTCCCAAAAATGTAAGTTTTGAGGTTTGAAAAGTAAAATACTTTTGTTTTCGCGCAAAGACACAACTTGGTCCATATGCAATAGAAAGCAAAGGAAATGACGAAGTTGGCTTCAGAATAGCAAATGCAAGTGTGATCGAGCAAAAGAAAGTAAGAAAGCTTCAAATTCCAGAAAGGAGTCAAAAAAACTCACTTAAGGTCTATATGAAAGAACAATTGTTCAAATTAACCTTTGATCATTGTGAGGATCCAAGAATTGTAATTCAAGTTCAGAAAAGACAATAAGATCAAAAGAATGCAAATAAGAAACTCCCCCTTACTATGATCACCAATTTTCAACAAAATTCATGTTCCTCCCTTTTCTCCAAAAAGCTCCCCTTTTAACATCTCCCCTTTTAACATTTTTGTTACTTCTTCTCCCCCTTTGACAATAGAGTCATCAAGGAATCACACCTTCCTCTCGTCCGGAGATGACAAATGCAGAATGAGGAAAAAGCATAAGAAGGAGCATGCATGAAATGCAATGGAGTGGCTTTATTTTTTTGTATTTTTTAATTTTTTGATTACAATAAGCTTTGGAGATTACCCAAAAGAACAAGCTAGCATTTCTAATATTGCACAAGACCTATCAAGCCTGAAAGCGCTAGCAAGATCATGTTAAGATATATATATCAAAGCTAAACTCGAATGCTTAATGTAAAGCAATGAAATTTATCAATTAAGCAAAGCTTCAAATTTAGGAAGTTCATCAACAGGGATCCTAAAATGATAATGGCTATGTCAAAATGTCAATATGAGATCAAAAAGCTAACAAAGAACACATTAAGAGACAAACAGGTCCTGAAATGAATCATTTTGCTCAATTTTCTCAAACGCTCATTTTTCAACAGTTTTTCATTTGCAATGAATATTGAAGTTGACTAATGGTCTAACTTAGAGAAGAAGATCCTGGACTAGGAGTCATCCACAAACTCGTCCTAAGCTTCGACCACTAGTTGACTAAAGGTATATCTTAGTGAAGAAGATCCCGGACTAGGAGCCATCCACAAACTCTTCCTAAGCTTCTACCAGTATGCGACAAATCTTGAGGTTCATGTCGGTTTGACAAGCGGTCCCCATGAGATCGTTCGATCATCAAACTATCTCCAAGTTCATATCTATGACATGTAGTCTCGTAAGAATAGTTTGGCACAAATTAAGCATAAGACAATCTTGAAATTGATTTTTTTCATTTTTCATTTTGCACATGAGCAGTTTTAGATTCTCAGAAGCACAAGAAGCTCAAGTAATGATCAATTTTAGATTCAAGAACTAACACAGCAATTTTGACAAGGCCAATGTCACAAAAGGAGCACTATTGCGCAACTAACTAAAACATCCACAAATTGCAGTTTTTAGTTCGAGTTGTCTTAAAGTTCTAGCTCATACAGCAAAGACTTAGCTACACATGTGAAAGTATGATAAATCTAGCAAGTCAAAGAACTAGACATGGCATTGAGCAAGAATTGAAATACTAAAGCTCAAAAGGGTAATAAGCAAAGCTTCATCAATTTTAAAAGATAAGCAAAAAAACTTAAATTACAATACATCTTTTTTGTGTTTTTCATATGGATGCAATATGATACAATGAGATGCAAGAAAAGCTCAAAAAGGCAACAAAAAAAATCAAAAGATCAAAAAGTTCAAAAGAAGATCAAGAAAAGATCAGATGAACAAGATAAGATCAGAAAAGATCCAACTCCCCCTCAAACCAACCCGTAGGGATAAATTACCCCTAACTTGCTTCTCAAGGTGCCAAACCTTGTTGGGTCTAAAGGCTTGGTGAGGATATCGGCCAACTAAGCCTCGGACTCCACAAAATGCAGCACAATATCACCCTTCTTAACATAGTCTCTAAGGAAGTGATAGTGAATGTCTATGTGATTGGTCCTAGAATGTTGCACTGGGTTTTTAGCAATGTTAGTAGCAGAAGTGTTATCACAGAAAAGAGGAACACTAGCAAAGTTTAACCCAAAGTCCTTAAGAGTGGACACCATCCACAAAATCTAACTACAAAGAACTAGCAAAGAGATACATACTCACCAAAGAAGGATTGTGCAACAAAAGACCGCTTCCTAGAAGACCAAGAGACAAGAGAAGTGCCTAAGAAATGACAAGTGCCAGAGGTACTCTTCCTATCTAGCCGACAGCCCGCAAAATCAGAATCAGAAAACCCCCGAATGGACAATGAAGAAGAGCAGGAATACCAAATGCCATACTGGAGGGTAGAGTGTAAATACCTGAAGATGCGCTTAACAGGTTGGCGATGTGAAGTTCTCGGTGACGCTTGAAACCTCGCGCAGAGGTAGACCGTGAAGTGGATGTCTGGTCTTGAGGCCGTCGGGTATAGAAGGGAGCCGATCATGTTACGGTACTCACGTTGATCCACGGCTTCTCCTTCCTCATCTGGATCCAAAGCAGTCGAAGTCGCCATGGGAGTGGCGATCGGCTTGTAGTCACCCATCTCGAAGCACTTGAGCAGATCATTAGTGTACTTCGTTTGATGGACAAATATCCCTTCCTTGCACTGCTTGATTTGAAGCCCCAGAAAGTAGTTAAGCTCGCCCATCATACTCATCTCAAATTCCTTGGACATGGTCTTAGAAAAACTAGAAACAAGGGCATGAGAGGAACCACTAAAGATAGTATCATCAACGTAAATCTGAACAAGTAGGAAGTCGTTGCCATGCCTAAGAATGAAAAGAGTCTTATCAAATTTTCCCATTTCAAAATCATTCTGAAGCAGAAAGGTCTTAAGTCTATTATACCAGGCTCTAGGGGCTTGTTTAAGACCATACAAGGCTTTGGATAGCTTAAAACCACGATCAGGGTGCTTGGGATTCTCAAAGCCAGGGGGTTGCCTAACATACACTTCTTCCTCTATAAAACCATTCAAAAAGACACTCTTAACATCCATTTGATGCAACCTAAAACCTTTAGATGCAGCAAATGCAAGCAAAATGCGAATGACTTCTAGTCTAGCAATACGAGCGAAGGTCCCATCAAAATCTAACCCCTCAACCTGGCTAAAACTCTGAGCTACCAACCTAGCCTTGTTTCCAACCACAGAACTATCCTCATTTTGTTTATTTTTGAACACCCAATGGGTTCTTATAACATTATGACTACTAGGAGGTTCTACAAGGTTCCAAACTTTATTTCTTTTAAAATTCTCTAACTCCTCATGCACGACATTGACCCAACGAGCATCAGATAAAGCATGTGATATATCTTTGGGTTCAAAAGAAGCTACAAATGCAGAGTGAGAGAAAAGACTCGGATCATGATACCTGAAGTGAGTGACTCGCTCATGGAGATTACTAATCATCGATCCGAGGGTGTTGCTTCGAATGTGCAAAGGAGCGCTGGGGAGATAGCGTCTCTCGACCTCATGAGTATCACGATGAAGAAGTCGCACTTGCACAGAACATCAACAACAGGTGGAGGAGCAGTATCAAGTTCATCCTCATCTTCTTCAACAAAAATGCTCTCTATCACCTGTAAGTCACTTGAAACATCGGATCTAGCTCCAGGGCTTAGTCTCATCAAAAGTGACATTGCATGTCTCCTGGACAAGGTTAGTTTCAACATTAAAAACCCGAAAACCCCTCGAATGAGCAGGATAACCCAGAAATAAACCATCACAAGTCCTTGATTCAAATTTATCTAGGTTTCCTGTTTTCAAAATGAAACACTTCGATCCAAAGACTCAAAAATACGAAACAGAGGGTTTTCTGCCAAATCAAAGCTCATAAGAAGTCTTGCCCAAAGACAGTCTAAAAAAGACACGGTTTGAAATATGGCAAGCTGTAGCAATAGCTTCGGCCCAAAACCTCCTCGGTGTGCTATACTCATCTAGCATCGTCCTAGCCATCTCGACTAGGGTCCTGTTCTTCCTTTCCACAACGCCATTTTGTTGAGGGACGTGTGGAGAAGAGAACTGATGCTCAATACCGCGCTCAACACAAAAAGAGGCAAAAGAAGTATTCGTGAACTCTGTGCCATTGTCACTGCGGATCGCTCTCAAGGCACCAGGAAGTTCAGAAGCCAAACAAAGAATAAGATCATGATAATGATCAAAAGCCTCATCCTTCGAAGCAAGAAAGAACACCCAAGAATATCTCGAAAAATCATCGACTATGACAAGAATGTACCATTTGCCACCGACCGACCGAACCCTAGCAGGACCAACAGTATCCATATGAAGCAACTGTCCTGGTCCGTTAGTCATGACCATAGTTAATAAAGGGTGTGAGGCGGCAACTTGCTTGCCATGCCTACAGGGCGCACATACAGCATCCTTGACAGTTTTGAGTTTAGGCAAACCTCTCATGAGATCAAGGCCGCTAACTCGCATCAGATGATCAAAACCAATGTGCCCCAAACATCGGTGCCAAAGCCAGATATCAGAAGAAGATGCAATTAAACATTTGAGAGATCCAGCAAGAGATTCAAAAAAATCAGCTCCAAAAATTCCACCAACTCTAGAGATTCCAAACACAAGCTCACCGGCAAAATCAAGCACACGACAGGCATTTTTCTTAAAACGAGTTTCGTAGCCATCATCAAGAAGTCACAAATGTAAAGCAAGTTGTACCTTAGCTTGTCCACAAGAGCGACGCCCTTGAGAATGAACTTGTCGCTTACCCCGATCGATCCAGCCTTCGATCCGCCTTTTGTATCATCTCCAAAGTGACGAAGTCATCACCCTTCGACGCGTGAAGGAAGTGAACCATCTTGAGTCTCCAAATATGGCATGAACAACCGTGAGTCGATTTAACCACGTGTTCTTCCTCCTTCCGGCGATCCTAAAAATCAAGGCACAAAAGAACGATGTGTCTCAACATCAAGTTAGTTAAAAGCGATTTGGGAACCCAATCTCGAGACACACGCGTCATGAGTAGTATGCAAAGCAGAAGTGCTATCCTTGATTTTATTAGGAGTTCTATTACGAGCAATGGTTACTTTAACATGAGAAGCATCCTGTCTGGGAACATGATGAGCATGTGAAACAAATCCTAGTCCAGATTTCTTATTTTCTAAGTGACCATGTCTCATAAAAGCTCTAGGTTGATGAGATGAAATTCCAGCAATATTTCTCCTAACATTTTTCAACCTACGCCAGCAGAACTCTACCAAATGTCCACTCTTCTTACAATAGGTGCAATGATATTTGGTACCACTGGGAGAAGCACCTTTTGCCTCAAAAGAAGGTTGGACAAACCCTACAGATTTAAAAACAATTTTTGCAGGTTGGGTTTTGAATTCAACTAAGCCATTTTCCAAGACTTGAATGACATTAGACTTGGATGTATCCTAGGCAGAGTTGTATCCTAAACCTTGCTTCTTATAAGGAGTTTTAGATGTGTCCAAAATCGTGTTTAGCTATTTCTTACCTTTAGAGAATTTCTCTAATGTGTCCTTAAGGTAAGCATTTTCTTTTCCAAAGTTAACACATGATTCATAAGTCTTGACCTTAATGGCTTTAGCATGTTTCTCCTTAAGATGAGCAACTTCAAGCTTATAGGCAGCACATGAGGTACAAGGTATAGACTCAATTGTGTCCTTAAGCTTGGCATATTTAGCTCTAACTGCTTCTAAAATGTCCTTAACTTCATGTTCACGTTCTATGCAGAAAGAGCAAAACCTAGATTTAACATTACCAGAAGCATCCAACTTGCTAGACTCTAAGCATTTTTCACAGGGAGCAGATTTAACATCAATTAGCTCAATCCTAGTATTTTCAAGTTGATGCAAAGCAATATCATGAACAGATTGCAGTTTAGCAAATTCAGAATGTAAAGCATGTTAAGAGGAACATTCATCAGATTCAAGAGTCTTAGCATTTGTAAGTTCTAAAATCAAACTATCTACTTGTGACTCTAAGTCCTTGTTCTTAACCATGGTAAACTCTAAGGCCTTATCCTGACTCATGAGTTGCTCAAACATGCCGTCGCTTCTAGCAGAAGGAACATCATAGGAGGGAGGTACCTCATCATTGTCATTGATGTCGACGATGTCGGCCATGAAGCACATGCCGGTGAAGTCCTTAGCCTTTCCTTTCTTGTCTTGAGGGAGCTCATCCTCCTTGTCCTCCTCGCTCCTGAAGTCCACATCGCTCATGGATTACTCTTCAAAAGCAGTAAGGACCCGGTGAGCGGCCTTCATGAGCTTGGCAGCATTGTACTTGGGCTTGTTCCCTTGAGGCTTCTTCCAAGCTGGATTTTCCTCCTTGTGGTTGTTCTTACCTTTCAGCTTGGGGCAGTTTGCTCGGATATGATATAGCTCTCCACACTCATAGCACGTCACAGGGCCATCTCTCTTCTTGTTTCTAACATTGTTATATGCTCGTGTGACTTTCTTGACTAAAATAGCTAAATTAGCCTCAGGAAGACTCTCAAACTCTTCTCCTTGAACAGCAGATAAACAAACAAGAGAAAACCAGAAGAAGACTCAGAAGAACCATCAAGAGTCCCTTTAAGAGGATCAGCCACCAAAGCCATGTTATCCTTCTTAGGAAGGCTACCTCTCTTGATCTCATGAGTTTTGAGCTTGCTATAAAGCAGCTCCAAAGTGAGAGTAGAGAGATCGACGTTCTCCTCAATGGCAGTAGCATTGATCTCCCACTCCTTGGTGTTGATTGCAGCCAAGAGGTGGGTGGCATTCTCAGATTGAGAGTACTCAATGTCAACAGCATTCATCTGATTGATCACCTTGTTAAAGCGAGTAAAAACGTCATTGATGCTCTCACCAGGACGCATCTCGAATTTGTTACACTCTCGCTTGTAGACCATCTAGCGCACTTGCTTGATCTGGGACGATCCCTCATGGAAAGTTTCGAGGGTGTGCCAAATCTCATGTGCGGTCTCAAGGTTGCAAATCCTATCGCACTCTCGCTCTACCAAGCCCAAAGATATAGAAGGTTCTTTGCCTTGTTGTTGTTAGCCAAGAGGGCTGCTGAAGCCGGCGAAGCAACTTTGGGCAAAACGAGCGGGGCTCGAACAACCTCCCATATAGCTTGTCCTTCGCTCTCAAGGAAGACTCACATGCGATTCTTCCAATAGGCATAGTCGAGCCCATTGAAAACATGTGGCTTAGTCGAATACTTATCCATCGCTAAGTTCAGTAACCGGTTAAGATCAACATTGAACTAACCGGGCTCTGATACCACTTGTTGGACCGAAAAGGTGACTAGAGGGGGAGGGGGTGAATAGGAGCACGATCTCTTTTTCACCTTGATCGAATTCAATAGGATTTTCACTCCAATAGCTATAAAAGCTATGAAGATCAATATACAAGCACAATGGAAGACTTGTATTGAATCCAATCAAAACCCCGAAGCAAATAGACCAAAAATATAAAAACTCAAAACCTAAATGAGTTGGGCGGTCTGACCTCCAACTAGAAATCGGTCTGACCTCTCAATACATGGCGGTCAGACCTCCAGGCCAATGAACAGTGAAATTAGCCCGAAAATCAAAACTCAAATCGATCTAACTTTTGATTCGTAAAGCAAAACCTTACCAAATTTGAGACACACCTTCTCTAAGATATTGGGAACCTATTCTAATCAAGGATCGCATAGATCCATGCCAAAGTTCCTATCTTTTTCAGTTTGAACGAAGAGTGCTCAAAAACCGAGTCAAAATCGAAATATGATCTAAAGACTTGCTCGTGGGTGATTGATGATCAAGATGATCCTAGATGGGTTCCCACATGATACAGCAAGGTAGATCAAGGCAAGAAACTAAGCAAAAACTCGCGGATCAAAGAAAGACTCAAAATCACCAAATAGAGATAAAGAAAGCAAATGAACTCATCTTTGAGAGAACTTTATTTGGATTGATTTGATATGGTATTGGTTTACAGCCACTCCATCAATGGAGGATAAAGACTCAATACATGAGCTCGAAATCAAATCCAACTCTCTAGAACCCTAACCTCCAACTATTCTTCCCTAAGCACAAAAGCAAAACTAGGGTTTACAATGTAATGAAAGGGTTTAAGGGGGTGCAGCCACCTCCCTCCTCTATTTATAGTGGAGGCTAAACCTTCTAGAAGAGTTAACCCTAATGGGCTCCCGTTAAGGCTCACAACAAACGGGTTACATACGCACGTATTTTAAAGCGCCATCTTCATCTCCTCTTGACCCAATCCACTTCTCCACACACCGTCTTGCGCCGAGGATTGGCAAAAGGTCACCAAGGCGGTATTTGGTAAAATTACCAAAATACCCCTTCTCGATCTTTTTCGAAGACCGAGTCCTATCTTTGTGAAGCACCTCCCATGCTTCGCCACGTGTACGTAGATCTAGCGGCTCTCATCATGTCGGCAAGTCTCTCCCATCCGGCTCCCACCGAAACCACCATGGCACTTGCACCGACCCCTGCGCCGCTTGATCTAACCCATTGCATTGAACTGCCCGTTCGGTCACCTTTGTCCCTTTTGTGTCATGCTTGACTCCATTGACCTCACCCGGCATCCCCGATCGTTCTGGACCTTAGCTCTCCAAGCTTAGTCCGGATCATCCTTGCCGTTGATCGTCATTGACCTCCAAGCAACCTGCACAACAATAGACAAAGAAATCGATTCTGGGAACAAATTCTTCACAACTTAACCCACGTTAGTCAAAACATGCATCATGCAACACATATGCCATGAAACCCATGAACATGACCTAACCAAACAATCATCACCACCGAGCTGGCCGATGAACAAACCAAAACCGGTTAGACCGCCACTTTGGTCGGTCGACCGCCGCTAACGATCTGAACGCCACTGTTGGCGGTCGACCGCCAACCGAATTTAACCAAATTTCCTCCTGGAAATCCAAACCTCTTGGACTTTTCAAACCAATAGAAATTTTGCCTGGAAGCTCCAAAAATTATGAGACCAAGTGTAGTAGAATCTACTCTCTTGCCTACACCTCTATTTTGGCCCACTCCAAAATCCAACATCTCATAATGGCGGTCGACCGATTTCCCAAAGCCGGTCTAATCTTCCGCCGGCGGTCGATCGACCGCCACACAGTGGTCGGTCGATCACTTGCTCGACAAAGAATTTTGAACTTTGCCGAAAACGCGTGATTCGATAAACCTTCAACGCCATTGCCAATTGTACCATCATCCTAAGATCATGAGCATATCCCCATGATATCCACAAAGACCAAGAGAGAGAGAGAGGAGAGAGAAGAAGCTCGGGACTGATGCAAGTATCAAACCTTTTTAGGGCATCTCCAATAGTCTATTTTGCTTGTCTCTAAGAGATGCCACGTAGATTTTTTGATGACATGGCGGAGAGTAAAAGAAGAGAGAGAGCCAAATCGTCGTTTCGTGAGACGACGGTCGCTTGACGCGAATCGAGGCATCGCGACGAGTGTTTTTTTTCTGTTGGAGAGCGTCGTCGCTTGCTCACGCGTTGTTCTTCTCAGCGGATCTGCGCGCACGAGCAGCGCGTTCCTTCCCTACGCCCACGAGTAGTGTGCCCTTTTCCTTCCCCGCGCCTGCGCGATTTTTCCTCCCCGCGCCTTCCCCGCTCGGTGAATCCTTCAGGTTCGTTTCCATCGCTCTTCTTCCTCCTCCCCTTCCACATGCTCGTGGGAGGGCGACGTGGTGGCCCTGTAGGGCGGTGCCTAGGGGTGTTAGTGCGGTGGCCCAAAGGGCGGCGACATGATCACCAGGGGTGTAGAGAACGATGAAGCCAGAGGAGGGCCGACGACGACGTAGATCGACAAAGGGCACCGGCGAGCACGGTGGAGATGGCTAGATACGACAGAGGACACCAAAGGGAAGCTCAATCCCAGCCGGATCCGTGTGGATCTGAGTCGGGGAAGAGCTGATGGCGGCAGCCGGCCGGGTGCGACGCCGAGACCTAGCGCCATTTAGATTTGCGCCTTAACGCCCACCGCGGTGTCCCTTCGACTCGGCCGCAGCCCCTTCCACTCCGTCGCTGCTGGTTTGTTCGCTCGGTGACCTTCTCCCTCGCCGATTTGGTCCTCTGAGTGTAAAGATCGCGCTGCGTTGGGCCATGGGCGCCGAAGCTCACTGATGAATACTAGTTTGATGATGATGAGCATTTGTGGCTCGCAGTGGTTAGAGATCATTTGGGTAAGTGCAGATTTTATGCTCTTGTTACATGAATTGCTTGCTTGTGTTATTTGAGGATTGTTATGGATTGGTGTTGCTTTCTGTCATTAGGGGTTTGAGGGGCTTGGTAGCCTTCTTGGTTGTGCAGCTGAGGCAGTTGAAGCATCTAGAGTGGCCGGGCTTTTGGAACACGGTATACCATTTGCATTTGGAATTCATGTGTAGGTTGGGGTTATTCAAGTATTGTCTTTATACAATGTTGAGCATTTACAATAGTTTGTCTCTTAGCTCTCTGATCCTCATGACATGACGGCCGCTTCGCCCACGGCCTCCTCGCCGCCTTCTCCTTCTTGAAGAAGACCGTCAGGCCCTCCTCCTCCTCCTTCTCCACCTCCAAGGCGGTAAGATCGGTGGCAAGTTGTTATGACACCTCTTTCCTGCTTTGCTCGCTTTTATGTTCCTCGCTCTTCTCCCGTGGATTGTAACTTGCCTTCAGAAACATATCTTCCTCAGGTGTAACATTCCAGAACTACAACACTGATACTGTGGAGGGTTCAAATGGTGTTTCTTGCTAGTGTAATTTTTCTTACTGTTTAAGCTAAATCAAGGATCGTTTTTTTAATCTGGGGGCTAATTTGGTCTATGCACATAGTATGGTTCATCTTGTAGAATATGGGAGATGGGTAAAAGGGGGATTTTCGTGATGGCATTGGGTTGTAGATTAGTACGTTGTAGCAGCAAGATAGTTACTGTATTGTACTGATTAGTTGATGAATTTTTTAACTATTGTAGATTGGTGTTGGAAAGTTGATGGATTTTTGAACCAGCGACTTCTTAAACATTATGGACCAGACCACTCCTTAGGCCCGTACTTCTAAAGAGTCTAGCAAGGTTACTGGTGTTGGTTTGCGCCCGAGTCTAATACAAAGCAAACCGATTTTTACATGAACTTTGGAGATTTGGTTATGATGACTATATTCAAAATACATACCAAATGAGTTTTGTGAGAAAAAAGTGTCATCATATAGCTATGATTGAAGGATATTATTGACCTCTTATCAATTTTCTTGAGTAGCTTTACATCAAAATAATGATCACTTTACATATTCAGAGTGCACATCAAATTTACAAGTCCAATTCTCGAGTCAACTTCAGATAATTCTTAGAAACTCAGATAATCTTTCTAAAACTACGTGGTTCACCGCTCCACGTATACTTCTTGCATTTTTACGTGGTGGGAGCGGTGGTGACATCAAGCTTGCTGCTTGCAATATGGTTCTATGCATATATGAAAATGGCGCCATTATTGCCAGAGCCATCAATTTACTCCACAATTGCTAGCCATCTTGGGGTTATACAACGTTCAGTAGTTGGTGTACCAAAGACCATAGATAATGACATTGCGGTACTTTCCTCTTTCCAGTAACCCTGTATTTGTATAAAAGAGTGATCTTTTTCATGTCCGGTTGTAACTTTGATGTTGAATTGTTCACACAGTGATTGACAAGTCGTTTGGGTTTGACACCGCCGTGGAGGAGGCTCGAAGGCCATCAAAACGCTGCTCATGTTGAAGCCGAGAGTGCAGAGAATGGCATTGGTGTTATGAAGTCGATGGGTCGCAATAAAGGGTATGTCTCTCTCCTTATTACAAAGTTGCAAACAGATCTTCAAGTGATACCGATCCTCCATATTTTGCGAGAATGTGATTTTAAATAACTAAAGCGATTTAAATTCTATTGATGCAGGTTCATTGCAATGTATGCTACTACGGCGCCAACATGACGTGGTATGTTGTTAACTTCTATCATTCTATTAGCTCCATATATTAATATACATAAGTGTAAATGCCAAATCAAATGACTGATCACTTTGTTCTACTTGTTATCTCAGGATTGTTTCTTAATCCCAGAGTCACCATTCTATCTGGAAGGAAAGGGAGGCCTCTTTGAGTTCATTGAGAAACGGCTCAAGGACAATGGCCATATGGTCATTGTGGTTGCCAATTGTGCTGGGCAAGATGTCATCGCGAAAAGCATGAATTTTGTGGACACTCAAGATGCTTCTGGAAATAAGCTGCTTCTGGATGTTGGCCTTTGGCTATCCAAGAAGATCAAGGTTAGATTTCTGGTCCAAACCTTCATTTCCTTGTCAATGTGGGGACAAACAACGCTCTTTGCCTTGTTGGCTCATTCAAGTATATTAGTATAAGCGGGTAATGCCCCAATTGCAATAATTTTGATCAAAATGGGCTTCTTTTGTGGCACAGATGTAAAGAAAGTCATCCTAGAAGTAGTAATATATCTTGTTTTCTTCGTACTAATCAATAGCTTGAAACCTGGAAGAACTGAAGAACAATGATGTGCCCTGATCTCATTCCAGTGCTAAATCACTAGCTTTCTTCATCATGCAGGATCATTTCAAGAAGAAGCCCAACTTCCCCATAATTCTTAAGTACATCGATCCGACGCACATGATCCACGCTGTCAGATCAAACGCGTCCGACAACGTGTCTTTGACTCGCTTGCGATAGCGCACTCCATGGTGCCATGGCGGGTACACCGGCTTCACCGTCGCGCCGTCCACGGCATAACCTCGACATCCCGCTGTATGTAAGTCCAGACACCGTGATCAACCATGTGTTCGGTTCAAGCATCGATATCACCTTATGCCGATAGTCTCAAACATTTGACAATCTCTACAGAGAATCACCGAGAAGCGTAACAAAGTCGTGATCACTGATAGGATGTGGGCGAGGGTGTTGTGTTCAACGAACTAGCCCTGCTTCTTGAGCCACGAGGACATCAAGAACATGAAGCACGACGACGGCGACCACCACCTGCACCACACGCAGCTCCTCGACGGCGAGAGCTCGCCGGCAAAGAACTCGTCCAAATGCAACGGGTCCGTTGCAGCAGTGTGAGAGGCATGACTATAATATATATGGATACATTTAGCATATGTAATTATAGCTCTTTTTAATTTACATTAGCTTTTTCTTTTTGAGTTCGCATTGTAGAGAAACTACTACGATAGAATTACTGTATACTAATATAGTAAGGGTTTCGTAATAATGGTTTATAGCAAGCTCAATTTTGTTTGTTAATGGGTTAATGGTGTTACGAATCAAGAGTACGATTCTAGCTTTCAATATAAATCAATTCTAGGGTTAGAATCATGCAAAGCTTCAATGCTTGTGAGGCTTGGTGTTAGAATTGCTGCTTGTTTATATATATAGATGTAACCAAACAACACATGTAGGTCACAAAGATTGAAGTTAGTGTTGATCAGTATGATTATTTGATTCATGCAAAGTTTAAATGCTTATGAAGGTGTTAGAGACAACCTAAGAGACAAACTATTGGAATAGTTGTCTCTAATATTGTCTCAAGATGACATGAAAGGTATTAGAGACAAGCTAAGAGACAAACTATTGGAGATGCCCTTAGAGGACCATGTCTCTCTCTCCTTTACTGAAAAGTTTTAGCAACGAGCTAAATATACAAACTATTGGAGTTCTTGATACTAAAATGCACTCTAACCCTTCTATCACCTCTAGTAGTAACACTACTACAGAAAAGGCTTTCACAGACGGTTCAAAAGCGCCATCACGCAGACGGTTTCGTGAGCCGCCCGAGTTTATGGGTCGATGATGACATGAGGTCATCACGCACGGTTTTGAACCGCTCGTGATGTATACTTTCCTGCAGCGGTTTGTGGTTCAAACCGCTCATGATATCACATATCACGCACGGTTTGACCACAAACCGCTCAGTGATAATCACATATCACGAGCGGTTTCACCACAAACCGCTCGTGATAATCACATATCACGCAGCGGTTCCAGCCACAAACCGCTGCGTGATAAATATATCATGAGCGGTTTGTGGTCAAACCGCTCAGGATGACTTTCTCTATAAAGGCCCAGCGTTGGTATCGCTTGTACCATTAAATCCGGCATCATATATATATATTACATATATATTGTTACGTAGTCTCTCGGCCACTTTGGGGATCGTCCACCTTGACATGAGAAGGATGAGGCGGTAGCCACGGGCAACCTCATTGAGCCCTTGCAAATATAAAGTATGGATGCAAAGAAGCGGTCGGACATCCAATTACAGATTGGGCGTCGCTATGTTGAAAATATCGTTGATCTTGTATTACTCCGAAGTGGCATCATATATTAGCAACTAACCATTCTTGAGCATGTAATCGTTTTTAAACCCAACAAGGACACCAAGCAACCATTCTCATATTTCAAAAGAATTCTCAACTTGTTGCTTGGTGTTCTTGTTGGCTTTAAAGATAATTACATGCTCAAGAATTGTTGGTTGCTAATACATGATGCCACTTCCTAATGAGTAGTTAAGATCAACGCCACTTTCAACATAGCGACGCCCAATCCGTAATTGGATGTCCGACCGCCTTTTGCATCCATACTTTTATACTTGCAAGGGCTCAATGAGATTGCCCATGGATACTGCTTTCATTCTTCTCATGTCATGTGGACTAATTTCCTAAAGTGGCCGAGGACTACTTAATAATATATATATGATGCCGGTTTTAATGGCACAAGCACCAACGCTGGAGACTTTATAGAGAAGAGATTATGAATGGAATGGTAGGACGACTGCACGCAAGAGGTAGGAGAACTTGACCGCATGAACAAGGGGACTATTAATATGAACTAATTATCAATTCAATTTTAGCATAAGACTATTGACACCATTAAATCACGAGCAAGGGACTATTAATATGAACTAATTATCAATTCAATTTCAAAGATAAGACTATTTACATCATTACATCACACAAAGAAGAGGACTATTAATATGAACTAATTATCAATTCAATTTCAAAGATAGGACTATTTACATCATTACATCACAGAGCAAGGGACTATTAATATGAACTAATTATCAATTCAATTTCAGATAGGACTATTTACATCATTACATCACAGAGCAAGGGACTATTAATATGAACTAATTATCAATTCAATTTCAAAGATAAGACTATTAACATCATTGAGCGCTTCATCGCAAGAGAACAAGACCAAGGGTGTCCAAACCCACCACACCAAGAGTAGCCCTCAAGATCCATCGCAGAGCACTAGCTAGCCATTTTCATCACAGAGCAAGGAGGGTAGAGACAGAGAGGACCTTAGTACAACAAGAACCACGGTGGCGACCCCACCACCAAAGACAACCCTCATCCATTTCCTTTATCTTGCATAAATCACACAAACATCGAGACACAACTTAAGGCTCATGCATAAAAATCAAACTCAACAAAAGACATTAAGCTAACAGATCTAGAGGAGAATAGAGGGAGGATGGGGAAAGCAAAGCCTGGCCAGGGCCCTAGCGGGGCGCAAAGGGGTCGGGCGACGGCGACGAGGTCGAGCGGCGGCGTCGAGGTGGGGAGGGGAACGGAGTTAGGGCGGGCGCAAACCCTAGCGGCCGGAGCTGGGGAGTGACGAGAGTTTGGGCGTCACCGTAGTTGTGGCACAACGGTGACGCTGCAAAAGACACTCTTATCGTACGAGTGTCTTTTGCAAAGGTCACCAGAGGCTACAACCGTCGGCGACGGAAGAATGGCGGCGCGGCGGCGACGAGGAGGGGAACGACGAGAGTAAGGCGGCTGAGGAGTGGCGAAGTTAGAGCGCAAACCCTAGCGGCAAGTCGTGCTAGCTCCTACTTATAAAGACTTATCGAGACGGTTCTATTATGGAACCGCTGTGATATCATCACGACGGTTCCATAATAGAACCGCTCGTGATATGGGATATATCACGAGCGGTTCCATTATGGAACCGCCCGTGATATAGGATATATCACGAGCGGTTCCATTATGGAACCGTCCGTGAAATATTTTTTTTCAAGTATATACACTTACATGACATGTGAAGAAATTACATGTTTATATTAAAAAGCGTAAACCTATAATTAAATAAGGTTTTTCTAGTGGCGAAGGTAGGTCGCTATCTCCATCTCGCAATACTTCATAGGCGGCGGTGTCGGCATCGGACGGTTCTCGATCGTGAACGAAGCTCTAAATGCGCCCACCCTACTTTGTTGACGCTTGCTCGATATAATTAATATTAATTGTAACTTCACCTCCAAACTAGATTTTGTTTTTCCACAAAACCGTCTCTGATATATATATATATAGAGAGAGAGAGAGAGAGCGCAATAATTCAACATATAATTAAATATAGTAACTTCACCTCCAAACTTTTTTTTTCATTTTGGAATTTTCATATATATGGCCAAACAAATGGCAAACATAAAAAGATTTAAAAAGTAAAACCTATAAATAAAACAAAGTTTTTCTAGTGGCGAGGTAGGTCGCTATCTCCGCCTTCAATACTTCATAGGCGCCGTCGGCATTGGGCGGTTCTCGATCATCGTGAATGAAGCTCGAATGCATCCACTCACCGACGCTCTCGTTCAAGTGTCTCCAAGACCTCGATCGTTGAACCAAGAAGAATTGAGCCCATAGGCTCTCTTCCCTTGCTTGAGGGTATCGGCACAGTCGTGTCGATGTCTGCCGCCGATTTCACGAGCCAAGTGACGGCAAGCCTCCCGAGACGTGCAACGTCGTTTTGGAGGACTACGTCGATGACGCCAGAACGCTACCGAAGTGGGAGATCACCCTAAGACACGGCGGAGGAGGATGTCAAGACGGCGGAAGGTGGCGTCACCGCTTCCAAAGAAATTCTCCATTGGCAGAGGAGTGAAGACACTGTTGATCAAGCAAAGTGTTCTTCCGCAAAGACGGCTCAACCTACACCGAGAGAGGTGCTCGACAATGAGGCCAGAAGGCCATCGCTGCGGCGACAGGAAGAGGCACCATTTACATTTTTTAATTTTATAAGTATGTGGGGATGATCATCTTGGATGGCGGATGATCCTTTTATCAAACAAGGAATAAATTCGAGCGTGAGACGAAGAGACGATCGGGAGCCGAAGCGGATTGGCGGCAAACGAGACACAAGATCGGCGATGAAGAGACGCATCGGGGAGCCGAAGTGGATGGCGACAACCGTGGAGCTGTAGCGGTGGACAGTAAAAACCGCGATATCGTAGCACATGGGAGTTTTCAAAGAGATTGCAGCAACCTGCAATGCAAAGGAGTAGTTGCTATTACTGCTAGTACCACACACCGAAGGACACATCACCAGTGGCCATTCATATTCCCAAGAGATCATGTTTAGAGTCGAGAGAAACCACACATACAGGGGCGGATTCAGATTCAGGGTAACCTAGTCGTAGAAGATAGCGGACTCAGCCAAAGAAAGAGATAGTCTAGCCTAAAGCATGATCTAAATTTGTAGGAGTGCAGCGAATTTCTGTACTCGCTCATGTAGATACAGGGCCAGGGACAGGGGCGGGGCGACACCCCTGAAACCAACGCTGAGAGCGCCGTACGTCCTGCGAGAATTCATGTGCGTGCGTGCATGATTTGTGCGCGCGCGCGTCCCCAGTACGTGCCGGCTGAGCTGCCCACTCTTGTGCCGCGTCTGCTTGCCTGTCTCTGCATGCCTGGGCGTTATGGCCGGTACGTACGGTACGGGTGACCGGGCCATTGCAACTTCTCCTGCCGCGTCGTCCGGCTGAACCGTGCGACCTTGCTTCTGAGTGGACGGATTTCGCTTACATTTGGTTGATGGCACTGACTAACATTATCACACAATTTGTGTCGATCCACGATTCTCTGGCAGCAAAATCGGTTGTAATCTTACACAAAAGCTAGATGAAAAACTAAGCCCTGTAGACTGTAGTAGGTCAGGGCATTAAGAAAGCGAGGCGCCAGCAAAGAATGTTGCTATTTCCAAACATATACTCCAAAAGTGAGTAGCTATCTAGAGTGCCGCTAAACCCAAGAAAATTCTTCAGGGGGGGACACCTGAATCAATGAATCCCCCTGCCCTGCGCTCTCTTTTATCGCTCTGCCCAGCCACATTAACTCATAAATTAAAATCTCAACAAGTGTCCGACACTCTGGGCTTAGCTTAGGACCACCTCACAGTGCTACGGGAAACATTTCGCGGGAATGTTTCAAAGAATTGTTCAGGCAAGCGTGTATTTGAATCGTCCGTGCTTCACTGCTGAGCTCTAAATTGGCTGCCCACAATTCAGAATTAAAAGCTCAAGGAATTCCCGTACGCTACGGTCTGGACCTCCTCGTCAGACCACCTATATATAACAATTCTGACAGATTTTGCAGTCATCCACGGGACACACATTTCTTCAGAGCCAACAGGCTCAACAAATTATCCTGAACACGACGGCTCAATTTTCAAAAGGAATACTTGGAAGGGTGTTTAAATAAGCCTTCTTTTCTAGAATAAGATGTGAACGATCTGCAATTCTGACAGTTTTAGTTGGTTGTCCCAGTTTCAGAATTAAAAGTTAGACAATCTTCCTATATACTAGGGTCAGGATCTCCTAAAAAATGAATCACTGCTGCTATTCAGAGCAAAGGAAACAATACAGTGTAGTAGTACAAAGGAGTATGGGGGAGGATTTGCTCACAGTTAGTGAAAGGTAAATCCATCACAAGTGGCTCTGAGAATGTCAGACTGTGGTTTGCCTCAGTTCTTTCTTTCAATCCAAAACAGGGAATTTACTACTCCAAAGCACAAGTTTAGTCTCTCTCAGGGCACATAATTTCACGCCCTGTTTGAATAAAAAACATACCACTGGCTGCCACATAAAGGAATGGTCAGTGGATACCGGAATTCAGATAGTGAGGAGATTCATGTGACTCTGCCCAGAGAGGATGCAATTCGTTTGAGTTGCTGAATTTAAGAGGGATGGTACAGCGAGACGGCAGGAGTACCTGAAAGCAACATATCATCATTGAAGCATGTAATAAATAAGAGACTGCACAGACATTCTAGTAAATGTTCTGGCATGAATAGAAAATATTTTAAAAGAATATGGCTAGGGCATGAAATGTTTAGAGGTGTCAATATACTTCTAAGTAAGCTCACATGAAATAGTAAGGTTTATCTTGTGAAATTTCCACAAACATTTCTAAAAACAATTATGGTGGGGATTTTCACCCCCGCGGTGAAAACTGAAAATGGGAGCAGGATATCAGTAAGAGGAGAAATTGGGTTCCGCGAAAATGTCACAACCACCATGTTTAAAGATTACATATAAGCCCCATGACATGTAGGAAGCAATTCCAACATAATGAGGAACCACTACTTGTTCAATAGATATCCAAATTTGTGCTAATTATTCATGGGGTAGATGGTAGATTTCTGTAGACATAAACCCAGTTGCCCCAAATTATAGATTCTGAGTTCAGAAGCCCTGATCAACAAGGTAATCACCAAGCATCTCCACAACCATGTTGCACTGGCCGGGAGTCATTGGTTTCCTCATAGATGCCAATGATGATGGATAGATTGGTCTTCTTGATAGTAACCCCTCCTGATCCAAGCAAACAAAGCGACAATGATGGAATCAAAGAAATTATATTTTGCTAGGGACATCAGGCAAGAGCCCATATAAAAGCATCTTACAGGTAAAATCAATTACTTTGTCATACATAAAACTGCCTCTCCACAACCATGTTGCACTGACAATGATTTGTTTCCAAGTTTGTATAAATACTTGAGAATATATTTAAATATCTTGTAGGCTATTTAGATTTTTAAGACATCCTAAACATTGGAAATGACAATAGAAGCTTGAAGGAAAATACAACCAGAGAAACGTAATTGAAGTGTGAGCTTCGATGGAAGAAAATCATTGAGCATTATAAGTTGTTGGGGTTCTTACAAACGTAATCACTCTCTATCATGTATAGATCATGTAGCTGCATATCCCTATTCTTACTCTATTAGTTACTCTTTTTTTTCCAAATTGTATACATGCACATGTATCTCTATTTAATCTCAAGCAATATGTTGATTATGTGCGCGGCAAATTATCTTATTAGTTTACATGGTATTAGAGTACCTTGATCACACATACACCGATGAACCATGGGCGACCTACCTTGAACTTATCTTCCCTCACACGCCGTCTGCCCCACTAAACCGTGTGTCTTCTATCTCTTCTCGTCGTGACAACTTTTTTGCTTCAACCTCCAATAGAAAGCCCAAATCTTGATCAATCCCCCTCAGCTGCTACCCATTCTAATGCAATATTTTACTACATAGTTATCTTTTATTTCTCCCCAATTATTGCTTAATGCTAACTGTTGCGACATCAACACGCATACACATGTGACCGTCGTCGATCCCTACAGGGGACACCTGTCACTCTCTCTCCAGTGGTCCCGAGCCTATTCCCTACGGCTACTCCATCTCTACCCCAAGATTTTTGCTCCTCTCCCTCTGTATGTATGTGCTTCTATTCGTATGGATGCATGCATGTATATACGTATGCACGATGTTATACATGCTCGATGTCCTCTTCTCTCGTGTCGGTCGCTCCTCTTCTTCGACGTTTGCCAACTCAACGTTGTAGCTTCCTCACTAACCACGGCGACCTCCCATCTTCACTTATGCTGACATGTTTGTTTTAGTCATTGTCTAACGATATAGGGAATCTTCTTAACATCACCGGTGATGCCGTGCCCCTCACCAATGATTGCACGCTCCTAGCTACTCGATGGTCCCATACTGTCCATAGTTCATCTTCAATGCAGAGCTTCATCTCCTCTCTGCCAGGGCTTCCCCATCATCGAGCTTCTTTGGCCACTAACTTCTTCAACAATGTCGATGCTCACCACTTGTCATCACGACATTTTGGCTCCTTTAACTCTGGAATTTCTCTTCAATGGCCCTGGCGAGTAGCACAACATTGTCCTCATTGAACGACTAAGGTGAGCAGCACGACATTGTCCTCGTCCTCGTCGTTGTCACCTCGGCTATTCGCTTCCCTACGTGTCAATGTCTTCTTCCAAGATAGGTCAATGTCATTGCACTCTTTCATGGTCTCCTCCGATCGTTATAATTTAATCTAGATCGTTATAATTTGGACCCACTACGATCGATGGTGTGGATCTTTATGTTTTTTCACCGATTAACATGATAATTTCTAGCCCTTGAGAGCGATTGTGGTGGCTTATTTTGACTCCGCTTTAATAAGATAATAGATAGATACTTTTGCACTCGTATTAGTGTCAGGAGAAATAAAAGTTTGATAAGTCTACTTTCAGTGAGATGATAATATAAACTGAATTATTAACGGCTCCCACTCCCCATAGTGAAACTGTATAACAACCCACAAGTCTAAATGGTTTTTAAGACGCTACAAATCATTAAACGTGGAGCTTTTGGCATCTGGAAAGTACAAGTCATTGAGATCGATTAATGTATAAAGTAGTTTGGTGATTTCACCTTAATCTGAAATGAAGTTTTTGTTGTTGTTGTTGTTTCAGTGAATTTATGCAGTGTATAATCCACTTTCAAGGTAAATGCAAGGCTTGTGATGTTTTCTAGTCTAGGCAGTGTGAGTGGTGTGCAGTGTACTAGTAAAGGCATTCACCACATCCAGTATAGGGGCCCAGTACAGGTAAGGGTGAAAACGGATCGAATAGTGGTTAAACCATATTCGTGTTTGTATTTTTTGAACCAATACAAATACAAATTTGAATATGCTCGAATACAAATTCGAATTCGAATAAAATATGTACTCAATTTGGTCAGATCCGGATATCCTTATTCCACCTAAAGGAACATGAATTCACATTGAATCTAAAAAACTTGTCCAACTAATTAAGTATACTGCAATAAAATACTTATATTGCTTCATCCAATCCGAATCTGAATATGAATAGTTCGGATAAAATAACAATCCAGATGGGAAAATTTCATACCATATTCGTATCCATAGTTTTGTGTGTGAATTCGAATACAAATACAAATACAACAAAAATGGTTAAACGAACAGAAAATATATACTGTATTCGTATCCTATCGAATACGGTAGTCGAATAATACGGATAATCCTTATCCATTTTTCATCCCTAAGTACAGGTGCTATGTCAATCAGTATAATACCTGCTGATCGTATGAAAATTGAAAACTTTGGTTGTAACTTGTAAGCACATAATGTCATCACATTATTAGGTGTAATAAACGGAATGACAACAATCGGGGATAAGATACTACAGAAGCTTGTCCGATTACAATTTTGTTTTTGTTAGACTCATCTTTTTCCCAGTAGTTCACGACTAAAAAAAAGAGTAAAGACTCTTCACTGGATATCAGGCAATGTTTTATTTGTCCTAGAAAGGTTAACAGTTGGCTAGTTTTACTTGCATCTCAACTTCTAATTTACAGCCCTTTAAACAGTAGGGGCCTCCTACATAACATCTCCAAGTCATGATTTTAACACACAAAGCAGAGTGATATTGTTGTAACTTTTGTCATTAATCATCAAGCAGTTGCCTTCCTATACGCTGCGAATACGATATGTTTGGAGTCAATTTTCACCTCCAAACAAATTAGATTCTTGCCTTGATTAGGAAGAGGAGGCCTGGCCTGCTCATTATGTGACATGGTAACAAGAAGAAGCTTTGCTGATGGGAGTAGACGCCCTTATGTGCCCATATGGAAGATAAGAAGACTAAATTGTCTAGTGTGAACAATGTGATAGACTGATAGTTTGTAGGGCTCGTCTTTATAGTGAAAAATAGAAGAAACTGATCGAGGACGCGATAAAACAACCACAGAAGCTTGCTGATACAACTAATTTCAATGCCCAAGAACACGGACGGAGCCAGCGATGGGCCATGCCCCGGGCTGGGCCGACTCTCCCTGGCCTAAGCCCTCTATTCTTTTGAATTTTTGGCAATTTCTTAAGAAGGCTTTCATAGACTTTTGGTCCTAGGTCTCGGGTTATAGCCTACCTAGCTAGAGGCCTAGATACGCCCCTGCCCAAGAGGCCTCTAATACCAAAGATTGATGGGGAACAATAGGATGTCTTTCCAGTTTCTAATCCACATGCATATGAAATTATTACGGTCTATGTTCTGGTGTTCATTGTTATTTCTGCATAAATTGGTATGCCTTGTAAACCAATACAAAATTTCTTCTGTTCGGCTATTGCTGAAGGAACCTTGTAACACTATGGTTTCTTTAATGGAAACTAGTGGTAGACCCTTTGATTCGAAAAGGGAGGCGTGGAGATCATGTGTATGATCCTAATCTTAGTGTTGAACAATTGGCATCGGTGTTGAGGTGTCTGGGGATCAAACTCTCGGCTGAGCAAATTGTCGAATTTGTTGTCACCCTGGAGGCAGTCTGACCGATCAGGGGTGTCGGCCAGACCGACGTGGCTGGCGATGAGAGCTTTGGGGGATTGCATATCAAACACTTGTGTGGGAGTGTTTGAGGGTGTGTTTGCATCAGGTGCCCATTGAAAATGGAGACTAAATGCGAAACTAGATAGAGTTTTGCCGAAAAGTCTAAAGAGAGTGTTTTATGGACATGGGAAGTGGTCTAACTGGTCATTGGTTGGCAGTCATACCGGTGGTCACGGTCGACCTACCGAGGGCGGTCGATGACGCCGAGGTGCGATCATGCACGGTGAGGTGTGGTGATGTCGCAGTATTGGCCAAAGTCATGAGTTTTAGTGTATAGGTGTTGTATGATGCATGTTTTGGTTAACGCGGGCCAAGTTGCAAGGAACTTATACCCAGAATCGATTTTTTGGTCTATTGTTGTGCAGGTGACTTGGAGTCAACTAGGGTCAACAATGAGGATGATCAGGATTATGCTAGGAGATCTAAGGTGATAACCTTTGATGAGCCTACATGTGGCGAAGCATGGGATTACTTCATGTTGATTGGACTCAATCATGGAAAAGGATCGAGAGGGGTATTTTGGTATCTTCGCCAAAATACCGGATTGGTGACCTTGGAGAAACCACAGCTCAAGACATCGCAAAGGAGAGACGATTTAAGTCAAGAGAAGAAGAAGATCACGAAGAGACAAATTCAAGAGACCCAGATTGTTATCAGCTTTGATAAGCGTGCGTGAGTGTATACCCATTTGTGTGTGTGTTTAACAGGTGCCTAATAAGGTTTTCCCTCTATACCTAGCATCCACTATATAAGGGTCGGTGTAGGATTTGCACAACCAAGCCTTGGAAACCCTAATTTGAGATTTGGGAAAAGTGGAGGAAATTTTGGAGAATAGGGTTTCAAAGAGATGGATTGAGAAATTTGGTGCTTTAGTATGAGATTTTGTCCTCCATGGTAGAGTAGCTGTAAACCTACAATCTCTCTAATAAACCCAATCAAGATTGTCCTAAGATGAGTCTTATCTTGTTTTTGTTCTCTCTTTGATGTTTTTGGGGTTTTTGTGTTCCAAGGGTTTTGGCAGGGTCTTTTGCTGTGAGCTAGCTTGCTAGGACTTGTGGGATCTGATCTATAGTCATCTTGACCATCTTCCACCGATGAGCAAGCTCTTGGCTCAAGATTTGGTTTTCCCCGATTTTTTAGCCTTCTTGACCTCCATTAAGAAATTCGTGGAATCTTGGCTTTGATCGTCTCAGTCGTCGATTGGAATAGGTTTCTGGCCTTCTTGATGAGCTATGTCTAAAATCTTAGGGGATTTGGATCACAGGATCAAAAGTTACATCGTTTTGTGGATCTTTTGGGTCAGCGACTTACAACCAAGGTCGACGGCCAAGCCATTCGTGATCGGCCGAGAAAGTTTGAGCTTGAGGTTTTTTAGTTTCAATGCCAGACTTCTACTGTGATCTTATAGCTTTGATCTTCATAGCTTTCATGGCTATTGGAGTGAAAAGAAACTTGAATAGCGGAGAGGTGGAAAATAGGTGGCTCCTATTCACCCCCTCTAGTCGCTAATTCAGTCCAATAGGAGGTCATGAATTTCAACTAAATACATCGTAAGATATCTCTTTTTCTCAACGCAATCAAAAAAATGGAATGCTAACTCCTAACCTTCTTCCCTCGAATGACAACTCTAGGTTCACCTTGGATAACCATGTATTTTGTACCACCAAGGTATAATCCAGTAGGTGCCAGAGAGCCTGGCTCACTGAAATAGTCCATTATTGCAGTGATTTCCTTAGCTTTGACCTGTTCAATGTAGAATCAAATGTTCATAAGAGTGTTGCAAATAAAAAAGAGAGCAAAAGTTTGAAATATGAACAGATGAATGGAGCTATAAGCTTCCTTGGAGTCTTGGGTTTTGCAGCATAATTGAGAAATAGCATTAAGCATACAAAAACTATACAAATATCGCCCACATTTCAGATCTTGTTTCCATAAATTTTGCCACATATAACTTGCCCAGAATATCAAAGTGATCATCAGTGTTGCAAAAAGCATATTGGGCAGTGGAACGAGCAAAATCACAAGGAAAGATGCCACTGCTTTGCCACTTTGTTTTCAACATCAGGGTCTCCCTTTACCATTCGATCAGAACATTGAAATAGCAATCTTTATTTTTTTTCTAATGTTAGTGCAAAATATGAGCTAAGAAAGCACCACATAATCACGATAATCATCCAACGAACTAAAATGCATTAATAGAGTTTAAAGCATAAACCCCACCACACTACTAGAGAAAACCTCATCACAGATGGTTTGGAACCGTCATCACAGACGATTTTCTGAACCATCTGTAATTGTGCGTTTGTGATGACAACTGTCATCACAGACGGTTTTTCAACCGTCTGTGAAAAAGCTATCACAGCCGGTTCGGAGGTAGAACCATCTGTGATAGTAGTTATCACAGACAGTTCTACTTCCGAACCATCTGTGATAGTATATTTTCCTGAGCGGTTACGAACAAGAAAATGCAGGATAGTTTTCACAGACGGTTCTAAACAAGAACCGTCTGTGATAGTTTTTTCTACTACAAAAAAATACTAAATGTATAGAACACTATCACAGAAGCTCATCTACGGTGTCTTAGACTGAATCATGGATTCATGGATACACTCATACACTCATATACAATAGATCAAGCTGATATACCCAAGCCACTCATACACATACACTCATACACTCATATACAACAGAAGCTCATATAGCCAAGCCTACCAAACATGGATTCATGGATACACATACACTCATACACAACAGAAGCTCGGTGTCGGGGGACTGGAGGAGGTCGGCGTCAACGTCGGAGGAGGACTGGAGGAGGCCGGTGTTGGAGGAGGACTAGAGGAGGTTGGCATCGGCGTCGGCATCGACTCTCAGCTGTTGGGGAGGAGTAGCAGGAGGCCGGGAGATGCGGGACTGTGGGAGCGAGCAAGGGAGGACCGGAGGAGCAGCGACCAGCCGTAGCTCGAAGGAGGACTGCGGGAGCAAGGGAGGGCCGAGCCCGGAGGAGGAGGACTGTCGGAGGTTGGGGACTGCGAGAGGAGGTTGGGGACTGCGGGAGAAGGAGGACCGGCTATAATATATAAGGACTCCTGCTACTCCCGCGCACGCGTTCAAAATTTTTAAACTCCTGTACTTGTAACTCGGTACATAGCCCCCAACCGGTCAACCCAACCACAGGTCGAACCAACCAACCGATGGATTTCATTTTGCTGCCAGAAGTTTTGTGGGATCTTTCTACCTCATCGATTACGATTAAAAACATGCAAGCAAGCAAGCAAACGAAAACGAGGCAATCATAAGATCGATCTCCCACGGACCGAGCTCCAGCATTGCCACAAACAGGGACGGAGCTTCTTTAGGCCAAAGGGGACCATAGCCCCCTCCCCCTAGAAAAATTGATAAAAAATATTTAGTTTTACAATTTTACTACTTAAATGCTAACATAACACTAAAATAGACCTCCCTCCTTAAGTTCTCTATGCAATGGGTTGTTGCCAATCTAACCTGTCAGGAGGCACCACAGAATAGCTCTGGATATGCATGTGTTAGCACCAATAGCACGTGCTTTGGTGTTAGCTCTACAACTACAAATAGTTCTTTTGGATGGTTTTCAAGGAATTCCATATATTCCACATGGTTGTGAAGGTACCTACTCTCTCTCTCTCTCTCTCTCTCTCTCTCTCTCTCTGTGTGTGTGTGTGTGTGTGTGTGTGTGTGTGTGTGTCTACACGCATAGACTTGCACATTTTGTGAAATAAGATGCAAATTGATTTTGTTTAGCAATAAAAACAAGGATTAATTTGCTCAGTGACATTGCATTGATGCACAAATTGGAAAATAACATCCAATATGAGGATGACAAGTGGGCCATGGGCCCACATGTCATCCTCACATCGATGTTATTTGCCAACTTGTGATTTTTGAGTAGCGTTACTGTGCAAATTGCCCCAAAAAACAATGCACACTACATACCAACTCTGAGCATTTCCTTGCAAAAAGAGAGAGATAAATATGATGATTGCACTGATACACATTTTTAATGAACACTAGCATAAAGATGTTGCATGTACATCGCATAAATTAAGATAAGTTGATTTGTCAGCACTCATCACAATTAAAGGGAGGCCTCAAGAAAACCAACATGCAGCTATTGCCTTAACCATAAAATTTATCAAAGTTTCCAAAAAATAATTGTTAAAACCGTCATCCAAAATCAAATATCAGCTTCAACACTCATCCATTTGTATTTTCTAGTAAACGGCCACCTTGACTCCACCCTCACAGAACTTGAGTAGCAGCAACTGCAATGCTTAGTTGTCAAAGCCCCATATATGCATATGCAAGCGTAACGTCCGTCTAGTTGTAATTTGAAATATACATATGTGCAAGCATGTGTCTACTACGTTATGCTTCATGGTAGCTTGTAAAATTGTCTATGCACATACTGCTACTTCAGTTCAGCTTCCAATGTCCAATAGCTAGCAAAAAAATTGAAAACTATAGTATCAACTGAAAGTTTTGCACCAACAACTTAACTAAAAATGGTATGGAATAACATTATTTTCCATTTGTCAATTTCCCTCTCACCTTGGTCATGTATTGTAGATTTTGATGAGTGCCAGATACCAGGCACTTGTAAAGGAATTTGCCATAACATTGTAGGAGGCCACTATTGCACCAAGTGCCTACGTAAAGCAGAGTATGAAGTTACAACTGGGAGGTGCACATCAACAAAAAGGCACAATCTTGTACTAGGTGAGTTCTATGGTACAACTAATTCCACATTGTACTAGAATAATAATAATAACAATAATAATAATAATAATAATACAAGACCGAGGAGCTTAATCATTGTAGGTATTGGCATCAGACTTAGCGTTGGCTTGATCATTCTACTTCTCATCTTTAGTACAACATTTCTCATACGTAGATGGAAAAGAGACATCCAAAAGCAACTACGAAGAAAGTATTTCTAAAAGAACTAAGGCCTTCTCTTGGAACAGCTGATATCATCGGATGAAAATGCGAATGACAAGACCAAGATTTTCTCCTTAGCAGAACTAGAAAAGGCAACAAATAACTTTGACCATACACGTATACTTGGTCATGGAGGGCATGGAATGGTGTACAAAGGCATCTTATCTGACCAACGTATAGTGGCCATAAGAAAGTCTAAAGTCATTGAGCAATGTGAGATCGGTCAGTTCATCGATGAAGTCGTTATCCTCTCACAAATAAATCACCAAAATATTGTAAAGTTCTTCGGATGTTGCCTTGAGACTGAGGTTCCACTACCAGTATATGATTTCATCCCTAATGGTTCATTATTTGAAATTATTAAGGGCAATCAAAGTAGAAGCTCTTCTTTGTCCTGGGATGATTACTTGAGAACTGCTGTAGAAGCTGCTGGAGCACTTTATTACCTCAACTTAGCAGCTTCGGTATCAATCTTTCATCGTGATGTGAAGTCCTCTAACATACTCTTGGATGGGACATATACAACAAAAGTATCATATTTTAGTGCTTCGAAGTTGGTTCCTATTGATCAAACCCATGTTGTTACAAATGTACAAGACACATTTGGATATCTAGATCAAGAGTACTATCACACTAGCATGTTAAATGAGAAAAGTGATTTTTACAGTTTTGGTGTAGTTCTAGTGGAATTGCTTCTTAGAAAGGAACTTATTTTTACGAGTGAGTCAGGGTTAAAGCAAAATTTGTCAAATTACTTTCTTTGGGGGATGAAGGTAAAATGACTAGCAGAATTAGTGGCTGGACAAGTTTTAGAGCAAGCGACAAAGGAAGAGATTTACGATGTTGTCGGTCTTGCGGAGGTTTGCTTGACGCTTCAAGGTGAAGAAAGACCTACTATGAAACAAGTGGAGATGACATTGCACTTTGTGCGCTCGAAAAGGTTGAAATCATGTCAAGTTGCTCCAAGAAATGAAGGCTTGCAACCTTGCTAACTGGACGAAGCCCAGCCACCCATCAGGCGTTTGCTATTGACATTGATATGGTAGATAGAGCTAATTTAGCTTCTCAATGAAACCAAAATTGCTACAGCTTGGAGCAACAGTTTATGTCATCAGCGACTCTGCCACACTAGATCATCAGGTTCCCAATGTTATGTTCGCCTACCCCGCCTTTTCCCTTCCCAAGTGTTGTGCAATTATTCTCGTTTGAGAGGGTGATATTTCTGTACTGCAATTTTTTCAATGATAGGTGTTTTGTAGTATTGAGATTGACGTGGTCCAATCTTCTTTACATTTTAATAAAACTAGTCGTCAACCGTTCATTCGCACGGGCTAGTTATTATTTTTCATGATTTTATATGTTGGGCTACTAAATATTTTTTTCCCTTTTTGAGCCACCACTCTTTGCTAATAATAGGGTTCCTTAAGATCCTGCTCCAAGTCATTTAGATGTATCTTATTTGGCACTGTAACATCCCAATTTTCTGGGTTTTTTTTGAAAATTTTCAAAATTTAAAAGTAACCATTTGATTTTATTAATTTGCTAAAGCTTAACTTGAAATTTTAGGATTTAAAAGAAATTTAATTTAAATGAATCAAACTTCAATTAAATCAAGGTTGGTTTATTTAAGTTTTCTGGTTCTTAATTGGATTTAAAATCAAAAATATTATTTTAAGTATTTTCTTGGATTTTATTGGATTTTAAAGAAAGGTTTTCCTTTTTGCCTCAAAGCTAAAAATAATTAAATTTCAAAATCAAAAGCAAAAGTTAACCTAAAAATAATTTTTATTAAGTCCCAAATAATTCAAGGAATTTTTGTGCATTTTTCTACAATTTTTGGGATTTATTAGCTATTTTCTAAAAAGGTTTTTTGCTTTTCTGGTATTTTCTAAATTCGAAAACCCTTTTAGATCCCTCCTATTCACTTTGGGCCAATTTCTCTCGGCCTGTTCCCTCTTTTCCTCACCTCACCCCACTCATGACCCATTCGTCGCGCCGGGCATCCGCGCCTTTTGCCACTCTCACGACAAAGGGACCCACCCGTCAGCCACCGCCATCACTGTCATCGTCTACCTCCGGCCCATGCCGCTCGCGTCCGCCCACGTCAACGCCGTGTCATTTTTCGCCGCCTCACCGCCTCGCCCCAATGCGCCGCCATCGCCCATCACAGCATTTAATCTTGCGGACGACCGCCGCGCCCACTACCGCCACCCACTCCGCCTCCCGTGCCTTGTCGCCTCCCCGCACCTGCTCCCGTCCCGCGTCTGTCCTCGCCACTGCCCATACCTCCCTCCGGCCTCCCCACGCCTATTTAAGGCGAGCACCGGGAGCGCCAAGGCCTCCTCTCTCTTTCCCCTCTCCTCCCCCTCTCTCTCCTGCTCTCTTTCGGCCGCGATTGAAGCTCCTTGCCGCCGGCCACCTTCGGATGCCGCCATCACGCCATCTCCGCCACCTCCGACCTCACCCCCGGCATCGCCAAGCTGAGGCCCACCTAGTGCGCGCCTCCCCTTCGCCGGGAGCCCTCTAGAGCATCACCGCCGCCGCCGCTGCCGTTTCTTCCTCCCCATTGACGACCCTCCCGTGTCACCACGTCATCGAGACCACGCACACTAGCATCGCCGTGAGCTCCCCTTCCTCTGGGTATCTCGCCACGCCATCTCTACTAAACGCCGCGCGACCCTTGGTCCTTGTCTGCGCCACGGCCGGGTCTTTACATGGCCGCCACTGTGGCACCCAATCAACACCACCTCAGCCTCCTCCACTGATGTGGCTGCCCCGTCAGCAAGCCCATGTGGCTTTTCTCGGATTTTCTTTAGAAAATTAATTCAGAAAATCAAGAAAATCCATATTTCATCATTTTATGTAATTTCAATCTTCCGGAGGCCATATCTTTCTCATTCGAACTCCGATTCAAGTGATTCAAATTTCTAAATTCATCTAAATTCATTGTCTTTCTGTTAGTACTTATTTGGTATTTATTTGGATTTTATTTGGTATTGTTTTATTTATTTGGCTTTGTTCGCACATATAGATTCCGGTGTTTCGGAAGACTTCGTGAACCCGACGACCGAAGCACCTCAACTCTTCAACGAAGGCAAGTCGTAGACCTTTGATCATGTTGAACCCATGTTATAAAACTATATTGTTTGATATAAACATGCATTGCTAAGTTTATAAAAATGGTTTCGGGAGTAGTTAATTACCTAATTCCCATTATGCCTCCTTGATAAATTGAGAATGACATAATTCCTTGGACACCATAGGATGGTTATTTATTAGTTGGACATTATTGTGCTACCAGCATGGGTATCGTTTATGCTTAGCCATGCTTTAGCTATACGATTGATTCATGATCGCTTACTCAAAGAATGTTTAAACTTGACTTAACAAATTATGGAATTATGGCGGAGCCACTGTGATTAAAATTGTTGTGCCATGGTAAGGGTTGTCATTTGGTCGAGTTGAATGAAAATGATTTATGCTCGGACGAGTGGTCGGTGGCAAAGGAGGAATGCGTGAGGCAATGCGGGAGGCACATTATAGGGTGCGGGAGGCACTTAGGTGCGTGAGGCACATGGGATGCGGAAAGTCTCGCCTAAGCAACCACTAAGGACTTAACCTTGAACCATTGATCTAGGCCATATCGTACAACCACATGTCTAGACTGAGATAGATCTGGCCGATTAATTAGTAATGTTTTGGTTGGGAACGGCGCAAGAGGGGGCCCAGAATGGCGAAACCGTAGCGGGCAGAACCGAGTCAAAACAGAACTTTGTAAAAGCCTTGTCACATTCTCTAGACCGCTTACCTAAGGTAGTGAGTGGTAGTATAGATATATGCCAAACAAACTAGAGAAATTCATGTCTTGTGGGTCAATCTGTACAACCTCTGCAGAGTGTAAAACTATTCAAATAGCCGTGTCCCTGGTTATGGACAATGCCTGGTAATTTCACGTGAGGGGTAGACTTTCTCAAAGTCAAGCATGGATTGGCCAGCTAGATATATTCCACAGGATAGTTTGGGGAATGACTCTGCCTACGGCGTTTCTTGGTTAGGGAACTCGAAAGAAAAAATAAGGAGAATGAGAGATAGATAGAGAGGGCACCTGGGAGAAGGCGTCGGACTACGCCTAGACGGCGCCATCGTGGCCAGTGATGGCAGCGGCGGTGAGGCACTGGCCATCGATGTCGCAGAGCAGGTGCTCGTCAGCGTACGCCTGCCACGATATGCCTCTTCCTCCCTCTCCCTCCCTCTCCCTCTCTGCTCTCTCGCCGCTGCCCGACCGATGGCTCTGCGAGTCTGTAAGTGCGACTCCGCACGTGCGTTGGTTTACTCGATTTGGTTCCTCTTCACCTCTCTCTCTCTCTCTCTCTCTACACACACACACACACTTACTTATAGCATGTACAATGGCATAGACAACTGTTGTCTATATCACCATCCATGTTATCTATAAACAGCACTAAAGACAGCTCATAATTGTTGATCAGCCCTCTATGTCATCATCTATAGACAGCACTAAAAGCAGCTCATATAATAAGTTATCTATATGAGACCCCACAATCTTTTAATTTTTTCTTTAATTTTTTTTTTGTTATAGACAACAACTCATACAATGATATGTTGTGTTGTCTATAAAGGTCTTATAGACCGTCTGTTATATGTCAGATGATTTCTTTCTCTCTCATCGTTCTCTCTCATCCACATCATCAGAAATCTTGCCACACAATCATACAGTGGCGGACTCAAGACTAAATCTTAGGTATGGCGGCTCGTCGCCGCCTTGTCGGCTGCCACCGCCTCCCCGCACGCCACTAGAGCTTGGTCACTAGGCCCTCGCTCGATGGCTCCATGCAGTGTGTCGCTCAGTGAATTAATAATAAGTTCAATTAACCTCTTTTTTCAGAGAACAAGTGCTCAATGAATTAATAAAATGGATCCTTTTGGAATATACAAACATCCTAGATGTCTTAAGCACTCATGTTAGTATGTTACTCCATCAAGTAGAAATTTCACTAGTCTACCTCTATGTTTGCTCTCTAGAAAAATAAACACAATTCCTAGTACCTTATCTCACTTGGACACTGCTGCAAACTCTAAATCCATCTACCGATCTTGCGATGGTACGACATTTCCTCAAAGTAACAAGAACAAATCACACAAGGGAAAACTGAAGCACAAGAACAAATCACATAAGGAAAAACTGAAGCACACCGTAAGCGATTAGTTACCAAATAGGGAGAGCGCGTGGGAGACGAGTCAGGCTGGCACTGACCGTCGGCCGCGCTAGCACTACTAAGCTAGGGAGGAGCAGTTGGCAGAGTCACCCGCGCTTGGGAGGCGGGAGCAGAGCCGCCCATGCTCTGTCGGCCATCGCTCGCCCGATCGCCCGCCTCGAAGAACCGAGCCATCACGCCACGCTTTTTTGCCGCCGCCTTGCGTCTGCTCAAGGCTGCCGTCACTCGTGGCCTCGCCTCTCCCGAGCTCTGTCCACTGCCCGCTCGCCCAGCATGGCTGCCCATCGGCCGCCTCCGTGCCCTACGCCTTCGCCACCTCGCCCGCCTATGCTCATGCCCGCCGCCTAGGGCTAGGGTTGGGAGAGAGTGAGAGACCAAGAGAGAGTGGGGATTAGATCTGCCGATCGCCCGATCTGGAAGGCCGTAGTGGAAGCAGTGATACTCGGTTGGGCACTTGGGCTGGGTGGGCCGCGATTCAGCGAAAACAGCCCATGGCCTCCTCCGTCGCCAGATCGAGCTGCTGTCTTCAGTGGCTCACTACCGCCGACGCCCGAGAGAGAGGGGAGGGGGGTTCCGCCGGCGTCGGCTACCTCGGACAGCCGTCCGACCTTGCCCTATTGCTAGGACCGAATCATATACGGTTGATATCATCCTATGTCACGTGACCACAGCTTGGCACTGGTCCTCCGTTCAACGTGGGCATAATTCTCTCATGACAACCAGCTCGCCATTTTCTGGCCCAATATTTGATTCGATGCTTTCCTGACGGCCTAAATCCTGTCTGGCTTCACGACTTTTTTTTCTTTCTTTGTTGACGTCACTTGGTCAAGGAGAGCGGTTGATCCTAGCATCCTACGGTGTGCACTCGATCTCCCGCTATTTTCCAAGAGATTTGGCCCGTCTTGCATCGCATCAAATCCCAGGGCCTCAGCTGCGTCTGTTCACATCGGTTGCTTTTGCTGTGGTGGTGCAGCCGCGCAAGTGCAAGTGGATGGCTCCAGGCGCGCGCGTCCCTTGTGCGGAAGGAAAAAAACGCACCAAAGCGTCGGCCAGAAATGTGCACCCACCTGAACAGAATAAAAAGTAAACAGAAAAGGGGCCACGATTTTATGAAAAATATTGTGTGTTTTTTTTAGAAAACTAAAAAAAATATGTTCCTTGAATAATCTGCACTTTGCTACTGCCACACACAGAGATCTTTTTTTAGAAGGCAAAGAGATGGATGGAGGCAAGAAATATGGGAGGCCTCTGTCCAACGGTCTGAAATTACAGCCCAGCCCATGTAAGGCCATGCCCAGGAGGCCTCGGACACCAGGGGCCTACTTTCCAACACGCAAAGCAACGGATCACTGACCAACCGTCCCAGTAACAAATGATATGGCGTTTGCTATCTATCGAACATGAGTTCCATAGTTATGGAACTAATTAACAAAACGACGTGCAAGGTGCCGAGCACGGAGGAGACCCGGGGCGTGAAGGTTGCGAGCCCCCGAGATCGACGTCGCACCGGCCGCTGGCATCTCTCTCCTAACGTCAGATGTGTCATTGCCTCATGTGGTGGACGGCCCAGGATGACTCTGCAGGCCGACGCGGCGGTGACTTCAGCCTAGATGCAAAGAAACCAGCCCACCTAACGGTGCACGCCTCACCGCCCGTACGCAAGGCAGCGCGGCGCGGCGCGGCGAGGGAAGAACGTCTCAGGCTCTCAGCCGCTCGATTCGCAATGGGGTTAGGGCCTCGAGGAAAAACGCTGAGGATGATGGCGCGGCCCGCATGTGCTCCTCTTTGACGAAGAGACTCCTCTTCGCACGCGGCCCAACTGGGAGAACAGTGAAGTGTGCTCTCGCTCGCTCGCTCGTCCGTGGCAGCTCTCTAAGTCGAGCTTTCCCTCATCTTCGCCCCGGTACCAGTACAGCATCCACTTGACTCAAAAAGACAGTACAGGATCCGTTAAAAAAAGGAACTAGTGCAGCAAATTTTTGCCTACCCGTTATCCCCCGCTTATGCACAAAATTAATTAACTTTTTGTACGTAATTTGGGAATTTTTACCACGCTTAGCGTCTTGTACATATGAAGTACATAAAAACGCAAGGCGTATAAATAGATTTCGCCCGGCTGGCTGGCTTGCCCTTCCGGCCAATTGCAGATGTGACGATCGATCTCAGAAAGTTTCACGCATGGATACATCGGATTAAATCTGTATCCTCAGTAAAATTCTACCACCATCTTTTAAGTCGTGTGTAGATCTCCAAACAACAGGCTACTAGCTAGAATCAAAACACTCCTATATACATCCAAATCCGCATATGTCCAAAGTGCCGAGCAAATTAAGGGCCAAAGACTATATAGCAGTACTGATTTGTTCCAATCGTAAAGGGACTTTATATTATTGCCGCAAAGTGACTACCATTACTAGGTTCACTTACCCAACACTAAAACCATAAATAAACAGCATCATTGGAGGCGCGCAGCGGTATACTACTTCTTTGAGCTAAAGATGATTACAGAACAATTGCTTGAAAGAAAAGAACAAACTAAAGCTAGCTCAACGTGTCATTGGGAGAGAATCCAAAAAGGGAGGCCGGCCATGTTCTATTATTCTCAATCCCACTAACACAATTCTCCTTGCAACTTCTTTATGGAACCGAATCAGAGATACATGGCAGCCTAACAATGTTAACTTAGCTAGACATGTGCGCTTTTTCTTCTTCTTTATTTTTTCCCTATCTAATTAATGCGTTTTTTTGTGCGTGCGCGCGCGCGAGAGTGAAATAGAGAGAATCCAAGATCTTTAGCAATAGAGAGGGAACAATTGCAAGACACGGCATTCTCTCTACTCTCCCCCCTCCTTTCTATCTCCTGTGGAAAGGGATAGACACAGAATTATATGCGCCACTGGTTTTATGATGATGCATGCATGCATGTACTTGAAACTACTGGACCTTTTTCTGCAGAGTTGCTTAACAATCCATGCATGTTTCTTCGATCTCTAGAGCATCACTGCTGAGCCAATTTTAGCCATAAAGACGACAGCATATATGTATGATCAACTTGGATGGAGATGGTAACTGTTGCGCAACGGAGTAAAAATAGGTTTCAGAGATGAAACAATCGCCCATAATTAGGTAAACAAACGCGCAATGGGCACTTCTTTAGCTTGCTCTAACAAAAAAAAAGACAGAGTTTGTTTTGATTGGCTTGTTGCTTACTATTGCAGATGAAGTACTACAAGACAATGCAAAACAAACGTACAGGACAGAAGCGCAAAATAGAACCGAGAAGAACATTTCCTTTACCTAACTCGTTCCTCAAGAATTTTATAAGAAAAAGGCAAAGGCATATATGTCCTTTTAGTACAAAGATTCTCTCAGCAGCAATTATAGAAGTAGCATTAAGCCCGTACACACACACACAGGCCGGAGCTGGCCAATCCGGCTGTTTTTTTTTTCCAAAAAATATATTTTGCTAATTTTTGAACGAATTTTTATGGGCTTTTGATCCCGGGCCTCGTTTCCGTTTGTTTGCTTGTTTGTGGGTCTGAGGCCCAGCTCCACCACTGCAAACACCTTACGTGGGTCAAAACTCACGTCTCACCTTGGTCAATGGCTTGTCAAAGAAAATCCACCACCGTCCACCTCCATCAACCCATGTTTCTCTCTCCACCCGTCCTCTGCGCTCAGCGTAGCCATAAATCTCCGACAAAGACACAGTAAACACATAAGGAGTGCACTAATACTAAGCGTGATAGTGTCTGTCCTGTAAAGGCACAGTAAATGAACAAGAAGATCATAATAATTCCTCAAAAAAAGAACATCGTTGTAAATTTCTTGTAACATCGCAATAAAAGTACAAGGAAGTTGCAGTAAATCTCTTATAGTGCTATAGTAAAAACACATAGGTGCAGTAGATGCAGAAGGAGGATGCATTAAATCTCTTTTAGCGATGCAGTAAACATTAGGTGGTTGTAGTAAATGTACGATAGAGACTTTTTTTGTGCTCAGACGATACAGTAATTGACTGCTCTAGGTAGAGTAAATCCGAACTTTTAGTGCAATGATAGTTTTTTACAGCTTTAAAACTTGTTCATCATGGATCTCTTTTTGTTAAGCACATTTTTTCCAGCAAAACGCTTTAGACGGATTGTAAATAGGATAAATGATTTAGGAGATATTTTGTCATTCAAAGTTTGCAATAAACCCACACTTCTCTCTCCACATGCCCTTCTGCGCTCAATGTGGCAATAAATCTCTTGTAGTGCTACTGACTAGCCCCTCTGCTTCGGCCAACACATAAATATCTTGTAATCTTTGCGGTAAAAGGCACAACGAGGGCACGGTAAAAATCTCTTGTAGCGCTTTTGTAGTGCTGCAGTAAAAGACACAACGAGATCATAGTAAATCTCTTGTAGTGCTGCAGTAAAATCACAAGGAGATTACAGTAAAAGGCATAATGAGGTTGCATAAATCTCCTGCATTGCCACAATGAAGTCACAGTAAATCTCTTGTAGTGTTGTAGTAAAAGCAAAAAGAGATTGCAATAAAATACACAATGAGGTCGCAGTAAATCTTTTGTAGTGCTGCAGTAAAAGGTTGCGTGGGGGGCACGGTTTTACGGTTGGTTGCGTGGGTTTTACCGTCGGTTGCGTGGGGTGTGCACAATTTTACTATCGACTACGTGGGGTGCATGCGGTTTTACTGTTGGTTGTGTGGGAGTGCACACGCGGGTTACGTCCGGAGCGTAGAATAAGCTATTCCACACTCAGACGCTGAATATGTAACATTCCAAAAACCACATTTTGGGAAAATATAATGAAAATAAATGAGAGAATAATTTTGGGCATGTCTATGTATGGGAACACTATTTTTAGCATGATTTTGATCTTTTGCATAAATCAAATATCGAATTTACATGCAAACAACAACTTTTGAAGAATTTTTTAGAAAATAATAGAAAACCCTGTAAAATTTACACAAGAGACTATACTGTGTCTGTACCTCCCACAGAAATTGTCATAAATTTTGGAGCCTATTTATTATGTTTAAAAATTCGAACAACAATCAACCAGTTTTGGAAAATTCAAAAGTTGTTTTGAATTTCTCGCGCGCCATTGGGCCGAATCTGCCCGGCCCAATTTCGCCCGTGCTCGCTCCAGCCCATACCGACTCCTGCTCTCTCTCTCTCTCTCTAACGTGCCGGGGCCGCACATCAGATTGCTTCTTCCACCTAGCGTAGCCATCTCCTCCGCCCTGTAGCGCGCTAGAGCCTCACCCATGTCGTCGATCTCTTCATCCTTAAGCACCCACGGGAGAGGACCAAGGTCGCCTGGTCTCACCTGTTCTGCCCACCAATTTGCTCCACCTGGGTCTTGTCGCCGTGCGAGAAACTCGCGAAAACCCGAGCCGCCTGCCATTTTCCCGTCGTCGTTCATGCCCTCATCTCGCTACTTGATGCCCACCTTCTGTGCAGAAAACCTAAACCTTCAACGCTATTTTCGTTTCCCCCATTCCCTGTAAGTTTCATCTACTACATCACCTGGCACACCTCGTCGTCTCGAGCTCTGGTGTGCACGCTCCGCCAGAGCTTGAGCATGTCCTGGTGAGCCAAGCCCTCGATGTGTGCGTCAACATGCACCATTTGGCTCTCTCATTCACCTCCTCACTTTCCTATTCTTCTATGATAGTGTAGCTCTGCAATCAAGCCTTCTTCCTCATCTCCAGCGCTACGGTAGCCGCAGGAGATCTTCACGCCCGGTGAGCCCCTAGCCACTCCGTGTCCGATTTGAGCATCGCCTCACCTCACTGAACCTTCTCGTGCAGTCCATTTCAGCTAGCTTTGCCCACACCGAGCCGACATCGTGAACCTCTCTATCTCTATAGCCGCCATTGACGGCAACCCCTCTCCAGTGAATCCTTGACCCCACCAAGGTCAATTTCTCCATTTATGAGTCTCCCTGAAGCTGTGCATGTGCTTAATTTCAGTGGATTTCCACCGAGATGACCTGTCACCGTCCTCAACCCTTCTCTGACCTTATTGTTAGCTTCCTCGTGATCGTGACAAGCTACTAGAGCATAAGGCTCCTTTAATTAGGATAATGTAGTGCGTTTACACTGTAATCGTTAGTGAAGCCCATGGCGCCACCACGAGATATCATCGTCGGCTCGCCTCAGGCGACCCTAGGGCCCCGAGCTATGGTAGTTAACCTTGCGATAGCACCCTCAGCCAATTTTTGCTTCAAGCCCGCCTTATCTTTGCCCCTAGCGCAAATGGCATGTTGACCCAAGACTTCCCGCCGCCTCTCGCCGCTGTGAAGCCAACTAAGTCCACCTCTCCAGCCACCTTCACCTCCCCTAGCATCGTAAAGCCTCCCTCTTTCCATTTTCGAGCTCCCCTGAGCTTTTCTGCTCACGATTCGCCGTCGGCGAGCTTCTCCTCCTCTCGGCTGCACGCTCCCCTGCTCTCCTCTCTTCTCTCTCTCTACCAGTGGGCCCAAGTAATTAGGAGATGCTTAGCGCTAATTAACAAAGCTTAAAAGGTATTGAGTGTATGGCAAGTGGGACCGGTAGAAAAGTTAACAAAAATCTAATTCAAAGCGTTTTTAGAATATGTGTCACTGACATATGGGACTACTCACTATTCTCGGTTTTAAAAACGTGTTTAAAACCCGAGAGACTAACATGTGGACCCTTGTTGTCGGTGGATTAAATCAAAACAAAATTTAATCATTTAGTTAAATAGTTAATAAGTGCATGACATGTGGGACCGCCACTGTTTTATAAATCAAATCAAGGAAATTAAAATATGAGTCACTCACAAGTAGGCCCCACATGTAAGTTAATAAAATTTGAAAAAAAAAAGAAGAGAAAGCCCGCTTTCAATAAGAGGAAAAGTATGCTTTCTCTGTTGGGAAGCGTAAAGAACTCAGAGGAAAAATAAGCTTTCTCTATTAGAAAGCGTAAACATCAGAGAATACACTTTCAACGTCACCTTTTTTATATTAATTTCTAGATTTTCAAAACTGAAGCAAATTAAAACGTTAATAACTTTTGCATTCGAACTCCAAATTGAATGAATATTTTTTTATAAATTCATGTAAAATCATTCCCTGTCTGAATATACAAAAATATTTGGATTTTTTTGCTGTTGAAATTATTTTTCTATAATTAATTTGCTATCGACTCTTTTTGAATAGGCGTCGATACTTTGAACGAAATTTACGATGATCCTCCATCCTCATACTCTGAGATACTATAGCAAGGCAAGCACCTTTTTTGACCATGTTGATCCTACTATTTTAATTATTGTACTTCTTTTTTTCAAAATCTATTATGCATGCGCGTATGTTAGCTTAAAATTGCTATATTTGGGGATAATGGTAGTTATATTCCTATTCAATGCATGATACTCCTTGAAATATTGGTATCCTTATTGTTGTAGCTATTAGGTTATGGTTTAGATAATAAATGATGTCGAATTGGGTTTTTTGAATGCGAATATCATATAAATGCTTAGCCAGGCTTTAGTCTTTGCTAAAATTTGAAATTTTAAATAATCTATTTTTTTATTCGGAATTACAGAAATAATATCGGTTAATTTTTTTTTACAGAAATAATCTCTAGTCGCAGTACGGTTTGGCGAGTCGGGCTAGTCGCCCAACCGCCGCGCAACACATCTCCAAGTCGCTCAATGGAAGGGCGACTAGAGCGTGACTGGACCTAGTCGCCAAACTGGGGTGCGACATGTGTTGGAATCGCACATTTGTAGAGCGAGTTAGACAAAGTCGCGCAGTGCTTGGGCGACTTAGGTCAAGTCGCCCAACCATCGGGCGATTTAGCTAATACACCTCCTAACACGCAAATCCAATTGGAACAATTGTGTTAAAATAGATATTACATTTTGTAGGTATGACATTTAGCAAATCGTATTGTATGATGTTATTTTTTAAAAGATAAAAGTGTGGTGACAACGTTGGTTGGTCTTTGTTATTTTTGTAGAATATCAAAGGGTACGAAATTTGTCGGACTACAATAACATTTTGTGATCGTCGTATATTGTTGTAGTGCGCTAAATTTCTGTAGAATTTTGTGAGGACGATTGAGATAGTAATGAGTTGTAAGTAGAAAGGTAAGTGGTATTACGATGCGCCAAGGAATAACACAGGGCGACAGGTGGCTGGAGGCCCCATTTTTTGTGGATTGGATGTCTTTATAATGATGTTGGGAATAACACGAAAGAATCAAATGTGAAAAGACGAGGAGATTTGATGTTGTGAATTAAATTAGATTTTATAACGAAGTTGGGAATAACATGGCACATAGGGTTTGGTTACGTGCATAACAAACAGCATCATACACGATGCAACAAACTGAAGTACTCCTACGATACATATGCGCCTTTTTGGAATGGAAATAGATTCGACCTTCGACGGGGGACTAGTACAGAATAGTCCGACCTACTGCGTGGACCGGAGCCATTTTCCCTTCCTTGCTAGGTCGGTGTTGAACTCCTCGCCGGCCTCTTTGGCCTTGGCCGCAATTTCCATCTTTCTCTCGTGCTCCCTCTCGCGAGCCTCGCGCTCCCTGTGCCTGTACGCCTCGAGATGAGCTTGCGTCTCCTGACGTATATGCTCGTTTTGCTCATCGTTGCGGCGTCACTCCTCCCGCATATCGCGGTCTTTTTTGGTCAAGCCACTCGTCGAAGTCGAGAGACCACTGGTCATGTGGGTGGATCTCGTGGTTGATCCACTTGCGGTAGCCACATAGCGGATCCAGGGACTACAGGTAAATGGGAGAGGTTGTTAGTGCGTACTTTGAAAGAGAAATAGTAGGGGAACACATTGCAGCTGGTCCTTACCGGCTGCCGATAGCTGCTCGTGTCCCGACGTTGGTTGGGATAGTCACTGGAGTAGTTCGTGCAACCCTAGTAATGCATGCCCAGGCTGAGCGGGTGCTTGGACTTGAAAAATTTGCATATGTCCCTGCACCAACAGAGGGGCGGCGTCTCCTCCTCTAGCGGGTGTTGCGGCGAACGCTCGGTTGGAACGTTCAGGATGGGGTTGCTGCTACGGGGGGCTTCATCACGAAGATATGCCAGATAGGCACGTGTCTCTTGTTCGCGCGACCCGGGCTGCAGCAGCCTTTGCTCGGTCGTCCCACTCCCCAGCAGCCCTTACTAGTTCACGGATCCGGTCCCATTGCCTCTGCCTGTCGTCCATCCCGGCGTGGTGAAGGAAGCTCTGGTGTAGTAGCCTGTGAGGTGTGGAGAGGAAGCTCTGGTGTTGTAGTGTTGGGTTTGGTCATGTAGTGTTCTCTCCCAGATCTCTTCTACCCCCATTTATAGGCCACATGGTTGGCATGGAGTGATGTCATTTGGTCTTGTCACTGCACAAAGCTGCCCCATGTAGTCTTGTCACTGCGCAAAGATGCCCCGTCTGGTCTTGTCACTACACAAGGCTGGCTCCTCAGGTCTTGTCACTGCGCAAAGCTGCCCCGTGTGATCTTGTCACTGCGCAAAGCTGTCTCCTTTGGTCTTGTTACTGCGCAAAGCTACTCCGTGTGGTCTTGTCACTGCGTAAAACCGTCCCGTTTGGTCTTGTCACTGCGTAAAGCTGTCTCCTTTGGTCTTGTCACTGCGCAAAGCTGCCCCGTGTGGTCTTGTCACTGCGCAAAGCTGTCTCGTTTGGTCTTGTCACTATGCAAAGCTGTCTCGTTTGGTCTTGTCTCTGCGCAAAGCAACCAGCCCCGTATGGTCTTATTATCTTCAAGCTAACACATTAACCGCTTTGTTAGCCTCCCCTCGCGGGCTATAAAATGCACAGCCCACGCTCCAAAAGTAGGACCACTCGACCCTTCAAACCGTAGAAAAAAGAACCTTCTCCATCCTACAATAACATACCATGGCAGACGCGGAGGGACCAGTCGAACCGGGGTTGCCGAAGCAAGACCTTCCCCTAGAAAGGAGGGAAGACTTTGGGCCTAACTACCGGTTGATACCGAACAAGCGTGCTCAACCAGTATGACCGAAATACGGACACAGGGAGGACGCTATCGTGCAGGTCATGGGCGGCCCTTTCGATGGCGAACAACGTTTCTTCCGATGCCCACACTCTAGGGTACAATTAGCAAATAGTTTGCTTCATGTTACTACTAATATAGCCTCTATGCTAACCGTCCCTTGCAGCAGATGGCAAAATGCGCCTTTGTCCACTGGATCGATCCTCTCCATGAACGACATGTTGTGATGTACGTGGATAGATTGTGGGACCGAATCTTTGAGTTGGAGGCGCGAATTGACAATCTCAATGAGCAAAATGATGACCTTCGCCAACAGATGCAGTGCGAAAGGGGCAACGAGGAGGTCGTGAACATAGGAAGTTCCTATATGCTACCGCGCGAACCCTAGCTGCATATGTGCGTGCCACTACAACGATGGTCAGCCACGTCTGAGGCCCCCTTGTACAACACTCTATGTGGGTTGAGCGAGGCACCTTCTACAATTAGGCATGGACGGAGAAGCTTGTACCTCGGTGGTCTCCCATTATGTACGCAATTATGTTCAATCTCGTAACGCATGTAACTAAATGGTGGATGTGTCATTGCGGTTGCCTTTTATCGAGTTGACTACTGCATCGATGTGTCGCGTGCATTAAGCTATAGGCGTCGATATGCATTGAACAAACATGCATTGTATGAATGAGTACTAAAAATCGAGCTATTCCATACCAGACATTATCCGCTAGAATTAAGACGAGATATTGACACTTCAAATAAAGTTAAAATTTGAAATTACGATACAATTAGTTCCACAGTACTTACAAGAACCAAAGTACTGACTGAAGTACAAGTTACAACATACTAGCAGTTCTAATACAAGTTCCTACGTGTCGGCAGGCGCCTTGCAAGTTCTCATAGTGTGGCTTTCTGGCGGCGGTAACTTCTGCGTCTACCGCCGCTCGGCTTCCCTTCGTCCATATCATTCCTAATCGCGACGACTCTGTCGACGGCCCTTCCCCCCTTTCAACAGGTCTAGATCAGGAATCCAAGTCCTATTTGCTGTATCCAATGTGGTGAAGTTACCCACAACCCTGAAGCCTTTTAGCTCGCTGCACCATGCCTGCTACACCCTCTCCTTCATGAAGTACTCCGATATGAAGTTCGATGGGTCCATGTGGATGGTCCCACATGCGGCGAGGACATGAGAGCATGGCTTGTGAAGGAGCTTTAGCTTGTTGCATGTGCAACTAGGTTTATTCACATGGTCTCCAAGGCATACCTCATGGGTAACAAGAGACCGAGCCGTCCCGAATCCAGCTCTATCTCGGAGGATCACGTCGAATCGATGCTCCGTATTACCCATTACGAAGACCGTGTGCGATCGAGCCTTCTCGGTCTTGGCACGCATGTATCTTTGTAATCTTGACGATATGGTGTCTGTGGGTTGGCTGCATGAAGTGCCGCATTTGCAAGCCTTTACCTGAAATATCCGATTGTACCATGCAGAATGCCTTCGACGATGGCGACAAGAGGCTAAGAATGGAGGCCCCTAATAATCCAGTTGTACACCTCTGCAAGGTTAGTGATCATTATGCTATACCTTGCACCGTCCGTGTCGTGCAGTAAGGACCACTTCTCCAATGGCTCGGCCTTAATCCAATGAGAGAAACACCCGATGTCCCTCAAGGTCCTCCTCGTCAAATGGGGAGGGTCGAGCTCCCGCAATGGTGTGAGGTGCTCGGGCTGTGCCGCCCTAGGAATGAGGGGACGCTTGTTCCTCTCGACGACATGCTTCCTGGTGTGCTCGTCCAACATCTGTCACAACGCATCAAATTTATGCTACTGGTTCTACATAGCAAGCCTCTTGAACAGTTTCATCAACGGTTGCTGCCTGAACTGTTTGAAGAAGTTGTCCCCCAGATGGCGAATGCACCATCATTCCTCGAGTCTAGCTAGAACAGCTCGCCGAGTCTTCTTGAAGTTGTCGGATGGACTTCATCATCCCGGGGTGGCAATCATGGATTATGCAGACATCAGGACGTGCCCCAACTACTCCCACCTTCAGATGTCAAAGGAACCACAACCAGCTGTCGAAATTCTCACTTTCGACGAAAACGATGGCTAAGGGGATAATCTGATTGTTGCTATCAACGCCAATTGCTGTCAGGATCATGCCCTTGTATTTCCCAGTTAGAAACGTCCCATACACTGAGATCATGGGCAACATGTGTCCGAATGCATTGATGCTGGGACCAAATGCTAAGAAGGTCCTCTGCAATACCATAAAACCTAGCGGCGATCTTTTGGATGGCTGGTCCTTCACAGCAATGTATGTGCGGGTTCTGTCTGCGGCACACTGGAGCATACGAGGAAGGTTAATCGAAGGCGCCTCGAAGAACCGAACCTTCTTTCCAAAGCCTTCTGCTTAGCACGCCATGCCTTCGCATAGCTAATCTTGTACTTGAATTTCTGCTCGATAGCCACCATAATGTGCTTGGCCTCTAGGTCCGTCTTCTTCACTATCTCTCCATACATCACATTGGCTATGAAGGTGGATGGCAGGTTGCGATGCCTTGGCAAAACACTACTGAGAAAGCAGGAGTGCGCCTCCACCTTCGAGACAATCCAGTGAGTCTCGTACTTGGGTCTCCTTGCGTGCACACGCCAAGGACACCTAGCCTGCTCGCATACCACGGTGTACTGCTCCTGGCTGGATTTGAGTACACGAAACGACCGCTGTATGGACAAGGCCCACAACTTAATGGCATCCTGCAGTGATCCCTTGTCAGCAAACATTGCACAAAGCCGAACCTCCGTCCCATGGTACTCCCACGGTGATTCATGCTTGTCGTGCACAGCAAGACCCTCAACGTCCACCCTATTCCATCCCTGCGGGATGGGACCTTTGTCCTCCTCGAAAGAGTCATCACCATCCTCTTCTAAAGCTTCCTCCTCCGCTCGAGCTGTCAAGTCATCAATATCCATCTGACGTACTATGTTGTCGACATGCTCCCCTGCATCTGCCTGGGCACTGGTCTGACCGTGTGGTGCACGATATTCCTCTTCTGCCTCGGCCTCCTCTTCTACCTCCGCAACATTGGCCACCTCGTCCTCTTCTGCATCCTCAAAATTGGCCACCTCGTCCTCTTCTGCCTTCGCAACATCATCCACCACGTCTTCTTCGTGAACCACGCGCTCTGCGTCCGAGCTGCTCTCACCAACCCGACGGTAGCCGTCGGAAGGGCCTCCAAGGACTTCCTTCAGACATGGCTGCATGAGTAGCACACACTCATAGCCACGGTGCCTACAGCCTTCCAGAAATCCCTTCCATGCAGCCGTGCGCATCACTCTGCTCAACTCCCACCGAATGTGCGTGGGAGACTGACTCAAAACCCCTTGTACGACGACACTCTACACCTCGGGGTCCAAGGAGAAGCTTTTGGTGAGCTAGTGTAGGACATCTGTGATTCGGGCATTCTCTAGGTTCGGGTGTACCAAAGTGACTTGCCGAAAATCACTTAGGTCAACACCGTACGGACCTTCACGAACCGTACCAACACCGTAATGCACTTTCAATCTTGTGGGCTCCAACATTACTGATTTATCACTGCAAATATTACAAACATTGCAACCAGTGATTTCTCAACATACATTCCCCATATACGTGCTAAACAAACAAGTAGCTACACGTCGCCTACATTCGGCCGAGAACAAGAACAAACAAGATTATTACCTTCACGCGGAGACCTTCTCTTCGTATCAACGAGATTCATTCATCTTTCTCTTTCACGTCTCGAGCTCTGCTCCTCCGCTTGTGTACCTTTCCCAAGCTCCTCTCCTCCTGTTGTCTCCCTCTCACGAGCTCCTCTGCTTCTCCCTCTCCCTACCTTCTCCCCCTTTTCTCCTCTCACGATCTGCTATGGTTATCTGCTGAGAGAAATGGTGAAAGAAACCACGACGGGACCTGGGCTGGCTTTCTATATGATCGTGTAGTCGCTCAACCGTTGGGCGACACAGCGACAAATCTTGGCCCAAGGGTTGAGCGACACATGGACTACTCATTGAGCAGATTGGGCGACTTGGCGATGAAATCTTCGCCCAGCGGTTGATAATCATTGAACCGTTGGGCGACTTGGCGGCAAATATCGGCACAATGGTTGAGCGACCGTGAACTAGTCGCTCAACCGTTGCGAATTGGCGATAAATCATCGGCCCTCTGTTGATAGTCGCTAAACCGTTGGGCGACTTGGCGTAATCTTGCCCAATGCTTGGCGACACATGGACTAGTCACCCAATCGTTGGGCGACTTGCGGGCCCAGCGCTCAATGGCGACCGTGGACTAGTCGCTCAACCGCTGTAACGACTTGGGTAGCATTGGGCCACTATTTCTTGCCACGTCGTCGAACACTTCAAATGACTAGGTCACGAACAATTCGAAACTAATAAAAAATTCGACAACCATGTCATAGTAATTACGAAGGAGAATACGTCAACACATAATACAAGTTATAGAACAATGGTAGAGGAATGCATAGACAACCATGTCATAGTACCTCTGAAATACAATACGTAAACCACGAATCGTAAACCCCCATCGCCCCCGCTTCGCCACCCGCATGACACCTCCTCCATCGTCGTCCGTCCCACACCCGGTCCGCACCCCAACACGCCCCGCTTGGGCTTCCGTCGCGGGGTGCAGGTCGAGGCCCAGACAGGGAAAGGCACTCAGGAGCCCTGCTTATCCGTGCTCCCAAGGGGGTCGACTCCACCTGTTCTCACGTGATCACTAGGGGCCCGCTAAGCTGTGACCTAGAAAGAATCTCGATGGGTGCGAGCTCACGCTTGCTCCTGGACCTCCGGTGCTTCCAATGGCAATCTTGATCCACGTCCTTGTGCGGGGAGAACCCATGTGCCGGGTGGACCATCATACCTGCACGGCAAATAATGTTAATCTCTACAATATATCGGCGATCACAAACACGAAGAGAGGAAGCGTACCTTCGTTGGGGTCCATGCGCGAAAGGTCAAACCCGTCTTGTCGAGACGGGTCGGGAAGAAAAGATACTGCCCTTGCGCTCTTTGGTATGTGTCCTGGAACGACGATGGTGGCGGTGGCGATGTCGTGGTCGTGATGATGGCGGTGGTGGTGTCGGTCGCGTCCACGCGTGCCCCGGACCCTCCGACTGCAAAGGCCAGTGCGGCGGGCACGCGTGGGCGTGCCCTCCCGAGCCTCTTGGCCGGGCCAGGGGCGTGGAGGCCTCAATGTATGCGCTGACGAGGCCACCTCCTGGACCGTCCTGCACAATGCTAGGGTCACTCATCGCCTCGCCGCACTGCAGGCCCGACGAACAAACTGCACTAGCTCGTCGCGCGTGACCTCCGCACCAATGTCGATCGTATCTAGGATCGACTGTCCATCCCTAGCAACCCCGACGTTGATGTCTGTCTGCAAGGAGTATGTCAAAGTGTCAAACCTATAATTCAGGTAACCGTACTCAAACATTTTAAAACACGATTTTACGTACCGCGAGGTGCACGTTCCGCGCGAAGTGTAGAGGGTACAAGTCGGTCGGTGCTTGCACGCGAGCGCGGGGAGGGTCGACGACATGCACCATCCTGGTGCGTGTCTGCGGGGTGTACCAGCGAAGGTACTCGTCGTACGCACTGGGGTCCTACGGGCCGTCCTCCGCCATGCAGTCCTCATGGGCGTTCGCCCACTACGCTACCCATGGCTCCATCTTGACCGGCCACTGCGTCCTGGTGCCACCCCTCCTACTATGCCTACGAAACGTACCACTGCAATTAGAAGCCACCGTAACGACGATATGTGTTGTATGTAACTCTCGCGTGGGTCGAGTCAGGCACCCTCGTCCTGATGGGAACTGGAACAACCTAGCGGAGGCTGAACTGGCGCATCACCCTGTGCACCACGTAGTCCTCGATGAACACGTCGAAGATGAACTTCTTCTCGTCCCGCCGATATGCGGTCGCACCAAAGATAGTGAAAACAACCTGCGAACACGGGCCTCCGTCTCTGATCGAATACGGCTACGGTGCGCGTCGTCAACGGTGAGACGGTCCAGCTGCTCCACAAAGTGCTCGTACACACGTGTGACCTGGACGTGTGGATACTGTGCCTACGAGCCAGAATAGTGGTTACAAATGATTACCTGTAATATGACTAAAGTAAAGATATAGGAAATGCGTGCGTCTATGGCACCAAAGGGACCCTACGGTCGGCGATCCACACCGTCCCCATGGTACATATCTCAGCCTTTGTCTGTTCGAGTCTACCAAAGATGGGTCAGTCCAAGAGAGAAGCACTTTCGAGCGACCATAGGCGCAATGGGAGGGGCGACTGTGAGGATAGATCACGGGCTTAGATCCTCTGAGATGCATCGCACATGCCGCGGTACCTCGCGGCAAGTACGGCTGATCCCCAACTGATCTCTAGCTCCTCGCCGTCGACGATGGCCCTCGCGTACTCAACGAGGTGGGTGTCGACGGAGTCACCATGGCTGCTAGTAAACAGTACCCAGCCGAAGAGCCACAGCAGGTACACCTTGACGTGCCGCAACACCTGGTCGACGGTGGGCTGTGGGACCATCCGCTTGACCTACGCAGAAACGAATAATTAGTAAGCCCATCATATGGCTAGGCCTCAATGCATCGCTAAACATGGAAAATAGGTAGTATACATACAGGCTCGCGAAGCCACCGCAGGGCGCCATGCATTGTCGCTCAGAAGTCGGCATCTGAGGCGCGGCCTCCGCCGCAAGAACCCCCTGAAACTTGCCCAACAGGGCATCGCGCCAGTCGACAAAGCGTCCGGCGGGAATGCAGGGGCTCCCGCGATAGGCAGGCTGAGTAGCATCACGATATCCTGCAGAGTAGGGGCCATCTCCCCGAAAGGGAGGTGGAAGGTGTGCGTCTCGGGCTACCACCGGTCCACCAGGGCAGTCAGGAGCGACCGGTCGAATGGGAACCGTCGTGACCGCTCCGGACCGGCCTGGACCTCCCCGTCGTCATCGACCAGACCGCCGTCCCCTTCCGTGGCCTCCACCATCCACGCGAGAGGTACAAAGCCGGCATGGCTCAGCCTACAAAGCACGAAGAAGTAAGTACATAGTGGGCATATGATACAAAAAAGTGGCACAGCTTGCGGACAAACCTCTCTACCCAGCGTGGGTCCAGTCTCCAAGCCCGTCGGGGTGTCCGCGTATGAACCACCCCCAAGTCAGCCGCGTCGTCCCCACGAACCGGATGAGGCACACGACGGCTCGCGCGGTGCTGCGCGTCGACTAACCGGTCCAACAAACCAAAATGCCAGTCCGAACCACCAGGGTCGTGAGGCATACCTGCCAATTAAGAAATTAAAAGCATTCATATTAATTAAGCATTTAAATTATATTCCAATGACAAATAAATCATATTTGATATGTTCTTAGTGGCACCTAAACACTTTGCTCGAACACAGTGGTAATACATATACAATTTCATCAAACCCACGTGGTAAACACATAATTTTCCCTACAAAAGGCTATATTACGTTAACACTTGTACTGGCTGCTATGGATTGCGAAATATTTAAAACATCATCGTTACTATGCATATTTATAATGGGTGAAGCTTTCAGGAAAAAAAACAAAATTTCACATGTTTAAGAATCCTACGTGTTTGGAACCATGCATCTGTGATTCCTTAATCCAACCAAAACTATGAAGTAAATGTTATCAATTCTTTATTGTGCAAATAAATACATATATTTAACATTCTATAAACTAGTATTTGCGAATTCACGGGTTATCGACATGTTTATATAATAGAAAAGTAATATGTTATCATTCATCTAGCCCGTACGCAATTAGCGCAGCACGCGGAATAGTACAACTAAATTTATTTTCACCGACTCATTTTTTCCTTCATACGAACTTCTAAACTAATTGTATTAATCATGCTATCTCTAAACATTTGCTAACAATATGTCGCTACACACGATGTTGCTCGCTAACATACCATGGTTACTAATTAATCATGCTATCTCTAAATATTTGCTAACAATATGTCACTACACATGATGTTGCTTGCTAACCTACCATGGTTTTAAAAATACACTTGTACAAAATAATACTACAAACTCACCGTCCTAGTCATCTATGCGAAGCGAAGAACCTCTTTTTCCTCCTCCTCTTCTTCTTCCTCTCCTCTTTTTTCCCTCTCCTTCTCTTTCTTTCCTTTCTTCTCTTCTCGCTCGGTTAAGCTTCTTTGGAATGCGGCATTAATAATTTGTAGCGTGAGTTTTATAGCCACCCCAAGTCGCCATACGGTTGGGCGACTTGGGTCCAGTTTCGACCTATTCGCTCGACCGTATGGCAACTCTGTCCAAGTCGCCATGCGATCAAGCGACGATGCCTTGAACCATTAAATCGCCATTCCATTGAGCGACTTGGATATGTGTCGCGCGGCGGTTGGCCGATTTGCCCGAGTTGCCAAACCGTACGACGACTAGAGATTATTTCTGTAAAAAAAATTAACCGATATTATTTCTGTAATTCCGAATAAAAAATAGATTATTTAAAAAAAATCGAATATTGAATATGGTTTGTGAGATTTTGAAATGATGGTCCAAAGGAGTTACCTATGTTAATTTTGTATAAAAATAAAAATAAAAAACCTAGATTGCGACGCGGGCAAGCTATAATATGAACTGATGAATGTGATAGGGTTTCTCGCGTCTAGATAGGGGGAGATTCTCACCCGGGTCAATTAAAGACTGAACACCGGTAAGTCCTATTCAAGCCTAAGCATATAACCACATGTGTTGGTATGGGATGACCATATCCAATTAAGTCATTGAAAACTAGCCCTGCATGTTGGTAGGCTGCAGTAGTGCAAGCATGACTGGGTTGACATGCCCGAAGGGGCTCCCTTTATCGAGGCATTGGGAATAGAGCTTGCTGACACAACGGTTAATGCCTCACTTTGATGGGAGGTAACCGAGATTGAAGTAAGGGTTGTCATTGCCAGGCTAGTGCAAGGCTAGGACTAAGTGATGTAAAGGCTTCGTTACGTGCTATGGACTACTTACTAAAAGATCGTGAGCGGTGGTATTGACAGATGCCGAATAAACTAGAGAATTAGTATACTATGGGTAAAGTTGTACACCTCTGCAAAGTATAAATCTATTTAAATATCCATGCTCATGGCCATGAGCGTGCTTAGTGTAGTCTTAACAGGTATAGACTTGGTTTTTGCAAAAACAGTTCTTGTTGGAAAATGTGGGGTTGGTTTTTCTTATTGATAACTTGAGTGTCATGTCTACGGCTGAGATTGAAGTGTTGATCACAACCGAAGAGGGTTGTGAGTTTACTTTGGTTATGTTACTTACTTGATTATTTCATTATTAGTCAATAGCTCTTTAAAATTTTCATTGCAAAGTACTACTTATCGTTATTACAAATAAAACTTGCTTAAATGCTGAAAATAACTTGTAGAGTAGGGCCTCATCCTTTGTTAGCTCTGTATTTATAATTATGTTGCGATAAACTATAAGTCTTGCTGAGTATAAAATGTACTCAATCTTGCTTAAATTGTTGATCAGAGTTTGATGATGAGCACATATGCCAAACGACACGTTCTTTGCACCCAGTACCAAAGGGTTCAGTGACGGGTCTTGCTAGGACTTGTTCTTGTCGGTTGCCTGAGGTTCTGGATGGGCATACTGCCGAACTTTTGGATTTTATATTATGCTTCCACTGTTTAACTTGCTACTTCTGATACTTGTTGTTTTATTTGGCTGGTTAGCCCTGTGTTATACACTTGTGATGTAATTTCTTAGGTTAAGTACCCTATTTGTTTCATGTTGTATGTAATTGTGTATGGATGTGTATGCCAATGTTGTGGATATGTGTACTAGCCACTGATCATGGGACTAGTACGATACACACACGAGGATTTCGGGTATTCAACGCCCGAGGTCTGACAGAATAGTGTTTGTGTGTGTGCAGGAACGGAAGAGCTGAATAGCTATTCTGCACGTGGGACCTCATGCGCGCCAGCACCCCACCTCCCGCTTGAGAACGGGAGTAAAACCCATGCGCGCATCCAAAATGGTAGTAAACCCTTCACACACACGTCAAAATGGCAGTAAAAACCCCAGACGCGCCAGCGCCCTCCCCTCCCCCCCCCCGGTGCGCGCGCGCGAGGGATGATCCTTTTCCTTACTGGGTAATGATGGTCTGTTGCTTTTGTGCCCTTCTGCTTGTAATCGTTGGGGTCCAACACTTCCACGCGCTTCTGCACTATGTTGAAGCAGTAAACAGACCAGTGATGATGGTGTAAAACTGGGGGGAAGAGTTGCGAAATGAGTATAAAAACCCATAAAAAGATTACTTAACAACTTTACTATAATAAAAAAATGTAATTTACTGGATACGCGTCAGATAGTTAGTAAACTACTTACCAGCTTTACGTGTGTGATGTCTACCACTGCCATGTGCTCCTTCAGCATGTTCATGGCCTGTTCAATGTTGTACTGCTCAGTTTTTACGTACTCCTCGATATTTAGCAGTTTCTGTTGACGGGCGAAACACATTAGTGTAAAACTTACCGAGGGCGACGAGTAAATTTACTGCTACGCAAGTGATTATTTTCTGTAAAAAAGTGGCTTTACAACAAAAACATCTCGACCGGGTCAATCCTGTCCATGAGGAAACACAACATATCCATCTTCTCCAAACCCTCGAGGATGAACTTCAACGGACCATCGAACCCCATCCTCTTGACCTCATTCTCGTGTTCCATCGTCAGCTCACCGATGGTTGCGACGACGAGTGCAAGAGCACACCTGATTCACGTAGTCCATGGTCCCTTCCTCCCATAGCGTGGGGCCTGCATTCGATGTAACAACATTGTTACTGATGATATGCTTTCTAATTACTGCAGGCATGACTCGTGTTTACTGTTGATGGGGAAAAAGATAACAATCTATAATATTATCGAATTACTATAACAAATGTTGCACATTTACGGCTATATGTGCATAAATGTACAGTTGCAATCTTGTGGGCGGTCTCATCGCGAGGCGACAGCGTGACGGCATCCTCTGTTATGGGCACCGCTACCTTCCACTTCTTGCTCTGCTACTCTTGAGGCGATGGGTTCGGGTTGGGAGGGGTTGCAGTAAATCTCTAGTGCTGACTGGCTTCCCTTGATGGTGATCTTCCTCACCTTGGAGGGTGCATCATAGGTTGTCCTCATTTTACTGCCCGGAGCAGGGATACAAAAAAGCGAACAAGATAAACAAAAATGTGGATCCTACAAATTACTGCATGTGGGGAGTTGTTTTACTTAAAATCTGGATATGAAAAATTTTCCCAAAAAAACGCTCCAAAAAAAATGGAGGAAAAAATATGGAGTATAGCGAGAAATTACGAAAAAATAGGGGTAAATTACTGTGCGGAACCCTAGAAAACCCCACTTCGCGAAAGACGAAGCAACCCAAAACAAAAGAAACAACCATATTTCCTAACCTTCGGGGTGCGGGTGGGTCGGATGGTGCTGAAAACGAAGATCGCCTCTGCTCCTGAAGGGAATGCGGGCCGGTATAGCTTACTAGGGACCTTGCTTTTTTCGTTCCTTTAAGAGTTGAGCGCGCCGCCAAAAATAGAAAATATGATTTGCTGTAGTACCGGGAAACGGTTCAGACGTTGAGGCCCTCCATGCACGTAATATACACAACTTCCGCACCCATTCAAAAGAGAAAAGAAAAAAACCTAAGCGGTTATACACAGTAAACACTGGTATCAATTACTGCATATTACGTTGATATTACTGCCTCATACTTTTACTACAATGGTTTAATTCGTTTACTATATGGTGCTAGTAACGTTACTATTACGCATCTGGTATTCTTAATTACTATATGGTCGACTAGGTTTACTAAGTTGTGAGTACGTTTTTACTATCAACGTTGCGTGTGAGCGAAAGGTTCTATTAAGTGTCGACCAAATGATGCCTTAAGCGCATCAATGCCGCTTCGGCTCCTGATGCATCTCTTCGTCTCGCGTGCTGATGTTACTCTTTGTTTTATAAGAATAATCATCTGCCACCAGAAAATGGATTATCACGTCGCTCTACTCTCTTTCGCACCCTCCATGAACAACTAGAAGAGTTAAAAAAAAAATGGCTCCCCACTCTTCTCCCCTAACGCCTGCGTTGATGGCCTACTTGGCCATTCTATCTGAAACACCTCTTGGTTTGTCTTGTTGGTGGATCTTTGTGGAGAGTCTTGTACAAACAGTGTCCTACCTCCTCCGCTGGACGTTATGCCGAGGCACATGTCAGCGACATTTCGCCGTCTAGACGTCCTCCTCTGCCACATCTTTTGTGTCATCCCTAGCTTCTGGCGAGCTAATCTCACCATCGACGTGGTCCTCCAAAATGACGTTACACATCTTCTGGAAGATTACCGTCACTTTGACTGCTTCATCGAGGCGGCGGGAGACCGAGTCTACCTTGCCGAGACCCCTCGAGCAAGGGAAGAGAGCCTATAAGCACAATTTGACTTGATTCATCAGTCGGAGCGCCTTTGGACGACACTCGAAAGGGCGCATTAGCAGGTGGACACATTTAGGGCTTCGTTCTCTGATCTCGAACTGTCCGATGCTAACGACGTCGCCTACGAAGTTTTGAATACGGAGATAGTAGACTACCTCTGCCACTAGAAAAACTTTGATTATTTAGGTTTCTATTTTTTAAAATCTTTGTAAGAAACGATTGGCCACGTTGTTTGGCCATATATAAATACAAAAAAAATAAATCAAAAACCCAGTTGAATTTGTATTTACTGTCTATGATGAAACCGATTACTACGTGGCATGTTTTATATTTATGCCTTCATGATATATCCAGTTTGAATTTGTGTTTATCATCTACAGTGAAACCGTTTACTGTTCTACAAGCGCCTGTTTACTTCATTGGATCTGCTCAGTACCCCCCAACGCAATTACCTTACAAGATAGCTAGGGTTTACTATCATGACACTAACTTCTTACCGTAAAAAAAATACTGTGTACAATGTTAAGTTTTACTAACTGACGTAGATACTCACAAAAAAATATGTTCCCTCGAAACATGCATGGGCCGCGCAACGCGCCAGCCCACGATCCCCCCTACCCTTCTCGGAACCGACAATAAAAAAATGGCGCGGGAGCCCATCGTCCAGCAATGAAATCTGTCACCCGTGCCGTGTGGATTTGCTTCCTCCGCATCATTTTACTATTGTAATATCCCAATTTTCCAGTTTTAAAATCTTTTTGTTAGTTGAGCCTCTGGAAAATTCACCCAATAATTTTATTTGAATTATAAATCAAGCTTAATTTGGACTTTCAAAAGCAAAACCATTCAATATGATTAATGTCAACATCAACAAATGTCAACACTATTTTATTTGGGTTCTATGTGCTTGGATATATTTTCTAGATTTTTCTGAGTGCATTTGCTATTTTCTAATTGCTATTTACATTTTCTGTATTTTCTAAAATAGAAAGTCTATTTAAAATCTCATAAAAACTTTTGGGCTGAAACCCAACCTTTTCATAGGCCCATCCTTTGTCTTGACCCAGTGGCATGCCTTCCTTTGTCTCCGCTGACATGTGGCCCCCACATATTAGCCTCTGTCTCTCTCTCGCACTTGCACCCGAGCCGATTCCACCTGCCAGCGACACATGCGCCTTTGGTCACACATTCTCAGCCGAGCCTCAGCAACTGATGTGTGGCCCCCATCGAATCTACTATTCATTGTCTCCACCTATTCTGTTTTCGATTTCCTCGCGCGCTTCGCCATCGTCCTCGAGACAGACTCCTTCGTTCCCAGCCCTATTTAAAGCCCGCACCCGCGTCACGAGGTTCGCCCACATCTCCTCCGCCTTTTCCCCAAAGCTGCAAACCCTAGCTTGTCGTAGCTTCGTCGAAATCAAAAGGAGAACCTGTAATACCCCAAATATATTTAAGTGAATGTAATGCCCCAAATATATTTAAGTGAGAAGAAAGACTTTAGAGAGGAGGACCCATTTGAGAGAATGGTTTTAACAGAAGTTTCAGGGGGGGGTTTGCATATTCCAGACAACCTGGGTTGTGGGCTCTCGGCCCACAACATTTTGGCCCAAAGGGGGGAGGGGGCAGCCGGCCCTTATAAGGGGGAAAACCCTAGGGCGCCACCCTCCCCCCTTGGCCTCCACACCCTCCCCTCCCAGCGCCTCCTCCCTCCTTGTCCTGGTCCTTGGCTACGCCTCCACCCCCTGGTGAGCTTCCCTGCTGCCGGCCAAGCCACCCTTCCCTGCTGCCGGCCAAATAGAGGAAGGGGGAAAGATCTCCATTGGGGTGGCCGGCCAAGAAGAAGGAAGGGGGAGAATGGAGAAGAGAAGGGAGGGGATCTCGTGGTTGATCATGCAGCCTTCTGTGTTTTCTCCAAGGGTAACTTTCTATTCCATTCGATTAGTCTTGTAGTTTTGTGAATTGGCCATATCAGGTATTAGATCGATTCCTGGCAGTCTGTAGTGCTTGGCAGTTTTAGGGTTGTTAACTATGAAATTCGATCTAGACATCTCATAGATAATTGTGGGTAGCGTCTTTATCTTTTCGTAGGATCTTGGATCAAGTCATTTGGATGAACGGATCATAAGTTATGGTTTTTACAACGTCATTGTTCAAAGGCTCTATCAGAATTCTGGCAGTTGGTATTAACTAGTTATTAGAAATTAGTTAAAGAATTATTTAGAGTATTTCACCAACATAAAAGTTGTATGCTATTTAATAAGGTGTCCAGAAAGCTAGAGAGCATAATTTTTAGACGATCGTACTAAAAGTTATGTAAGTTTTAGTTCTGCTATCCAGAACCTCTGCCAGGATTTAGCAGTTTTCGTAATCTGTTTAGTAGAGATAGAGAATGGTAGAATCTGGGAATCTCACCAAGTAATTTTATGTGGGTAATTTAGTAATCTTTCCATAGAATCAAAGAACACCAGTTTTGGGTAAATAGACGAAAAGTTATGATTTTTAGAAGAAGACTGTTCTATTTTGGGGCAGATCGATGTTCATGAGAGTTGGTGTTTTGGGTTGCGCTATGGAGTGTAGTTAATCGTATAATTTTTTTAGCAATACCATGTTCAAAAATGTCCTCTTAGTGTGGTTGTTAAAAATAATCAGGTGGTGGTTTGATTCCAAGGGCAGCGCCCTCTTCGCATCATCAAGCTTCACACGGCTGAGGCAAGTGCAATTAGTGGGTAGAAAAATTGAAGTGAATGATCATGAATGCTTGTATTATGATTATGTTCTTTACTCATAAATGTCGTTGTTGGTCGTTATATTCTTATGTTGGATAAATGAATAGACTCATATGCATCATGTTATTATCCTTGAGACTTGGCCACATGGTGGCCAAGTATAGATTTTGAGGTCCCCGTCATGTATTAGATAGGCTTGAGGTCCCCACACTCATAGAGTGTGGGCTTATGGTCCCTGTGCTAGAAGGCACATGCATGGGTATGCATCGACGGATGCATACTCCGTATTACTGGTAAATGCAAAGAGAAAAAAAAGGTGCATCTGTGGCATTTGCATTGCATGAGCATATGAGCTGATTTGATATGAAGTATTATGATTGGTTGATTGTGTAAAAGTTGTATATTGGATTACTGTCTTAATTGTACTTTGCTGAGTCATGGACTCACACTTGCTGTTGTTTATATTTTTATGTGCCTTTTACATGGACGTCGTGCATGGGAAGGGCTAATAATAAGAATTGATGCACTCTACCACGAGCAACCTCATGAATGATAAATTTGGAATAATGATTTTATAATTGAGCAAACTGCTAAGATGATTCTTATTGGTTATGTTTATGCACCCGTTGCTTTGTAATAGAATTTACTAGCGTTGCATGGTGGTTTCTATGATTATGATTTAAGTTGGATGTTTAAAATATTTGTTTATGTTGTTGTTAATTGTTAGAATCTCTTGTATGGTTAACTATACAAAGGAGGTTATCCTGAAATTTTGTGTAATACCTTGTTGTTTAGTAACATTCCAGGCTCATGTTGGGCTGGGGTGTTACAGTTGATATCAGCGCGGGTTGTAGGTCCGTGGTACTAGAATTATTAATCTTGACACACTATGCACAATAGGTAGGGTTTGGGTTATTGCATTGCATATACGCTTTCATTGAATATTATAGTTATTCTTGTGATTGAGTTGATAGTTGATCATTGTGCTTAACGTATGATTGATCTTGTTTGTGGTGTTTAGCAATGGCAAGGGGTAGAGGCCGTGGTCGTGGTCGTGGTCGGCAGGGTGCCGGTTGGGGCCAAGCGACGCCACCGCCCGAGGTTCAGGAGTTTGTAGCTGGGGAGGGCAGTCATGCGGGGTCAGAAGAAGAGGTTGCTTCAGTGGTTCAGCATGGGGAGGTTCAAGGGAGCCATACTCAACCCCAGCTTTTTCCCGCAGTTGTTCCTACTACTACTCCTGTGGCTGCTCCTGCTGTGGTTCCTGCTGTTGTTGCTATGGGACTCCATCAATGGAACGCTTTGAAATTGGATACCTTTGATGGGATGGGCACACCGGTGGATGCTGCAAATTGGTTGCGACATATGGAGAGGCAGTTTGGAGCACTAGGGATGACTTCAGAGTTGAGGGCTCAGTTTGTGACCTTCCAACTGAAGGGGCAGGCGGATATCTGGTGGGAAGGAGTCCTATCAACTAGGACCACTGCCCATGGACCGACTACTTGGGAGTTGTTTGTTGAGCAGTTCAGGAGGAAGTTTTACCCGGATTCTTTTGTGGAAAGGATGGAGGTGTCCTTGAACAATTATAAGCAGGGCAAGATGACGGTGTCAGAATATGAAGCGGGTTTTAATATTCTAATTCGCTTTGTTCCAGCTGTGGCCACGAATGACGTGGAGAAGGCAAAAAGGTTTCGCAGGGGGCTCAAACCTGAGTATCGTCATGTGTTGGGGGCTTTGGAGTTGCGTGATTTTAGCTCCCTGGTAGAACAGGCCAAGGGCGTGGAGATAGAGATGTAGCTCAGTGAGGAGTTGCAAGGCGCCAAAGATACTATGGTTCCTGGTGGTTCTAGCAGCAGTCAAAGGAGGAGTTTTGGGGAGGAGGTGGGTCTTTTCAGAGGCCTGATTCCAAGAAGTTCAAAGGCCCTCAGAATTCATTCAAGCCCAAGTTCTTGAAGCCACAGTCTTCAGTCACATCTCAACCGCCAGCGGGTGCACCTATGCTTCGTCCGGTTCCAGGGCAAGGCATGATATGTTTCAAGTGTGGCAACAGGCATCGCGCTTCAGAGTGTTCCTAGTCTGGCCCATGTCGCCACTGTGGTCAGGAGGGCCACAAGGCATTGGTGTGCCGGCGAAATCCCGCTAGTATCATTAAGTGGGAGCCAATTCAAGCGCCAGCGCCAGCTGCTTCTTCTCGAGGATCGATGCGGATGCTAGCAGCTACTCCTACTCTGACCTAGGTACCATCACAGCCTTACCTCCCTGCTCCTGGAGGGATTCCGCCACCAGGGTACTTTTGGCCGCCTACCCTCGCTGCTCCGTTTCCAGTTGCGGCGTCTTCAGCAGCTGTTGCACCACCACACCAGGGTGTTGGGGCTTCCACCGCCTCAGCATCAGTGTCCTATGCTATGCCTACTGCCGAGTCGGTAGGTCGTCCTGATGTGGTGACAGGTACGCTTCTAGTGGATTCATTGGATGCTTTTATTCTTTTTGATTTAGGGGCTATATTCTCTTTTGCATCATTAGAGTTCGCTAGCAAGGCAAATTTGAGTATGCAGTAAATAGCTCAGTCAGTTCTAGTTAACTCTCCTGGGGGTATTTAATTTTTGGAGTTTGTTTTCTCTCTGTTATTTATTTATTTATTTTGTTTATTTGCTTCGTTTGCGAGTAGACGTTGATTCTTCGGGGAATTTTGAAGAAGGAGTTCACCAAGACCAAGATCAGTACCAGGATCTATTTCAAGGCAAGTTGTACCTTTGATCATATTGAACCCAGTTTTCAAAATTATTTTGATTCAATTATTGCATTTATTTTAAGTATTTATTTAAATGCTTTGGGATTAGTTATTCGTCATAATTGTTTATATCCGCCTTGTCTATTGTTATGTCATGATCTTTTGTCACCCTAGATTGGTTATTTATTTAGTTGGTATTATCATAGAACCAACGTGGGTTGGTTAGATACGTGTAGATTGCTTAGCCATGCAACGAGTCGATCATTATCATCTGAGTTGCAAATATGAACTTGACTAAGTGATTATAGAGCTTTGTGATAAAACTTTGTGCTATGTGTCATTACTCGTTGGTGGTATGTGTTGCACTTATCAACAGGGTGGGAAAAGATTTACACTGAGGCAAGTGGTGGATACTATGTGATATATATGGTGGAGCTTTGTGATAGGGAATGATAATCTTCGTGGCATAGTTAGAAATTAGAAGTCTTAGCTTGGTCAATTAAGGACTTAATTTTGTGCGCCATTGAACTGAGCCATAACTATATGACCACATGCTTGGTATGGAACGGGCCTGACCTAGTAAGTTGTGGATTCTTGACATTGACTACTCAGATAGTAGGTTAGTGATGGGTGGAGGTGCGGACTGTTCTGAAAGTCACATCGAGGGATAGTTCGCTACTTCCTGGTCCAACAGTGTGTGTCATGCCAAAGCACTGTGTTTGGGTTGGTGTGACCGTAAAGCACATCGGGAGTGTCAATTGTTGAGATGAAAACTCTGGAATGTTTTGTTATGATTAGTGCTTGCTACACTGGTTATATCGTGCGGGTAAATTGTACAACCTCTGTAGAGTGTTAAACAATATATTCGAATAGACGCGTCCATGGTCATAGACATGCTTGGGGATTTCACACGAGGGTTAGATTTTGATAAAACATTTGGGAAGGGAGTTGTATGATTTAAGTCATATGACTGTGTGAAGAATTTTATTAGGCTTTGTGTCTTTGTGAAATCAATTGTTAAATCATTATTGTGTATTTGTTTTGAACTGAGTTTTCAATCTAGTATTTGTATCCAATTGCAAATGTTGCTTTTATGCAAAAGAACCACAGAACCCATTCCTTTGGAATAAGCCATCATTTATAAATTGCATTCTGTGGTATGACTTGTGAGTACGGTTGTGTACTCATGCTTGCTGCAAACATTCAACAGAAGTGGAGGAGTCATCGCCCACTTTTGAGGAGGAGTTCTATGAAGGTGCTGATCGCTAGGTCTTGATCTCAGTCGGTTGCATGTAGTGAATCGATGGGTTTCCGCTGAAGTTTATTGTTCCGCTGCTATTTATTCTCTATCAGCCCTGCGAGGCTTAATACATGTAAACTCGACCATAAGGTCACAACAGTTATTTGTTGTCCAAATTAATCATTTATTCTATTATTCCGTCTTGTGTGGATCAATATTTATCTATGTTGACACTGTGTGCACTACCGTGATCCTGGACTAGTGCGTTATACACAAAGTACAAAGGGTCCAGAATTGTATTTTTGGGTCCCGACAACTATCATGTTGTCGTTTTACTGCCTTGCTGGACAAAGGATATTAGAACTTTGTGTGTTGTTTTACTGTTCGATAAGGCTATGTTACTGTAAACAACACGTAGTACTACTGACCACTGTGTGTTGGGGATTACCGTGTGTATAGCAAATGTTTATTGTATTTGGGTTTATCCTTTACTGGGAGCCCATACACGATCGTCTATGGATGAATTTGTTTTACTGTTCTGTATGTGCTCTCTTACTGTAAATGGCGCATAATATTACTGACTGGGTGATGGTGATCGACCAGTTTGGTGCATTTTTTGTTGTAGTCATTCGAGTCCAGCACTTTGATGCACTTACTGAAGAATCTAGACCCTATTTGCAGTGTTTTGGTAATTATAGACAACCATGTGTCCTGTTCTAACTTGCTTTTGTCAAGAAGTTAAAAGGGTTATTCTCGGACAAAGATGAAAGAGCACTAAAGGATCTCATCTAGCTCAAGGCAAATGTATCTAGTTAATAGGACCTTTTCATAGTTTTACCGATCTAGGAGAATGAAGGATAAAAGACCGGATTACTAGAATAGGAAATCGTACTATGAAGAGGGATCAAATGACTAGTAGCTTAAAAGCAAATGATGCCACACATGCTCAATCTTACTTGGTTTAAATCTCGGTTTCTTTTGGAAAAGTCTGGCCATGATTTATATGTGTTTTATTTGCAATTTGGGTGACCGCCATTTATAGTGCAGGTGGCCGGATCCTGGATCAACTCATGGTCGAGTTTTTCTAGAGAGCTCCTTTTATGCGTTTTCAATGACCGTATTGATCCTAGGTCTATGTCCGGACTGACCGAACCACCGGGTCGAGTGTCTCGGTCAACTTTTTCTAGAGAAGGGAGTTTTTCGTGTTTTCAATCGCCAGACTAACCACATGTATTAGTCTGGACTGACCGGACCTCCGGGTCAAGTGACCCGATCAGCTTTTTACAAAGAATGATATTTTGTGTCTTGTTACTATTTCTAAAGCCGGACTGACCGCAGGTGCTAACCCAGACTGACCGGACCCCCGGTCTATCAAAGCGGACAATCTTTTCTAGTATCATGTTGTTTATCTGGTTTGGATTTCTTGAGTCCGGTCTGATCGGACCCCAAGTGGCAGTCTAACCAGACATATCTTAACGGATAGTTTCTATGCATTAAATGCAGAGCAGTCGACCATTATATCTCATCCCAGACTGACCAGCCACATACCGGCGGTCTAACCGGACTTGCTGATTTTTTTCAGGATTTCGTGCTCTAATGGCTAGTATAGTGGGTGGAGGTTATAAATACCTCACCCACTACAGCAAGAGTTTTTAAAAGAACTCATTGAATACTCTTGAGCCCTTTTCTAGTTCATCCACTCTTTGCAAGCATTAAAATCATCTTGCAAAGGTTGTTGACGTTTTTCCAAGTGTTTTGAGTAGAGTTTGATCTTTGTGGCACTTGGGCATCTTCAAGCGAAGAATCATTGGTTCATTACTCTTAGAGATTGCTATCTTCTAGACGGTTCGGAGTTGCATCGGTGATCTTCTCAAAGAAGCTTGTGAGAAGACACGGGCATTTGTGAAGGTTGGAGCTCGCCTATTCGAAGTGGAGAAAACCTACCATTAGTGATCGAGAAAAGTGCTTGTATGGAGCCGGCTTGAATTGATCAAGCTTCCTCAACGTGGAATAGTGGAGACCAGCATGTCTCCGAGAACACGGGAAAACATCGTTTGTCTCCGTAGTGTGGTTTATTCTACCGCTCTTCACTTTGTGCATTTATTTTTATAAGCTATTTGTTTATCTTGTTTAGATTGTTTAGCTTATCTTGATAGTGTAGTTCACTTAGAAAGCCCTAGACTTTTTAGGCCTTAATTTGTGAAATTGTATTTCATAAGCTTTAATTTGGCAAAATATGTTTTTAGCTAAAAGAATTTAAAAACTGACTATTCGCTCCCTTCTAGTCGGTTATCCTTGATCCTACAAGTGGTATCAGAGCTTGGTCTCTCATCTATTAGGTTTTACCACCTAGAGAGAAAAGGATGACTAGTGAGGGCTTCTCCATTGGTAAGGCACTGCAATTTGATGGCACAAATTATGCTTATTGGAAGGTTCGCATGATCGTTTATTTTAAAGCCATGAGCTCTAGCATATAGAGAATTATAGGAGAAGGTTTCGTTATGCCTATTGATCCAAACAATCTTACCAATTTAGATGAATGAAATGCTCTCCTAAATGCTCAAGCAATGAATGCTCTTTATGGAACCTTAAACGCGGATGAATTCAATAGAGTGAGTTCGGTTGAGACGACTCATGATATTTGGAAAACTCTCTTCAAAATTCATGAGGGAACATCTGCGGTTAAGGAAGCCAAATTGCATATGCAAATCAAATATGAGACATTTGTTATGTTGCCACATGAAAACATAAATGAGCAACTTAGTTAATAAACTTAAAGGCCTTGATTCATCACTAACCGATCTTGATATTGTGAGAAAATACTTAGTGCTCTACCGGACAAATATGAGACATTGGTGACCTTATTTCTATATTCTTTCGAATTATCAAGAAAAACTCCTACCGGTCTTTTGGGAAATTTAATCACTAATAAGCTCTACAAGAAAGATAATGAAGAACTATTAGAATAAGTTGCATCTAAGAAGAAAAATATTGCTTTCATGGCAAAGGCAGAATCAATTGATGAAAAGGTTGAAAGTGAAGATGATGATGATTCCGATGAAGAGATGACTCTAGTTGTGAGAAGGATGAGCAAGTTCATGAATAGACACTCAAACCGAAGTTTCAATTTCAACAAAGGTTAATCCTCAAGCAAAAATCACTACACCAATATTACATGTTATGAGTGTGAGGAGAAGGGCCATATTGCATCTCATTGTCCAAATAAGAAGGATGAAAAGTCCAAGTCATTCAAGAAAAAAGACTACAATGGCAAGAAAAAGTTTTTCAAGAAGCTCCACAAGAACAGCAAGGGTGAAGCTCATATTGGAGAATGGAACTCCGATGAAGACTTTTCGAACTACGACTCTGCAGAAGACGAATCCCCAAGAAAGAGAGTTTGTCAGAATTTCCATCAAGGAGGCTCCATCATTATTCTCTACACCCCATTGTCTCATGGTAAAAGGGGAATAAAAGATAACAAACGATATAAATGATGATCCTACTTATGATGAGCTAATGAATATGCTAGTGGACTTAAATGCACATCTTGGGAAGGAGAAGTCAAAATCTAAAGTCTTGAAGAAGGAATTTCTTTTTCTCAAAGACACTTATGAGGAGCTAAAGGAAGCTCATGAAATTCTCCTTATCAAGGATCATTCAAAGTCCCACATAGATGTAGGCATTACTTGTGATATTCTTGATAACATAAATTTCTTGAATGTTGTATCTAAGTCTAGCATATGTACTTCATGTGATGATTTGATTGACATGCTTCGTAGCTCTAAAATTGATGATATTGCTTGCATGGATTTGAAAAATTAATCATCCTCTTGTTATTGAGAATCATGAGCTCAAAAAATAAGTAACCAAACTAAGTAAGAGCTTGGATAAATGTTTCAAAGGTGAAGCCAGGGACTTGGTTTCATTCCTAAGAAAGGAAAAAGACCAATCTACAATGCGACAATGTTTGTAAAGAAAAATGATAACTTGTGCTACAAATGTCATGATGTAGGGCATTTAGCCAAAGATTGCGTGATTCACAACTCATCTAAATCCTTTGTTTTTGAATCTTGTTATATGCTTAAGAAATCAAAGGATGGTAGAATTGTAACTAAATTTATTAGGACTCCTATATTTGGAGATAAAAAGAATGTCATTTGGGTGCCCAAAATCTTAGTATCTAACCTCCAAGGACCCAAACAAATTTGGATACCTAAAAGAGTATAACTTTGTTTTATAGGTGAACTACAAGGTCAATGGAAGACATTGGGTACTTGATAGTGGGTGTACCCAACACATGATCGGAGACCGAAAAATGTTCACCATATTTAAAAACGGAAAAGCAGAAAATGAAAAGATCACATTCGGTGGCAATAGCAAAGGAAAGGTAATAGGATTAGGTAAAATCGCTATATCCAATGATCTTTCTATTTGTAATGTATCTTTAGTTGAATCTCTTAATTTTAACTTGCTATCCGTTAAATTTGTGATCTTGGACTTTCTTGCACTTTCTCTCAAGAATGTGTTTCCATTTCAAATGAAAAAGATAACTCTTTGGTATTCAAATGTTTTCGTTTTGGCAATCTTTATTTGGTAGATTTTTTGTCAAGTGATTCTTGCCTCAAAACTTGTTTAATTGCAAAAACCTTTTTGGATTGGCTTTGGCATCGAAGACTTGCTCATGTAGGAATGATTCAACTTAAAAAGCTTTTCAAACATGATTTAGTTGTGGGCTTGAAAGATGTGAAGTTTGAGAAACATAAGATATGTAGTGCTTGTCAAGCCAGTAAGCAAGTGGCGAGTTCTCATCCATCCAAGAGTATCATGTCCACTTCTAGACCATTGGAGCTCTTACATATGGATTTGTTTGGGCCAACAACCTATAAGAGCATTGGAGGAAATAGTTATCGTCTCGTGATAGTGGATGATCACTCAAGGTATACTTGGATTTTCTTTTTACATGATAAAAGCGAAACCTAGGGTATCTTCAAAAGCTTTTCAAAAAGGGTCCAAAATGAATTTGAGTTTAAGTTGAAGAAAATTCGAAGTGACAACGGTTCCGAGTTCAAAAATACTAGAATTGAAGACTATTGTGATGAACTAGGAATAAAGCATGAATTATCCGCTACCTACACTCCAGAATAAAATGGAGTTGTAGAAAGGAAAAATTGAACATTGATTGAGATGGCTAGGACAATGGTTGATGAGTACAATACTTTCGATGTTTTTTGGGCAAAAGCTATCAACACCGCATGTCATGCCATAAATCGTCTTTATTTGCATCGCCTTCTTAAAAAGACATCTTATGAACTTCTTATTGGAAGAAAACCAAACATATCTTATTTCCAAGTATTTGGTTGCAAATGTTTTATCTTAAGAAAATGATTCATCTCTCAAAATTTCAAAGTCATTGCCATGTCGGATTTCTCCTTGGTTATTCGTCAAATAGTAAAGCATATCGTGTCTTCAATCAAATAACCGGTATTGTTGAGGAGACGTGTGATGTCCAATTTGATGAGACTAATGGCCTCAAGAAGAGCAAGAAAACTTGGATGATGTAGGTGATGAAGGTTTGAGACAAGCAATGAAGAATATAACACTAAGATATATCAAGCCAAAAGAAGACAACGATGATCCATCTTCTTCTATTTAAGTTGAACCTCCTACTTACGCTACGGCAAGTCAAGATCAAGTTGAAGAAGTGAAAGATGGACAAGCACCGATCGTTCATCCAAAGATTCACAACGCCATTGCAAAAGATCACCCCATTGATCAAATTTTGGGTGATGTTAGTAAGGGTGTTGTAACTCGATCCTGTGTTGCTTCATTTTATGAATATTACTCGTTTGTTTCCCCTATTGAGCTAAAGTATGTAGAAGAAGCACTAGATGATCCGGACTAGGCAAATGCTATGCATGAAGAGTTGAACAACTTTGCTCGTAACAATGTTTGGACGCTTGCTGAAAGGCCCAAGGATCACAACATGATTGGCACAAAATGAGTATTTAGGAACAAACAAGATAAAAATAGAGTTGTGGTAAGAAACAAGGCAAGGTTAGTAGCACAAGGATATACTCAAGTTGAAGGTTTGGATTTTGGTGAAACTTTTGCTCCCGTATCTAGATTAAAATCTATTTGTATCTTGCTTGCATTTGCATCATGTTTTGAAATAAAAAAAATCAAATAGATGTAAAAAGTGTTTTTCTAAATGGCAAAATTTCTGAACTTGCCTTTGTTGAACAACCTCCTGGTTTTGGGGATCCTAAAAATCCTAACCATGTTTATAACCATCGAAGGCTCTCTATGGTCTCAAATAAGCTCCTAGAGCTTGGTATGAATGACTTAGAGTTTTTTTTGTTTCAAAAGGTTTCAAAATTGGGAAAGTTGACACTTCCCTTTTCACAAAAATCATTGATGATGAATTCTTTGTTTGTCAAATTTATGTTGACGATATCATCTTCGGATCTACTAATCAAGAGTTTTGCAAAGAGTTTGGTGATATGATGTCTAGGGAATTTGAGATGTCTATGATTAGAGAACTTAGCTTCTTCCTTGGACTTGAAATCAAGCAACTCAAAGATGGGTCATTCATAAGTCAATCCAAGTACATGAAGGATATATTCAAGAGATTTGGCATGGAAGATGCAAAACCTATCAAGACTCCCATGGCTACAAATGATCATCTCGATCTACATGAGGGAGGTAAACCGATAGATTTAAAGCTTTATAGATCCATGGTTGGTAGCTTACTTTATCTTACCGCATCTAGGCCCGATATCATATTTAGTGTTTGCATCTGTGCTTGTTTTCAAGCTTCTCCAAAAGAATGTCATCATATGGCCGTTAAAAGGATTCTTAGATATTTTAATCATTCCTCTTACATCGGCTTATGGTATCCTAAAGGTGCTAAATTTGATCTAATTGAATATTCCGATTCTGACTATGCGGGTTACAAAGTGGATAGAAAAAACACCTCCAGAAGTTGTCAATTCTTAGGGAGATCCTTAGTATCTTGGTCCTTAAAGAAACAAAATTTCGTAGCCCTATTCACCGCTGAAGCGGGGTATGTCTCCGCGGGTAGTTGTTGTGCTCAATTGCTATGGATGAGGCAACCCTTGATGGATTATGGAATTAACTTCTCTAAAATGACTCTTTTGTGTGACAATGATAGTGCTGTAAAAATAGCCAACAATCCGGTTCAACACTCTAGAACTAAACACATATATATTCGCCATCATTTTCTTAAAGATCATGTAAGCCAAGGTGATATTGTGATTAGCCACATAAGAACCGATGTTCAATTAGCGGATATTTTCATAAAGCCTCTAGATGAAAGCCATTTTTGCAAGTTGAGCAATGAATTAAATGTCATAGATCTTTCTAATGTCATTTGATTTCATTATATTTGAAATCTTATTTGGATTCGTAATTCTCTTGTGGCTTTCTTGTTTCAAGAACTAATATGGGAAACACATGTAGGGGGAGTGTTATACAATCATCATGTATATCACATCTCTACTTGCGCACATATTGAAAATCAAGCTAGAATGTCTTTCAAAATCAATCCTTTTTTATCAAAAGTCAAATTTTGGATATTAAAAACCAAAACTCTTGAAAATTCAACTATATCTATTCACATTTGTATTTCAAAGGTTTATGCTTGGTAAGAACTCAAAAATTATTTATTTTAAATGAAAAATCAATTTTTTGCCCAAACATGATCCTCAAGTATCTTGTTTTTTACCAAAACCAGATTTTTATACAAATTATATTTCAAAAGGAATTTGATAGTGATCCCAAAACAAAAAACCTAAAGATGGATATTCATGATCTTTTTCGTGTTCATAGGCTTTTCAAACTTTCAACCAAATAAATGATATTTGAGTTTCAATCTCACTGAAAAATAACCCAAAACCCAAAAATTTAACAAGTCATTATTCTAGCATATAATGAGTATTGCTAATTAGGCAATGTTTCCTCAAATATATTGTCTCAAAACAATATTTTATACTCATACATCTCTCAAGTGCAAATTTCCCTTGTTTGCCTCTTTTGGTTCCTCAAAACTATCTATTTCCAAAATTGCTTTATTTTCTAACAAACATATGTTCAAAACTCTCTTGAGAATCTAATCTTGTTGAACGTGCTCCAAATAGTCTTTTATTGAGTGTTAAATACTTGGAGCAAGAACAACACTAGTTTTCTGCTTAATCTATATCTTTTTCTCTGCATCGCGGTCAACCCGCAGGTGTTCTTCCAGTCAACCCGTAGTAATATTCCCGATCTGACAAGGCATCCCTCGTCGGTCTAACCGCACTAGAGCAGTTAATGATCCTCTCCCCAACCATTTTCCTATACTCTCCATCGGTTTCCTTCTTTTTTACCGCATGGTTTTTACCACCCCGTCAGTTCCTTCTTCCGCTCCTTCTCTCTCCCACCTGAATCCCTCGCCGTCGCTCTCGGTGTGCTCCTTCTCCGCCGCCAGTCGTCCTCCTCCCCGACGTGCTACTCTTCTCCATCTAGAAGGTTTACCCCCCCCCCTCCCCTTCTCTCCACCCTCTTCTCTCAATAGATCTAGATTATATGTTGGCCCCTCATCTTCCTATCTTATGGCTATATTGTGATCTTGACTCATTGTATGTCGCATGATTGCTCCCATTTTGTCGATTCTGATTGAATGGATTCATATCTAGGGTTTTTCTCTGTCAAGCCTGGTCTGATCGATGTATACCCTACAGTCAATCCGCCATGCGTTCTAACCGCCATGTATTCTACGGTCTGACCAGCCCTGCCAGATTAAAGCCCGTTGCTTCCTCTCTCAATCTATCTTACTCAATTATGGTCTCGCTCTTTCTCCAGTCATCATGCCAAGGACCAAGAACGCTGGCAATCCCGGGGCATCTTCATCTCGCTCTTGTCCTGCCCAGCAGACCAGTCATCGTTCTTCAATCGAGCACAGTGGCTCCGACAGTAATGACGAGCGGAGTTCAGCCTCCTTATCTTTTGTGTCCAGTGCAAGTGATGACATGGATCAAGATTACCAAGAAGATGACGCAGAACAGCAGTTTTTGCCAGAACCTCGAGTCGACCTTCGCTCCATCAAGAATGAGGATTTCATGAGATTAAGGCACAAGAATCAGTATGAAATGCCAAGGACAGCCACGGATCCAAGGTTCCACACCTTGTTTCAAGAAGATACGTACAATCATGTGTTTTTCCACAAGCAGTTTGCTATTCAGAAATATATCAATTAGACCTATCTCAATGAGCAAACCTGGTATGAAGGTCTGTATTCTCATTTTCGTGCTGCCGGCTTGGATGGCATAGTCAGTATCAAGTGAAATTTCAATGAGGATGTCATTCGTCAATTTTATGCTACTATTCATCTTGCACCCAATCTATCCACTCTCACCTGGATGACGGGCTCGGTGCGCTACTCGGCCACCAAGTGCCACTTTGAGGAGACTCTAAATTTGCCTCCACGGGACTATGTTAAGATCCATCTTGAGCCCACCCTTCAGACTCCAGAGTAGGCATAGTTCTATCATCAGAACCATGCTCGGTATGTCATTGGAAAAGTAGATGGTCTTTTACCTCTTCCAAGAGTCATAAATAGGATTATAAGAGCCACTATCTTGCCCAGGAGTGGCAACAATGACGCTATTCGAGGTTATGCATGGAATGTCATTGATTTTGTGATGCAAAGAAAGAAGTTTGATATTATGCATCTCATTCTAACTGAGTTGGCAGCTTGCAAAGGTGATTTGGGCAAGAGGATGTACTTTGCCCCCTATATCATGCAGCTTATTCAGAAAGTGGCTCACTTCAATGGTCCACTCCCATTTCCTCACAAGCAGTACAAGCCAGAAGATGACCATCAACGGGATTTAAGGAATAGGCCCTTGGAAAGGCATCCCCCACAGCCCACAGACGATGATCAAGCACATTCTCCTTATGAACCTCAGCCAGCTCCTCAGTATTAGGGTGGCATTGATCCTATCTTTCTAGAGACTTTGCACTCTGGCATCCTAACCATTGTCTCTCACTTCGACATTGTGGATCGTCACATGGAGATACTTGACCATCGCATGGATTCCATTGATCGCCACTATCAAGCTTTGGATACTCGCCACACCACCATGGATCAATCAAATGCAGTCGTGCTTCAACGCCTTGATCGATTGATTTGGGTGGGTTTACGAGATGCAAGCGGTCAAGGCGGTCGACCAACATTCTCGATGTCAACACTCGAGTGTCCTCGATTGAGCAATCTGTTATCTACTCTCATCGCCGTCATGTTGATCCTTCTCCTGCAGCTCCTTCCTCTTCAGCTGACGCTCCTCCTCCCTCTTAGCTTTTGATATGTGATGCCAAAGGGGGAGAAGATCTATCTTTAGCTATTATCTATTATCTATAATATGCTACTCTTTATGTTTGTTGGACTTTATGTGTGTAATAGGATAGAGGATAAGCTTACTATTTTCATATGTTATCTGTCTGAGCATATTGAACCTCTTTATCTTTGTCTTATGGATATTACTAAGTGATCACAATGATTTCCCTTTTGTGAGTTTGGTTGAATGCATTTATCTTATTGTTTATACTATTGCTCTCTCAACCCAAAATACAAGAGAAACTCTGTCAAAATTCTTTCAAGTATATACATGTACTTCACATCTCTATCTTATGCATATAGTCAGGGGCAGTTTTCTCTCATATTTGATGGCTTAGCTAGCATAGTGCTCCCTTCATAGCATTTACAATGTTCATGTCACATGCTATCTAAATCATGTCCTAGAATATACTTCTTGCTTTGTGCTTTTGGTATATTCAAATCAATTTATCATATCTCCTTGGTGAGGTTGTCATCAATTACCAAAAATGGGGAGATTGAAGCATCTAGGTCCTATTTACAGTGTTTTGGTAATTATAGGCAACCATTTGTCTTGTTCTAACTGCTTTTGTCAAGAAGTTAAAAGGGTTATTCTCGGACAAAGATGAAAGAGTGCTAAAGGATCTCATCTAGCTCAAGGCAAAGGTATCTAGTTAATAGGACCTTTTAATAGTTTTACCGGTCCAAGAGAATGAAGGATAAAAGACCGGATTACTAGAATAGGAAACCGTACTATGAAGAGGGATCAAATGACTAATAGCTTGGAAGCAAATAATGCCACACATGCTCAATCTTACTTGGTTTAAGTCTCAGTTTCTTTTGGAAAAGTCTGGCCATGATTTATATGTGTTTAATTTGCACGGCCGAACTGACCACCATTTATGGTTCGGACTGACCGGATCCCTGGATCAACCCTTTGGTCAGCTTATTCTAGAGAGCTCCTTGTTTGCATTTTCAATGACTGGACTGTCCGTGGGTCTATGTCCGGACTGACCGAACCTCCAGGTCGAGTGCCCCGGTCAGCTTTTTCCAGAGAAGGGAGTTTTTCGTGTTTTCAATGGCCAGACTAACCGTAGGTATTAGCCTGGACTGACCGGACCTCTGGGTCAAGTGACCCGGTCAGCTTTTTCCAGAGAATGATATTTTGTGTCTTGCTACTATTTCTAAAGCCGGACTGGCCGCAGGTGCTAACCCGGACTGACCGGACCCCCGGTCTATCAAAACGGTCAATCTTTTCTAATAGCATGTTCTTTATCCGGTTTGGATTACTTGAGTCCGGTCTGACCGGACATGTCTTAACGGATAGTTTCTATGCATTAAATGCAGAGCAGTCGACCGTTATATCTCATCCCAGACTAACCAGCCACATACTAGCGATCTGACCGGACTTGCTGATTTTTTCAGGATTTCGTGCTCTAACGGCTAGTACAGTGGGCACTATAAATACCTCACCCACTGCAACAAGAGAGTTTTTAAAATAACCTCATTGAATACTCTTGAGCCCTTTGCTAGTTCATCCACTCTTTGAGAGCATTAAAATCATCTTACAAAGGTTGTTGAGGTCTTTCCAAGTGCTTTGAGTAGAGTTTGATCTTTGTGGCACTTGAGAATCTTCAAGCGAAGAATCATTGGTTCATTACTCTTGGAGATTGTCGTCTCCTAGATGGTTCAGAGTTGCATCGGTGATCTTCTCAAAGAAGCTTGTGAGAAAACCCGGGCATTTGTGAAGGTTGGTTCTCGTCTATCCGGAGTGGAGAAGAGCTACCATTAGTGATCGAGGAAAGTGCTTGTGTGGAGCTGGCTTGAGTTGATCAAGCTTCCTCAACGTAGATTAGTGGAGACCGGCTAGTCTTCGAGACCACGGGAAAACATCGTTTGTCTCCATAGTGTGGTTTATTTTGTCGCTCTTCACTTTGTGCATTTATTCTTATAAGCTATTTGTTTATCTTGTTTAGATTATTTAGCTTGTCTTGATAGTGTAGTGCACTTAGAAAGCCCTAAACTTTTTAGGCCTTAATTTGTGAAATTGTATTTCATAAGCTTTAATTTGGCAAAATATATTTTTAGCTAAAAGAATTTAAAAACCACTTATTCACCCCACTCTAATCGGTTGTTCATGATCCTACACTTGTGCACCATATTGAAGCAGTATACCGACCAGTGCACGTTGTGTAGAATGGGAAGAAATATCTGCGAGATGAATTAGATGAGCATGAAAAATTGCTTCAATTAGACAGATTCAATATTACTGGAAGAAGAACTACGATATACTTGAAGGACAATTGCGATTTACTGGAAGAACAATTGAGAATCCCAAACGATGCGGCCCACCGATGTAATATATGCAACTTCCTGCACTGCACGACTTTCGAAAAAAATTCGAAAACATTGAAACAGCTGATGGTTACTTGGCGGTAAAAATTGGATATAATATTTACTTTTGTACACATCCCAAATTAGTGCCAAGCGCTGTTGCTTTTACGGCACAACTGATTTTACTGGAGTGTTTGTCAGAGTTTATTGCCACTTCCCCATCAACTTTCATCCCGCCATGTGACGTCACTGTGAACCTTGGGGGGTCCGTGGCACACGAAAAAAATGGTTGTGGTTGTAACACCCAACGAGCAATCCAATAAAAAAAACCTTGAAAATTTTGAAACTATTGTGTGATGCGTGACACTAAAAATGAGTATCACATTTACTTGCACAAAAAAAACATTAGAATTTACTACTAGTTTGGAGCTGTTCTTGCTGTAATCGTGATTTTACTCGCCGCCTCTTTAGACTTTACTGCCACATCCCACTGTAGCATGCCTTGGGGACCCCCCCCCCCCGTCACCCGTGTCATGCGGATTTGCCTCCACCACACCAACTCCATGCAGTTTACCCTTGTTTACTGTCGTGCATGTCAAATGACACCGGGCGTGCGTAGGTTGTTTTATTGTTCTCTATGAGCTCTGTTGCTGTAAAATGCATGTAATATTATTAACGCTTGTTTGCCTATGATTTATAGTGCGTGTTGCAATGTTTTACTACAAGAAGAATTGTCTTTTTACTGTTATCCAACAAACTCCTTTTATTGTATACCTCTCGAGGAGTAAGCACGCGATCCCAAATCAACATGACCACATCTCGCCCCCCCCCCCCTAAAAGCGCATGATCCCAAGCGCCCTCCCCCATGCGCGCCACACAACCGACCATAAAATCACGCTTTTTCCATTTTATCGACCGTAAAACCGCGCGCCCCCTCAATCCACGATCGTCATCCCCCTCCCGACGCCCCTTTTCACCGACCCCTTTTTGCCTCCCCTTCAGATGAATCGACGATAAAATGGCTCTAGGACATTGACCGCACGGGCGCGGTAGCTGCCCGATCGGCAGTAATCAATCACTGTCACCCATGTCATGCAGATTTGCCTCCACTATGCCTCCTCCGATGGCATGCAGGTTTCCCTCGTCATTTACTATCGTGCCAAACATGATGGCGACCACACTGAGTTCCTCCGCGCATGAGGCTACACTGGTGGTAAACATGGTGCCACTGGTAATAAGCCCCCGATGTCCGGGATCCTCTACTCCACACCTCGATGCTGATGCCAGGCCCCCCCCCTCCGTTTCTCCGAGCGAGATGAGGACACCAGGCACATAGCAGTCATTCACTCTTGGAATTTGCAGCGCGTGTGATAAGAATGTTTTTGTTGTATTGAGAATTGTCCTTTACCATCTAATCAACCACAAATTACTATACTTGGTGGTATGTAAAAAAAGAATGTCTCTAGGCATAGGTTTTTTTAACGTTCTGTATGATCTCGCTTTACTGTAAACGTCACGTAGAAATTACTGACATTTGTCTTGTTGGGATCTACTTTGCGTATAGAAAAAGTTTTACTGCATTCATAGCTATCTTTTACTGTATATCTGTTGGTGATTAGCGTGTTTGTTGGTGACAAAAAAAATTACATTTCGTGTGACAACAGTTTAAGGTGCTGAAAGTTGCCATTTACTCTTATCAGGATGCGGATGCTCCAGACTACATGATGCTGCAGCTCTGCATGTGGTTCGAGAATTTGGATGAGGCTTACCAGTTCTACTACCGGTACGCACGACATGCTGGGTTTGGAGTCAGGAAGAGCAGGAGCAAGAAGACGATCCGAGAGTGTTGTTGTAATCTAGAAGGGAAACACACGTACTACATGCCAAAAAAGGAGCGTGAACGTTGCAAAACCTCGAAGAGGATTGAGTGCAAGGCCTTTGTGAAGTTGAAGAAGAGCCTGAAAGATGCCTCCGTCTGCATCGAAAGGGTTGTGTTGGAACACAACCATCCCCACGCTAGGATGTCGTCCTTGGTCGCGTTGATGTAGTCGCACATTTTTTCCTTCTTTGATGCAGCTCGTCGACATTATACATACCGGCATGGTTCCTCACAATGCCATGATGAACGTTTTGTACGAGATGCATGGATGGCAACATAACATATTGTTCACTGCTTGCAACCTTAAAAACATGTATTTATTGCATCCGCCGCAGAGTATGCTAACTTCGGAGATGTCATCACGTTTAACACAACGTACGGAACCAATATGTACAACATGCCTCTGGATATGTTTATTGGCTCCAACCACCATCTACATAACACCATGTTTGGCATTGCGTTGCTCCGGGACGAGAAGGCAACCTCCTTTGAGAGGCTGTTCGGAACATTCATAACTTTCATGGAGGGCAAAGATCTACATCCTAACAGGTGGTATTTTACTGTGCCCACCAATATTTATTCCATATGCTAGACAAATTTACTGACCTTGACGTATGCATTTACTGTGTATCAAGACTCGTTGATTTTTACTGTGTCTGCTAGTATTTATTGCATATCCTGAAAACATTTATTGACTTTGGCGTATACATTTACTGTAGATCAGGACCTGTCGATGGCCACAGCCATCCCATGCATCTTCCCCACAGACAGCACAGGTTGTGTAGGTGGCACGTGCTGAAAAGGTACAAGGAGCTCCTGAAGAAGTTATACGTGGTGCACAAAGGGCTGAAAGAGCATTTGGTGTCCATCATAAACCATCCACTGAGTCCGATGGAATTCGAAGATGCGTGAGAGAGGCTGGTAAAAGAATATGGACTCAAGCATAGCCACGACATTGCTAACCTCTATGATGGCGCGATAAATAGTATATACTAGAATTTAGATTAACATTCACTTCACTTGAGTATTGTGGATATCATGGGGATATGCTTACGATCTTAGGATGATGAGACAATTGGCAATGGCGTTGAGGGTTTGCGGAAACAACCGTTTTCGACACAGGTTCAGCTGCTGTCAGGCCTCTGGCGGTCTAACTGGCCATGTAGGCGGTCAGACTGGCCATGCCTCGGTTTGTTTTTTTAGGTTTGGTGGCTGGCGGTCTGACCGACCATAGTGGCGGTCGAGCCAGCCGATGTCAGCGATCTGCCAAGCTACCTGAGCGGTCAGACCGGCTATTAAGGTGACTTTGGATTTTTGAGCTGGGCCAAAAATAGAGGGTGTAGGCAAGAGAGAGGATTCTACTGCACTTGGTCTCATAATTTTTGGAGCTTCCAGTCAAAAGTTCTATTCGATTAAAAATTCCAAAGAGCTGTCGGGTTTCCAGCATGGAAAATTGGCTAAGTCCCAGGTGGGCGATTAGACCGGCCTTTTGTTGGCGGTCAGACGTGTTGGAAATATGCCCTAGAGGCAATCATAGAGATGATTATATTTCATTATGTTCATGACATTGGATAATGTGTTATCTTGTTCCTAGAATAATATTGTTAATATTTATTATCAAGTATGTGACTTGGTTGTGAAACTCTATATTCCTGCGATAATTATTCTTATACGATCCCTGGTCGTAAACATATGAGGACACATATGAATAGACTAGCATATGTATTGGTTGATGACTATGTTTCACGAGTCATAGATATGGAGATATCAAACCAATAATATGGACACATGTTAGAGAACATGATGTTGGATAAGACCCACCTTGAGGCACTATTGAGATTGTTATGAATCTATGTGTCATTAGTTGGTCTCAAGCAATGATGATGTATAATCCTTAGACCTGAGATCAGCATGGTTTCCTACATGTGTAAGAGCACTCTTAGGGGTTGCCAAACGCTACACCGTAACTAGGTAGTTATAAAGGTAGCTTTCGGCTATGCTATAAACATGCAGAGGAATGTGACTGGTCGGATATGGGAGTTGCCCCTCCTAACATAACAGGAGAGATGTCTCTGGGCCCCTCGTTGTGATCGGATAAAGAAAGTGCATGGCCATGCCACTAGTAGTCGAAGTGTTCGACCACGTAAAGTTATCTGACACTCGATCGAGAAAGTATTGAACAGTCCATGGATGACACAACATCTCACATGGAGTTCGACCGGACATCGTGAGGCAAAGGGAGTATACACGAGTAGGTCGCTTAGTTGACGATTCTGATTTGGTCGTATCTGATACAAGCTAGTCGGAGGCGGTCAAACGTAGTCCAGAGTGGTCGTAACACGGTCGTAAGCAATTACGAATCGGTGCGTGACCAAATCTGAATGATCGTATAAAGATAGGACCTAGTCGTAAGTGATGAGGACCTAGTCGTAGATCATATTGCATTAAGGTTCGTCCGATATAATTTGTTTGTATTCGGGAATCAATATGTTACGCTAGGAGCGCTTCGACTTGTGATCGGAAGCGGTTTCCGAGTCACAACCGAACTACACATGAACCTCTGAGGTCACACACTTAGCGGGTTGGAACAAACCCGATGCGAATATGATTAAATAGCGTGTTGGATAGGATCCGTCACGAGCACTATATAAGGAGGTGCATGAGGTTTGTTGGGAGGATCGAAAAACACCACGAAACCCTAGCCGCCATCTTCACGAGAGCTCGGCCGTGCGACTTGGTGCTAGCACACCGGCGTTCGGTTGTTCCTTCCTGGGCGTGTGGATACCGTAGAGGCGCTACTACGATTGTTGCGCTTGAGGGCGATCCGCGATCTTCACAAGGAACCGCAGACGTTCTTTGAAGGAGACGATCGATGCGACCCTTTGCATCGACTTCTTTGGGCGTTGGACGATCGACTCGACCACTACATCGGCAGCGCTCTTCGTTGGACGGTGCTCCAACCCTTCTTCTGCTTTACTTACTGCGTTTGGTGGTAACGATCTGTGATCATCTACTTGCATGGCTTCCTGGTTTGCGTGGTAGAAATTTTGTTTGTAGCTATCGTAGCCTACCCGTGACCCAACAAGACGGCCAAGGGTGGCGGTCTGACCGGTTTTGACTTGTTTCACTCGTCAGTGTGGCGCGATGTGTGTTCGTTAGGTCAAGTTCATGGATCTCATTGCATATGTGTCGCATATTGCATGTTTTGGCTAACGTGGGTCAAGTTGTGAAGAACTTGTTCCCGAAAACGATTTCTTGTGCAGGTGGCTTGCAGTTCAACGGCGGTCAACGGCGAGGATGATCGGGACTAAGCTAGGAGAGCTGAGGTCCAGAACGATCCAGGATGTCGGATAAGGTCAGGAGACTCAAGCATGGCGTAGAATGGACAAGGATGATCAAACGGGTAGTTCGGTGCGACGGGTTGGATCAAGCGGCGCGGGGGTCGGTGCAAGTGCCATGGAGGTTTCGGCGAGATCCGGATGGGAGAGACTTGTCGACATGATGAGAGCCGTTGATCAACCTACACGTGGCAAAGCAGGCGAGTGCTTCATCAAGATTGGACTCGGTCAGTGGAGAAGGATCGAGAAGGGGTATTTTGGTAATTTCACCAAATACCACCTTGATGAACTCTTGGCTGAACCGCAACGCAAGGTAATGCAAGGAAAAGCGGTTTAGGTCAAGAAAAGATGAAGACGACGCTTTGAGATGCGTGCATGTGTTAAACCCATTTGTGTGTGGGCTTAACGGGTGCCCGGTTGGAATATTCCCTAGATGCTAGCCTCTAGTATAAATAGAAGGGGGTGCTGGTCATTAGCCCTTCAAGCACTTCATTGAGAGAAACCCTAGTTGGTTTTAGGGTTTTAGAGAGGAAGAAAAGAGCTAGGGTTCTAGGGATTGATTGAGTGTGTGCTCTTAGATAGAGCTTTGTCCTCTATGATGGAGTGGCTATAAACATCCATCTTCAATCTCAAATCAATCCATGTAAGATTTCACAAGATGAGTCTTTTTTTGTTCTTGCTCTCTATTTTGTGATTTTAGGGCTTTCTTTGATCCGCGAGTTTTCTTTTGATTTCTGGCCTAGATTTAGCTTGCTGTGACATGTGAGAATACATCTAGGATCATCTTGATCATCAATCACCCACGAGCAAGTCTCTAGATCAGATTTTGGTTTTGACTCGGTTTTGGAGCAACCTTCACTCAAACGGAAAAAGGTCAGAACTTTGGCATGGATCTTCATGATTCTTGATTGGAATAGGTTCTTGACATCCTAGAGAAGGTATGTCTCAAGTTTGGAAAGGTTTGGAGTCACGGATCAAAAGTTAGACCTTTTGTGATTTTGAGTTCAGGCTGAAATCACTGTTCATTGACCTGGAGGTCAGACCACCATGTATTTGGAGGTCAGACTGCCCATGGAGAGGTCAGACAGCCAACTACATGGAGGTCAGACCGCCCAACTCATTTGACTTCTAATTTTTGAGATTTTGGTCTATTTACTTCGAGGTTTTGATTGGATTCAGTACAAGTCTTCGACTGTAATTGTACTTTGATGTTCATAGCTTTAATAGCTATTGGAGTGAAAACGTGTTGAATCCGATCAAGGTGAAAAATTGATTGTGCTCCTATTCACCCCCCCCCTCTAGTCGCCTGTTTCGGTCCTACAAGTATAGAATTTACTATTAGTCTATGTCATAGTCGATACATTACAAAACCGATTTGTTTTTACTAGAACAGATATGTAAAATTACTTCCTATTGTTTATATATCTACTGCATGTCATATCCGGTTTTGTGTGCTTGTAGAGTCAATCGGTGAGGGCCATACTGTTCCCGTTTGAACAACAGCTGAGCAGGGTGTACACTCATGCGATGTTCAAGGAGTACAAATTGATTTACTTTGTGAGGACCGCCTTCTGCATAAGGGATGACCCCATTCAAGCTGGGCTATATCTTGTGTCTCACCGGAAGCAGTCCACGACGTTTGTGTGGTCGCAACATGATTTCAAGGTGCTTGCCAACGAAAATTTCGGTAACTACAGTTGTGATCAATGCCGCTGGTGGGAGCACACAGATAAGTTTTATTGTCTTGCAATATAACATTTACTATCTGACACTATACAAATCATTGGAAAATTACAATATAACATTTATTGTATGTAACGATCAAATTTACTGTTAACGCCTTATGCATTTCCTGTAGGGTTGTTCTGCGCGTACCTAATTAGGGCGTTCACCCACTTACAGCTCGAGAGTATCCCTAGCCGATAAGTGTTCTGTAGGTACACGAGGAATGCAAGGGTGGATGTGCCCTACGAAAGGCACGACCTCGTGTAGGTTAGTCTCAACGGTACGACTGAGATGTATCGGCACTCAACCCTTTTGACAGGCTATGGGCGTGGTGAGGTCTGGGTGTAGGTCAAGACTTGCATATGATAGATCCATGGAGGCCATCAAGGCGCTTCGGTTGTAGCTTGATAGCATCCCGAGTGACATTGCCGGTGGCTGCCGAGACCGATGCGTCCGATGAAGCGGGCGACCCGATGATCAATCCATCTGCCCCTCCGTTGTTTGAGACCAAAGATCATAAATGTCGTCATGATGAGCCAGAAACAACTACTGCCCTAGCAGAGAAGAAGTGCACCTAGTCATGTGGCGTATGTGGTCTGAAAGCTGGCCACAAGTGTGCCACCTACCCAACCCTTCCAAAGAACGCCGCTACAAGAGGCAAATGAAGGGGGAGGGGCAAAGGGAGAGGAAGGGCCGGTGCACACCACTAGCTAATTCATGACGACAAATCAAAAGAGGAGGAAGCTGATGATGATTGTAGTAGTGGGTCGGATGGTGATGATGTGTGCTGACATATAGATGTTTTTATTTTCGAACATATGACACATTTACTGCATTAACTTAGAAATGTTATTGTATGATGAGGGACACCTCACACAGAGCGAGCGTTCCACTCGCGTGAGTTGTTTTACGGTTCTATATGAGCTCTCTTACTGTAAACGACACGTGATATTACTGAACTTGGATTATCAGAACCACTATGCGTATTACATAAACAATTACGGTGTTTGTTGGTTGATGGTAGTAGTGGGTCGGATGACGATGATGTGTTCTAAAGTATATATGTTTTTACTATCAAAATATGTCATATTTACTGTGTTAGCTTAGACATCTTACTGTATGATGAGGGCGCCTGACACGGAGCGAGCGTTCAGCTCATGTGAGTTGTTTTACTATTATGTACGAGCTCTCTTAATGTAAACATCATGTGATATTACTGACTTGGAATATTGGAACTACTGTGTGCGTGACCAAGATTTACTGCATTTATCATTATCATTTACTAGGTGTTACATAAACAATTACTGTGTTTTGGTGGTAGATAAAACAAACGTGTCATGACATTAGTTGTTCTATTGTTCTATATGAGCTCTTTTACTATATACGGCTAGGAATATTACTGCCATTTGGTTTATTCGAAATTATTGTGTGTGCAGTGTGGTTTTAGTGCATTATTATTTGATGTTTACTGGACTATTGGTCACACCTATTATTATTTTTATCTTGCGTGCAAAAATAAAAGTGATACCACATCATTCGATTGCTCGTTTAAACGCACCAGTGTTACTACGGCTTTTGATGTATCTCTTCATCTCCTGCGCCAGCTTTAGTATTTGTTTTATAAATAGACATCCGCTTCTGAAAAGGATTTCTCGCAAGCCTCCTCTTTCTTTAAACTTCTATGGACGAAGATACTTTGTCTCTTGTTCCTCTTTCTCCACAAACTCCAAATGGCTTCCCACTCTTCTTCCTCTTCGGTGCCAACATCTCCTCTCGTGTCGGTCGTGCTGGCACATATCATGCTTGTCTGCGTGTAGCTCTCTGGCCGCAACCTGGCCTAAGCTGTGGACTAGCCTTCTGTGCGGGATGTCATCCGCTCTCAGGCCTTCGATCTACCAGAGAGCATAGAGGCCATCATCCGCTAGCTAGAGCTCCTCCTCCGGTGGACCAATGCGACGGTCTCCTGCATCCGGCAGGTAAACCTCATATGGAGATCATCTTGTGGAACTACTTGGTACGCACCGAGGATGCAGCCCAGAGGGTCGAGGATGCCATCCGGATAGATGACGAGCGGGTCGACCTTGCAGAGATAGAGGAAGCTAGGGTTGATAGCCTCTGGGCTATCATGAATTTGGTTATGGAGTCCGAACGGCTAGAAGCGCGAATCGAGCGTGCAAAAATGCAGATGGAGGTGTTTGATTAGACTGTCACTGATCCCGCCACCACTGAAGCCAACGAGAAGGCTTATGAAGATTTGAAGGCTAAGATAGGATTCTACCTTGGCCACTAGAATCTTCTTCTTCTACCTTCCTTTTTTTATCATCTGTGATGTAAAAAAAATAGATGGTCTTTTGTAAAGTGTGATTGGCCACGCTATTTGGCCCACAAATCTAATGAAGAACTCCTTTTCCCTTCGAATTTACTATTTATTACCCTAGAATTTACTGGTCAACTCGTTTTAGTTTACTGCGCATGTAGAGACAGTAGCAGAGAACACCAAAACATCGTGCCCCGAACCAGTAAAAATGGATAACATATTTACTTCCATATACATTCAAATTTACTGCTATATGAAATTTACTGGTCATACCAAATTTGATGGCCGTCTCATTAGAAATTACTGGCACGCCCCGTGTATTGCAGCGTTGACCATGTGACATCATTCGCGTGGGTCGAGAAGTTGGGGATTGACCCCGAACGTTTGTATTCACGATTGTACTATAGGGCTCGTTAGTATTTACTGTCATATCCGCCATATCGCACATGTATGTGGCCCCATCCCCCCGGGGGATAGAGGAGCGCGTAGAGACAGGAGCGGAGAACCCAAACGTCGCGCCCATTCTTGTGAGATGCAACTTCCCCCGCCTCCGGATTTACTACGGAATGAAGTTGCTTTTACTTTTGCATACATTAAAAAATTATTGCCCAACAATGGGCTGCTTTCGTTGTACTCATTAATTTACTATATGACTCATTAGAATTTATTGGTACATGGTCCGTGCCCCCCCACCACCCCCTAGGGATTTCTAAAAATTATCGTAAAAAAACCACTAAGAGATGCTACTGTGGTAAAATGTGTATCATAAAATACTTCACATATATTACGGGGGTTACTATTAGATGTGACGTCTCGCGTGGGGAAGGTCGTGGGTTCGTGGCCCAAGAAACAAAAGTCTGTTGAGACATGATGAGGTAGTAGAATAGGTATCATAATTACTTTCGCATGTGTTACAAGTTACTGCCAGATGTAAAGTCGCGCGGCGGGGGGTCATGGGATCGTGGCCCGAGAAGAAAAAAAGTCCGCTGAAATATGATAAGGGAGTAAAATAGGTACCACAGTTATTTTTCACATACACTACAAGTTACTGCCACGTGTGTGAGTTTCGTGGGTCCATGGCCTGAAAAAAGGAGTCTGCTAAGAGATGTTGCGGCAGTAAAAAGGTATATAGTGTGTGTGTGTGTGTGTGTGTGTGTGTGTGTGTGTTAACTAATTAAAGAAGGAGTTCACCCCCACGCACAGCGGGATGCATTGTCCCACTCCCTCTCCCGCTAACTAATAAAAGAAGGAGTTTACCCCCACGCGCAGCGGGACAAATTGTCCTACTCCCTCTCCCGTTATGAAAAAAAAACACTCGCCCCTTCTCCTCTTCCACCCGCCCGAAGGTGGACCCATGACCGGGTGCATTGGTTTCTCTTTGAAACCGTCGGTGCCTCTCTCGGCTCACAACTCCTCTTCCACAATCTCTGTGAAAACTGAAAAGGCTAGCTCCCACGATCTCCTCTTTCCACCCACCCGGTCGCCCATCCTCTTCCCCGGTCTCCCACCCGTCCTCACTGACTCACCACATCGCCCTCTCCATCACCACGCCGGTCCTCTATCTCGCAGGTGCTCTCTCTCTCTCATGGCAGAAGCCGACGATGGTGTCTGGAATCGACGGCGGCGCACCTCCACCAAGCTCCGGACGTCCATCTGCTCCCACTTCAATCTCCCTCAGACCACCACCAAATGCATCCCATATGTCTCCGCGCGTATTCAATGGAGGAGCTGGATCTGCTGCATGGCGTGGTTGTGACAAGGGAGCAGTCGGCAAGGTGGTAGACCTATGGCAGTGCGGCGGTGTGCCTCCATGCTGGTGCGACAGTTGTGAAGTGAGCAATTGGTAAATACAAAGCTCTTGGCAATCTTATAGGTGACAACGCGATAAGGAGGAGTCGGGGACGGAGAAGGCACCGAGAGGGAAGGGAGGAGAGAGGTAGCAGTACCTTAGGGAAGAAGCGGCAGTGTTGGGGAAGGGAGGGGAGGTAGTGACGATGCACGAGGAAGAGGCAGAGATGAAGACGTTCTTCCCTCGCTCATCGCAGTCTCAAGTTCACCGCATCATGTTCTATTCATCCTAAGCCTCCCCTGCGCCGCCACCGCCTCCTGCTCCGCATCGACCGAGCAAGCATCGCCGCCTCCTCCTCACTTACCATCGCAACGCCACCACCATCTCCTCCCCCGGCCTCACACCTCCTTGCAGCGATGTGCCTGGCGAGGGCTGTAGAGGTCAATGGCCGTGAGAACTGAGTCGCGGCTTTGGTTCAGAGTGGAAGAAAGTGGCCGTTGACGCGTACCCTTGTTCCTTGTCGACCGACAATGACTGGAAATGGGCAACACGTCACGGAGAAGAAGTCAGTATCAACATCAACTTCGAAAGGTAAACAATCTATGATATCAAAATTTTAATTTTCGGGTAGTAGTAGCAGCAGGTGATACAATAGACAAAGTTCATGTTTCATATGTGTTTGTGTGTGATCAGACCAAGTGAAGAAGCATCTGCCTAGCTAGCAAATTCGACGATGGTACAGAAAGGTTGCATATTAGAGAAAAGAGATCATATTCCAAGCACGTACCCAAGGTAGGTCTAGGATCGACTTGCACGATCTGAAGAGAAGAATCTCCTTTATCTAATCATATATAGTACGGGAATGTGAAGATATCAATAGCTTGTTTCGTATGCCCCTACAATCACTATGCATTCTTGAACCTAAAAATTAATAAACAAATTAATAAGGTATATGCTGCCGGTTGGTAAAGATTTATGAATCGATCTTACAACGTATCGATCAAGCTAGCTTGGTTCTCAAAAGAGACAAGTACGGAATAATTAAGTTTGTACAATATATAATTAAGTTGCTATTTTCTGAGAGGAATATAGTTTGGTCATTAATTATAAACTGAAATATAGTAGTCTCGTTTCACAAGATTTGTCTAACTACCATATGTTTACAACCAAATGCAAGGAGTAAGTTTTAGCTGCTCACATCTTTCACATCATTAGCAGCAGGGTACGTAGAGGTTGAAAAAAATGCAATAAAAATACTCTTGATTCTCTTAACGAATAAATATTATGAGATGGCAATTCGCCGTGCATATGTAAATTGTGAGACGAGAGGAAGTAATGTACGTCAATTTTATATATATATATATATATATATATATATATAGACACACGTTTGTTCCCACGTAAGAACCCTTTATTCGATGTGTCCCGTACGTGAAACAGCAGAGAAGCTTCGTACGTACTCCTCGCAAGGTTACTTACACTTTGTTCGATCGATCTCCTCTCGAAATTCAAAGAAAAAATACAGTACCGATCGAGCTAAAGATGCATTCTTTTCGCAAAGACCATGCATGGGCATGGCATATGGTCCACATGCAACTTGCGTGCACGTTGCTGCACGCCCCCTCCCCTCCCCTCGTACTATTTTTACAAACCATACAGTAGAAGAACTAGCACATTGATGATTGATCTCGAGAAGAAATGCAATACAGTAAAACGCTAGAACTATGTTTCCCTCAAAAAGTACTTTTGTTACTGTATTTGGCACAAAATAACAAAATACTGAAAATATGTGGTAAATTCATCGAAATGACATGGTATGCATAAGTGTTATATATAAATCAATTAATGATTTATTTGCAAACCTACTTGTTAGTTTCTATTTACTACTGTGAAAATGAACCTTCAATTGTAATAAGTTTGCGAGCAATAGTAAAAGACATCCACATGATATATGGAGAGCTCAAATTAAAGCGAGAATGTATTTTAGTGCATAAGCTTGCATGCAAGCATATATTAACAGACGTAGAACACAGCAATTAATTAAAACAATCTGGTATAGTGACCACAATAATTACATATCAAGATCAATTTATTCCTTGAAAACAATCTGGTATAAGAATTCAACTTGTTACAAAGTTAAGTAACAGCAGTAACCAAAATTAAATATTTTTTTGCCCCTCTAGATAGGAAAAACCTCCTATTAAGCATCCCCTTGATGCATTTGGATCACAATTAAGAAAGACAAAAATACGTACTCAACTAAAGAAAGGGAAAAAAGAGCAAGGTTAATGTACATATGCAAACAATACTACTTTTTACAATTGAATAATATCTAATACATCAAAAGTTGTGATAAACCATGATGTGATTATAATTATACTTTGATTAAGGTGCATTAATATTGATTGCATCTAGGCAAGTTAGGCTCCATTCTGATGTCAGCACAACAATACCTTTCCCCCATCTTTTTTCCTCTTTTCTTTTTCTTCAACACCTTTGTCTCTTCTATTCGGAGTGTTGCACAGTTAATTTGGTCCCCTTTTTTTTCATTGAGGAAGATCTATAGAGATCTCTTTTCTTCTCCCAAGTCCCAACAGTAGTACATTCTCCAAGAAAGCAATTAATGCATATTCAAGGAGACGAGACCATACTAGTGAAAGAGGTTGTGGTTAGTTTTCTTTTGGTATTGATCGTCGCTATTTACCAGCCTTGTTGCTACTATCCATGATGATCTTGGTTGTCAGGAGGCCAGTATGGGTAAGACGACCAATCTGTCTCTTGGGAGTGAGGAATTGAAGTTTCCTGCAATAGAATAGGAAAATGGGGTAAAAAAAGGAACAGCTCCAGTGAAGTGTAACAGTTGATTCACTTGAAAGAGAGCGGCACATATGTCAGTAGTGAAAAAGAATTCAACATGAGCACATCTTCCAACTGTTCAGTATCCCATTTACATTCCTGAAAACGTCAGGATTTTTTTTTCCAGACAAAAAGAGGTGACCTTGTAAGGATTTGATAAAGGATTACAGAGATAATAACACAACTGCTTGTTCTGTTGGGATATTTACTATTTTCTGTAATTCAGATGTGAATACAAAGGAGGAATAAAACGTAAGATAGAACTCTTTCTGACAATTCTTTTTAGGAATAATAGACTCTCCTATAAAAAGGATTCCAATATATTAATGATCGAGATTGACAGGTTAAGGATCTAAATAACCATGCAATATATCATTCTTTTACGTACCATTTGTTGCACTATATAATCATCAAAGGGAATTTTGACTTAACCCTCCTATATATCTGAACTGATTTCTTGACCAGACTATATCCGGTAAGTTGTAAGACGAGAAACCGAATTCACAACAATGATAACAATGACAAAACAAGTTCATGCATGGTTTTAATGTGAATTCATTCATAGAAAAGTGAGAACGAACAAAGAACAAATGATATTTCCCCCCTTTTCCTTTGCTCTTTTCACAAGAGATAATAGTGAACAACTATATAGTACATGCCATATAGAGCGAGGAAGGCTACCGACACGGAGAAAAAGCTCTCGTTTTCACCTATATGCATGGTCACGAAAGCAAGGAAAGTATGGCCTTGTTTTTACGCTGGTCTTTGGCTCCCCTTTGGCACTCAAAAGCAAAGCAAAGGGTGGTCCTTGTTTGCATATATTCATGATGTTTCTTCTATCTCACTAGGAGTACTAAAGAGAGAGAGTCTATCTCACTAGGAGTACTAAAGATCTCTCTCTCTCTCTCTCTCTCTCTCTCTCTCTCTCTCTATTTTGTTGGCATGCATGCTGTAAAAGCACCTAAAATGACGAATTTATAAATAGGGAAACAAATGGGAGGAAAAGGCTGTCATGGTGAAGGGCCTGTTTCAGAGTGCTAGAACAACAAGAGACTACGAGGGCCCACACTGAAGTTTCCTCAGGACACCCCCCCCCCCCCCCTCTGAGCAGTCTTTCTTTTCTAAGCCCTCACCTCGCCTAGACACAACTTGCAGCTTTCCCACCTATATATATAATAACAATCAAGATAACCAAATGTATACCTACTTATTAGGGACTAATGTAATTAGCTAAAACAGTGTCAAAACTCAAAAGGTCACATGCAGCTCTTGCTACATGCATATATATATTCATTGGAAACTTGCAGGCATGCTTAGTTTAGTCACAAAACAGATGATTCGTGGAGCATAATAAAAATTACGTTGTTATTATGATTTTCTTATAGGCTTCGATCCATGCTGAGGATGCAATCAAATATAATTGGAAGATAACTTACTCCTTTTGTGCTTGTAGACGTGCAGCCCATTATCAGTACTTCTTCCAAGCCGGCAGACCTGCGGTCAAGCTTTTGCGCATGCTGTTGCTGGTGCTGTTGTTGCATGTTCTTTGTTAATAATGTTGGAATGAAACAGAAATTAAAGCATTCTTTTAGTAAAGAGCAAAACAAAAAGGGAAAGGAACTAGAAAGACACTTGTGTCTTGCACAATAGACCAATATACACATCGACAATAGAAAATGAAATCACCACGGAAATAAAAATGAGCTAATTAACATTGATTAACGTATTCAAATGAATCAAACATGATCTTAAATTACAAATTAACCTAAGTATGAACAATGGAAATACAGGCAATTACTTGTGTGCAGCTTAAGAAAACATTGATTGCTTAGATTACACATATGATCTAGCTAGAAAATTTAATATGCTACAACACAAAGAATCCTTCCAAAATTGTCTATGCGCTATATAGTCCTGAAAAACCTATTTTCATAAATTGTTAAAGCAAATTCCTCTCCCCGGCAGCTGGGATAGATTCAAAAAAGAATCACAATTCATCTTACAACGGAACATTAAGTTAGGGGAGCATCTGCAATGAATATTATAAAGTGCCCACGTTTAAGAAAATATATTATTTATATAGCATGTTTTTTATTTAAATTAAGGCAACTTTTTTTTCTAAAAACATAAAGGACTATTTACAAAATTTAAGATACCCATACATTTGTCAAATTTCAAATTTATACAATCTGGGAATATTTTTTTAGAAAACCCTAGGGGGCCTAGTACAATAATTAACGTGTAATTTTAAGAAATAAAAATGAAAAACTTATATGGTAAAGTGTGTATTTTTTTCAATTACTAAGAAAACGTTGCTAAGTTTGTATATACAAGAGGCCAGCACCATAGCTACTTAGCTACTCTCGTTAAATATTATTTGAACATTCTCAGTAATATGTTTAGAATGTGCTCATATGGTGGTTTCGAACTTGCGTGCAGAATTCAATTACTCCAGTTCCAGCATACAAGACAAATGTATAAAAGAAAACAAGTTAGCAAGATGAAATCACCTGAAATTTGTCATGGTGGAGAAGGATTGCTGGCACATGGAACTGATCGTGATCAAGCACGACAGATGCGTGTTGCATTGCTGGCGGCACTATAGTAGAGACGGGGTTCGTCGGCCTACTGATCAGGAAGGCCGTGGTAGGCACTGCCGTCGTTGCAAGCACCGGCCGGTGTGGCTGCTGTTCCTGGCCGGAATGTTGCTGGTCTGATCTTCCAAGCTGATCGGATGACACCTGATCACCACCTATACCATCCTGTTCCATACATGCATACAGATGCATTCTTATTTTCTTATATATAAACATCCAAATTTTTATATATTACATATTAATTATAAAATGTATATAATTTCTTTCTATCTCTCTCTCTCATTAACTTGCATTCCCTTTCAGTTATGCTGTTACATATTTGAGCTTTCACGAATTTTTTTTTTCCTAGGTACGAGAGAATGGGACGCATCAATTATTCCAAAGAAATTTATTGGTAGTTTTTGCTTTCACGGTGGGTGGATGGTTTCTAGGGTTGCTTGCAATTTGAGTAAAATGATGTGAGGCTCGAACTAATTAAAAGGGTCCATGCTGCGTGATGTACGTAGCTCATCTTTTGCTTTACATTCGCACATCCTACACATCTGGTCAGCTACCCAAACCGCTCATCCATACGCAACAACGAAGCTCATCTAATCAAACAGAAAGTATATATCTGCACCTGAAAAGCAAAGGAAAAAAAAGACTAGGAGCATGCATGAGTGCATGGGAATGGAGTCAATGGACTGAGGGTAGTTTGCATTATCTGCAGGATGTGCACCTGGACCTACTAGCAGATGTAGATAGATGTCTCTAAGAACATATATATTGCACCGGCCGTTTACTTCGAAAACTAATGAAAGTGCTGCGAAGAAAGAATGCATGGTTACCTCCTCGAAGCTCTTCCTGAAAGGCGTGAAGCTGAAATGGTCCGCGGACACATGTTTCAAATGCTGCATCTCGACGGCCGCGGCGACCGCGTATGCAGCCGGGTACGACGTCGCCGACACCTCGTGGTCCCTCGACGAGCAGCTGCCGCTGCCGTTGTCCCTCCTGCGCTGCTCCTGCACCGTCGCCGCCATGGCGGCGGCACCTCGGTCGGAGGACCAGCTGCATTGCCTGGGTTGCGTCTGGTAGAAGATCTTGCACACGACCAGCTCCCCCTCCTTCTCCTCCTCGAGGTCGCCGAGGTGGTACTGGTGCATCACCCAGTTGGTCTTCTCGGGCTTGCGGTGCTTGCCGAAGTTGGTGTAGAGCACCAGTATCTTCTTGCACCCCTTCTGCCGGCCGTTCACCATCACCGGCCGGGTCTTGCCGGTCTTGTGCCATCTCGTCTCGCCCTTGTGCACGTCGCACTCCGTCTGTATTTTCCGTCTCTTCCTCGTGCCCGTCGTGTAGGCCTTGGACGGCCGGTGGAAGAAGTGCTTGCTTAGGCCGTCCGTTGTCACACCTGAAGATCAGCACAACGCATAGATGCAACAATTGTGTGAGATGGTGGGTGGGTGGCCTATGTTTCTTGACAGATGCAACAAACCTCTGAAAAAAGAGGATAGAAAGGAAGGAAAGAAACCTATTTGGAAACTTCAGAAGCATCTTACCATCATGACAGAGAGGATAGAGAGAGAGATGAGGCTAGGTACAACATTCCATAAACAATAATTCTCTTTGCATATACCCAAGAGCACATGTAGAGAACACTAAGAATAGGGGGGAGAGCACATCAAGAACAACAAAGGGAATATATGCCATATCCCAAATCCAAACCACAACCCATAATTCATGGCAAAATAATCCCAACATACAATATATCACTCCATGGAAAGCAAGGCTAAAGTTTGCAAAAAGCAAGGAATATATATATCTGTATATGGTTCGATATTTCTGTTCATGGCTAGCTCTTTCACTCTCACCTGGAAGTTTCTCCGGATGGGTGTAGCATATGCCATCCTCTCCCTCTATTGTGGGTATGAACTCATCGATGAGAGGGTGAGATCTCGAGCCTTCTTCCCTCACCTTCGCCTCGAGGTGCTCGATCAGCTCCTGGTCCGTTGGATCGAACTTGACGCCGGCCGGCAGCCCCACCCAATCCTTCTTGCAGTTACACCAATTAATTCCATCAAAAGGAGTTGCACCAAGAATCCTCATGCTAGCTAGTACAACTGAGGTGCAACTGTACATGTGGATACAAAGGCAAAACGAAATTGACAACTTCACATGTACATACCGGTTTGCAGTCGAGCTTGTGGCCACAGCTCGGGCAGTGCTTGGCGGTGGAGATCCGGTGTTCCTCGAGCTTCGCGTCGATGAGCTCCGAGCTGCTGATGTGCCCCCTATTCATGTCTGATTCATAAGTGGCCGGCGGAGGTTGTGTTCATGCACGTGTATAGGTGTCCTTCTTGCTAGGTTTATATAGCTGCAAGGGATCAAACAAGCATGTGGTTAATTAATAAGCACAATACAAGAACAAGAGATTGAAATCGAAACAAGTAACAGAAAGCAAGAAAAGAAAGAAGCAAACCGAGGAGGGCAAGTAGAGGAGTAGTAGGGGAGCAAAGGAGGAGAGAGTAAGGGGTGAGGGAGAGTTGTACATATAAAAAAATTCGAGGCAGGCAGCCTGCTGCTTTCACCAGTTTGATACAAGAGAGCAGAATTCCTGCCTACTTTAACTGAAGCCACACCCCCTTGAGGAAAAAAGTTAAAGGGCCCCCCTCCTTAGCCCCTCTCTCTCTGTCTCTCTCTTTGTCTGTCTCTTTCTCTCTCTATCGCTTAAGCACAACACAAGACACACACATGCACCTTTCATCGATGCTAAATTAAACTGCCTGTAAGATGATGCCGCACCATGCACCTTTGGTTTAGACGTTTTACGTTTAGCGTTGATGCATGTATATTTTATAGCACTTCAGAGGTTGGCTGGCCAGCAGCAAGGTAGTACAACCAAAAGCAAAAGGCAAGAAGGAAGAACTGCTGCCTCACCACCCACAGCACAGCTGTTACTGCAGATTCCACACACTGCACTGCACTCACTCACACGCAGAGAGAGATAGAGAGGGAGCTTAAAGCCCCTATGAATTGAGGCTAGCTACTAGGAGCTAGTAGACTCAAGGTAGCATTGCCATGCCTCTCAAACTGTGATGCACAAAAAAAAAAATCTTTAATCTAGCTTACTGAGCACACAAGATCAAAAGGCTCAATTACGATGTGAGCACAGTAAACATGTGGTGCGAGGATTGGGCAAGGGAGAAATATTGTTTCTATAATCTATTGTTTTCTCTTGCATGGAATGATGAAAAAGGATATTTCTTTCCGATGTACAATAATGGGGTTTGCAAATTGCAGTAGGAAGAAAATATGGGGAGGAGGTGATAAGAGCTCTCACATGGGCATATGGAGGAGGCCTTGTGCTCAAATGATGATCCTTTTTGGCATGAGAGTCAGTGATGTTGGAGAGAGAGGGGAGAGGTGAATCCCAGAGCTTGCTTCCCACCCAAGGCAAATGGAGCAGTACAACACTTGATGGACCCCAACAGCTCACATATAGACAAGCTAAGGCTAAAGCACATAAACACATATGCTCGTGTTGCGTCGTATGCCTGGCCAGGGGAGCAACTTTCTCCTGCAAGCACGACCCTATATGCAGGCGCCCATTTGCTGGATCTCAGACATCCCAAAACATTCGTGCGTCAGTACAGCACGGCTGTCTAATCCGGTCCATTGCCACAGATGAAATGAATGGCACTTAAGATTCCGTGGAAAATGGTCATATGAGGTGGAAAATAATCCACTTATTAACTGCATCATTAGTGCTGCCATATGGCGTATTCTAAAGAGGGTTATTTTCCATTGAGGATGGGTTTAAACTAATACACACACGTACTCCCCTCCAGCTGCAAATAAGTGTCGTTACGGACATTGATATGGTCTCCAAAACATAACTTTGATCAACAACTTCTATTGTAATATGTTTGTAAAACTTAATAAAAATATAATATTATTGAAGTATTTTTTAGACAAATCTACACATCATTTTTATATACCCCGTATAAATATTTATAAAGATATTATTATTCAAAGTAAAAATAGTTTACGGTGGCTTATTGTGGTCATTAAATTTGGTGAATCGGTCGACAATCTAACTTTAAAGCGTGGTTAAGTGTGTGTGACAATGAACCAAACAAACCTCGACGAATGGTACAGAAACAAAAAGAAAGAGTACCTCTATTTTCCTACCGTGATCGATCAAAGTAATACAATGTTGATCATCGAACATATAGGGCTGCACGGCTTACTGCAGTCTGTCTTCGGCAACAGTAGATCCGTTTCCAATTTGGACACCCTCTCCACCAGTTGCGGAGCCAGGATTTTACCGATGAGGATGCAAAATTTTTTTTTTTTGCGATTACAAAGAAGACACATATGGATACACCCCACCACACACGCGTAAGTGCGCCTCATATATGTCTAAAAAGACGAAGGTCGGGAATAAATCCGCGACCTTACAAAATATCTACTGAAAGCGTACTTGTGTGTGCATAAGGTGCGAACTTAAATAACATATTTCAGCATAAAAGTTTAAATGACATAGTAAAGGTTCAAGTGAAACAAATTACATGTTTCTAGTGCAACCGACATCACAAAATATTGCTTGTGTTGATAGGCTACTGACTATTGATTGCTAAGAATAACACAATGTAATTCATTGTATAGTCTATGTATTATACTAGACATATATATTGTATAAAGAGTTTACATGCAAAAAATTTAGGGTACAACTGTATCCATGCACTAGTGTGGCTCCACCACTGCTCTCCACGTTGTCACCTCACTGCTAGCTTCGGTGGCCACATATCCAAGCTCATGGATGTGCAAATGACAATTGATGACTTGTACGCACAGCTGGGCCCCAGGTGCCATTTGCTGTTCAGCTATCTTGGGGCTACCATTGTTGTTGTCATGGAAATTAAAGCACGGATGCCTCTGATCAGAACAGCAGAGCTGGTGCCCTGGACCCCAGGTGAGGAAGGTGGGGTTAGCTCGATCAGATCGACATGCCCAGCCTCGCTTGGCCGCCTCGCTTGCCCCCAAGTGGGCGCGACCGCGACGGCGGCGTCGGTGTCCGCGAACGCGAGAGAGATCAAATGCAAATAGTGGCGATAAGGTTAGGTTGTTTGGGTTCAACTATACCTGGACAGTGGACACCTTCTCTTCTATCCCCCGGGTCAGCTCGATCGTCTTCACTTGCGCCTTACTCCACATATCCAGGGAAAAACCTGCCTGCTCCAAGAGTCGAAGAGTCCAATCCAATCTCTCGATCAATCTACCTCCCCGCGTGTTGCATTGTGCCTCTCATGGGCAAATCAAGCCATTATAACCTGATAACCCCTCCCAATGTTGACACGACATCTTGCAGGCTGCGAGAAAATTGCAGTCCCCATCTTGGCACTTAGCAGCTAGGGGAGATTCATCATTCGGCATGTTAATTAAATATGTGTGTGAGTATGTGCCGAATTGTCAGCACAGTGTTATAGTAGTAACACCTCATAAGGCTTCATAAATATCATCCATGACTAATTGACTGCATATACTACTAGACTTCAGATTTTAATCCGCACGAGTTCTTTGGAAGAAAAGGATGTTCGTGTGTGTACATACACTTGGAGTCGCAGTTCTGGCCAACCGACGGATCTGTCACAACCTCACAATAATTGCAATGTATTGCTCGGTATACGTGCAAGACCTGATGATTAAGTCGCCGCAAATACGTATGCTAGTATTCATTAACAAAAAATGTATCTAACCAATCAATAATGCGTGCCTGTTATCACAGACGAACATATTCAGACGGTTCGGAAACCGTCTGTGATGACAGTTCTGAACCGTTTGTGATGAAGCGGTCCGTAGTAGTAGCGTCTAGAGTAAGATAAAAAGTACCTGAAGAAACATGGAATTCTGAATTCGTCTCTTCGCTTGAATTCCATGGATTCAGTCCCATTCACGCATACAACTTGAACGGGTGTCTTTCTGAAGAACTGACCGTTCACCTGAATATGTAGACAAAAAGTGAGTCAGAAGTGGGTAAAAGCTATAGCTTCTTTGCGCAATGCAATCTGTACACACATATTAAAAGTCAGATAATATTATCAATCTCAACACATTCCTTGAAAACAGATAGCCACCTAAAGGGGGTGAAAGGAAGATAAAAAACAGACATCAGCTCCAGGAATAAAATGTTAGCGTGTCGCAGTTTTACAGTTGGTCAAGTGGTTAACCTGTATGCTACACGAAAGTGACAGCGAAGACAGAGGCAGGACGAAGAGGCAAACTAAATCGTGTGGTGAGCTTTCATGGCTGTCATCTAATATCAATTACAAAACATAACAATTCATTTTCAAAAGAATGTGGAGGTCATATATACAACCATGCCATTCGCACCTGTTGCGGTCATATGCTCATAGCACAGGTAGCACAGGTCCCCTCCCATGCACCATGAGGCATGGTTATTAAGGCACTAAGGCGAGGTGAGGCGCCAAGGCACCGCCCGAATGCCTAAGTGGCGCCTTGGATGCCTAAGGCGACGCCATACGAGCATGTAGCTGCGAGCTGCGAGCTGCAAACGTGAAAAGAAAAAAGAGGAGGAGAAGAAGAAAGGTAAAAGAAAAAAAGAAAAGGCCCAGCCCATCAAGCCAGCCCAACTCACCCCCAGGCCCCAACTGCCCAACATCTTCTAACCCTAGCCGGCTAGCCGCCTCTCCTCTCCCCATCTCCCACGTCTCTCCCCCCTCCTACCTCTGCATCCCTCTCTCCCCACCCAGGGAAGGCAGATCTGGCGCGCGCGGAACGCACGAAGCCGGCGGCACGATGCGATGGTCGCGGAAGCACGACAAGGTCGTCATGGAGCAATGGCGGGAGATCCGGAGGCAATGGCTTTGCACGGTGGAGGGAGCCGTCGTCGTCGTTCCACAGGTACTCAGCAACGGGCTTGAGGAAGCGGTCGGTGAGGGCGACAGGTGGCCCCCGCACCTTGTCGACGAACTCCAAGATCCAGGTGAGCTCTTGACTCCTCTCTTCTCTCCTTCTACCTCCCTCTCCACCGAAGGCTCTGAGCATAGGAGGTGCGGGCAGGGCACGGGGAACCACAGGGAGGAGGCGCCGAGGAGCCGCGCGACGGCGACGGGGAGCCGGGAGGAGGAGCCGCGCGGGGAGGAGGCGGCAAGGCGGGGGCGACGCCTTAGCACACCGGCAGCACTTACCGCTTAAGCGACACTTTAATAAGCCTGCCATGAGGACTTTTAAACATCATCAAGCTTCTTGCACATGCTTCCCTTGATAGTTATTAAGTATTCGGATTTGCTATTTGTAAGTTGACTAAAATGTTCTTAAGTTTAAGTCAATTGTTGTGGACGTTTGATTAGTGCAGAGATTGACGTGATATATAATTGGATTTTGATTTAATGGATAAAAAAATATGACTTTTGCTTAAGAAAATTTCAGTCACCCTACGAATAGACAACCCCTTAAGTATTTACCTATTTGACAAAAGGAGGGGCAACAATCATTACCTGATCACACTGGAACAGCTGTTTTATTGAAAGGAAATGCATGAGAATGATAGGCAATTAAAAAACAGAGATAAATTACCAATGCCGGCGATTTTTTTCTTTCTGAAATGCTTCTAGTAACCACAGGAAACCACAGAATAATAGCAGTTAAGTGGGCGTGTTGTTTGACACATGTTGTTTGACACATGCTCAACAGCTTCATAATATCGTGTTACTTCAAGCTATGTAAAATTTTCCAGTCAAAACAGGGGGAATAGGAAATGTTTGTTCAAGGAACTAAATAGCAACCACTTCAACCAGGACTTCTAACAGTGATACAAATGTTAGGTCTGAGCACACATCAATGGAAAATTAGAAATGAACTGCTATCTCTTTGGCTCCAAATGCTCGCCACATGGCACAATATGGTGTCATTTTCAGGACATAAACAGTAACATTCTAACAAAGGGGGGCACTGCAGACTCCGAATGCAAGAGGATCAACTGTGACAATGTCGTGTTTATATGTGATCATCATCAATGGAGAAATTGTATTGACATTGCACAGAAACCAACACTAATAAACTAGCCACAGGTGCAGTATGCCTTACCATAATTGGACTGAGGTTAAGTAGCAACTTGTAACTGGCAGCTACTCCATATCGGCACATCACAATCAAGCAACAAATTGAAAGATTGGAGCACATACTCTGGCAGTTCACCAAACACCTAGCATGTTTAACTGCTAGTATTGCCATGTATAAGCCTTGAAACCTACTAAATACTTGCACGACTAATATGTATGGGCCTTGATACGATAACATGATCTAATCAAAGCAATAACTCCTGATGAAAATAAGACCGACACAACTGAAGACCCTGTACCTACGCTCACAATGACCAAGCACCTTCACATACCAACCCGACCTACACATGCACCAAACACATGTATGGCCGTATAATCGTATCGATATCCAAAACCTACAGCCCAACGAGCAGCTTGGATCACCTGACAACCTTGTACATAACACATGTTCAGACAAATTGGAAGCTATACCTGCTACTCTTTATGAACTGAGGCTAGCATTTCATCAAGAAGGTGGTCGACGCTGTACACATGCGGTCCAACAAGATGGCTTCACCACAGAAGCCATCACCTCATCACTTTACTGCTGTGGAATTGGAGACCAACTACCATTCATGCAACAATTTTGCCAAACACAATTGCAAATGCAACAAGATTAACAAATGCACTAAGTGGAGAGGGGAAATACAGAACACACAAACAAATAATCCCGGAGGCCACGAAATCCCTAATCGGCATTTGATCAAACAACTCACCTGCTCGGCCCCAGGCCCGGGGCCGGGCGCCATCGGAAACCTCAAGCTCCCCCGAAGCGGTGTGGGCTACTCCCAATGGCGCGCGATCGACGCCGCTGCCCGCACCGAGCGCACCTCAGCCGCCATCGCCGCACGCGGTGACCCGACATTGGCGTTGCTGCCGGCGCCGGTGATCGCTTGGTCCGTCTCGTCAAGCGTGGCGCGGCCGCAGCGGCGCGGCGGTTGGGTTGATGCGCGATGCGATGACCACGAGGGGAAGGTTAGGTCGGCCCAACGCCACTAAACAGCGTGAGCCCAGTTGGCCCAATCAGCACGGAAATGTTTGCATCTTCCGGCCCACACTGAGACGGGCCGGCCATACAAAGAAAAAAAACTGACCTCGAATTCGTCCGCTTCTATATGCAGCAACCACTCTCTGGAATCGACCCCTTCCACTTGTCTCACGGTCTCTCGCCTTCCCCATCTCCACCTCCGCCTCCGCGCCTCCGGCGACGACTCCGTCGAGCTACTCCGCCGCAAGCACCGGCCACCATGTACCGCGCCGCCTCCGGCATCGGCGCCCTCAAGGTCAGCCACCCCCGCCCGAAACCATAGCCTTACTTTCCCCTCCATTTCGCTAGATCTGATGTCTCCGTGGCGCGCTTCCCGCCGCGATGCGTCCGATCCGAACCTCCCGTAGCTTATGGTAGCTTCACGGTGCGTGTTGGATTAGCATGCGTGGTGGTTTGGTCGTTCGAACTTGTGATCGTGCGGATTTGATGTGTGAGATTCGGAGTAGAGGCGTTTTAGACGTTGCAAGTAACACTCGTTGTCTGAATTTTTGCCCTCGACTGTTGAATTGGAAACACGCGGGGTCCGTGATGTGATGATGAGTGGCGTGGCGAGTTTGTTGTGTAGCATAGTTTTATGTGAATGCGAGGGGAAAAGGGGGATCTCTGTGGCCGTTTGCAAAGCCATGATAATATGTGTTTTACTGATATGAGTTTGTTCAGATACGGCCGGGTTGATCGTTCTCTCATTGCTGCACAATTTCATGAGCTAGAATTTTTGTGATATCACGAGGTTAATGTTATAGCTTTGATTCATCTTTTCAGTGTATTAGAGATAGGACGCTTTGGGTCCGTACCAGAGTAGCACCATTTTAATACTTGCTTTCTGTTTTTACTGGCCTTTGTTTTGTGTGTTCGGGATGTATATAGTCAAACGTATGATTTGGAAGAGCTTTGTTTGAGTCTCTTTGCACAATTCATTTCCTATCTCATTAGTAGCAGTATTGTCTTGTTGACACAGACTAATGGAGATAGTCTTTTGGAGCCATCAGTATTTACTTGGCATGCTCATGATATATTTGCTCAATACACGTGTTTGAAATTTTTTGGATGTTTGATGTCACTTAACGGGCAGTGTTATGTTGATGAATGTTTCATCCAATCATCCATTACCATTGTTGAACCTTTTGTTTTCTAATCATGGATAGAGCCACCGCTTTCAATGTAGATAACTTTTTTCGTGTGAGCATGCAGATAACTTCATCATTGAGATTTCCATACATGGAAGTGTTGCTCTGATGTGTACTGTACTACTGTTTTCTTGTAATATTCAACTAGCATAAACAGTTTGATTTTGTTGGGTTTTAAATTGAATTTGTCCATATTGGCCAGATCAACTTTAGCTGCAAAACCATAACATTGACTGTTTACCATTTGATTTTCAGCGGCATGGGATGGATGCTCAAGTGTTGAATATTGTGATTAGGTCTGCCAGCACAAGTGTTTCACAGAGGTCGTCAAGTGGCTTCTGGAGCTGGCTGACAGGTGCACGCTCAAATACATTACCTCCTCCAGATTTTACACTTCCAGGAGTCACCATTCCTCCTCCACTACCTGACCATGTGGAGCCTGGCAAGACAAGAATCACAACACTTCCAAATGGTGTAAAAATTGCCTCTGAGACATCTGCAGTATGTGCTCCTTATTTTTATAATTTAGTTGTTTCATGCATGTTCTTGTGGACAGTTAGCAATATTATTTTTCTTTGAATTTCCTATCCAGGGACCATCTTGTTCTGTTGGAGTTTATGTTAATTGTGGTTCTGTATATGAAGCACCTGAAACAATGGGTGCCACCCAGCTGTTGAAGAAGATGGCCTTCGGAACCACTACAAACAGGACCCAATTGCGTATTGTTCGTGAAATCGAGGCAATAGGTGGCAATGCCAAAGCATCAGCTAACCGCGAGATGATGAGCTACAGTTATGCAGCCCTGAAGACTTACATGCCTGAAATGATTGAAGTGCTTATTGATTCTGTGTGCAATCCTGCTTTTCTTGACTGGGAGGTCAAGGAACAGGTATTTCATCTTAATATTATACTCTTCCACGTCTGTAATCTAGATTAGTGTAATATGTTCTTTGCTGACTTATTTCCTTTGTAGATAATGAAATTGAAGGCAGAGCTTGCAGAAGCTTCAAGTAATCCAGAAACTTTGCTTTTGGAGGCTCTTCATTCAACTGGCTATTCTGGTGCTTTGGCAAACCCTCTGATTGCCTCAGAATCTTCAGTTAGCAGATTGAATACAGATATCCTAGAAGACTTCTTAGCTGTGAGATTTATCTCCAAAATCCTTTTAGTAATCTATCTGTGTAGTTGTTGCTGTTAACACGCTATCTGTATTTTTTTATTGCATGAATGTCAGGAGAACTACACTGCTCCCCGAATTGTTCTAGCTGCATCGGGTGTTGATCATGATGAATTGGTATCTATTGCTGAACCACTTCTGTCTGACATTCCCAATGTAACTGGACCAACAAAGCCAAAATATGCCTATGTTGGTGGAGAATATAGACGAACTGCAGATTCATCGGTAGGCATTATGAGTTAAGCCACTTGTCAAGTCATTTATGCAATCTCTTCCATCACCTAGATTCTCTCTTCTTACTTTGAGTCCTCCTTGAAAAATAGCACACAGATGTTGCGTTGGCATTTGAGGTCCCTGGTGGCTGGCTCAAAGAAAAAGATTTTGTCACTGTATCAGTTCTTCAGGTTCATGAGACAACTCATTAAGATATCCACATTGAAAATTTTATTAAACAAAGCACTTTAACTGAATTTGCGGCATTCTGGTTTAATTCAGCAAGAGCTATGCTATCTTTTACAGACACTTCTGGGTGGTGGAGGCGTGTTTTCTTGGGGAAGACATGGAAAAGGCTTGCATTCACGTCTAAGTAAGTGGACACATATGTTTTATATTTTGGTTACCATATAATTCCACTAGTGAAAGCAGTCAGGATCTATGTATTTGACTTGACTTGGTTTTATATAATTTGTGGTATCATATTAGTGCCTGAATTGTTGTATGCTTTGTGCAGATCGTCTTGTAAATGAATTTGACCAAATCAAATCGATCTCTGCTTTCAAGGATGTTCACAGTAACACTGGCATTTTTGGGATCCATACATCTACTGTAAGTATTGTTTTCAATTGCATAAGCAAGTCGGTCATGCATGTGCATCTCCTTAGATGTGGGGAAGATATATATTTTACTACTGTATACCTCTTGGATGGGATTAAAGATATTTTTTTACTACTGTATACCTCTTGGATGGGATTAAAGATATATTTTTTACTACTGTATACCTCTTGGATGGGATTAAAGATATATTTTTTACTACTGTATACCTCTTGGATGGGATTAAAGATATATTTTTTACTACTGTATACCTCTTGGATGGGATTAATCACTTGGAAATGGTTAGTTTGGTAGCTTATCCTTTTCTGGGTGAAAACTCAAACAATGCAGTTGCACTGAACTCTCATATTGGATGAGTTCAACAATTGTTATATACAAAAGTATAGTGTTTTCATAGTTTGGTTTTACACTATTGTACCGTAATGAAGATACTATTTCATCATCAGGATGCAGCATTTGTTCCCAAAGCTATTGACTTGGCAGCCAGAGAGCTAACTTCCCTTGCAACTCCTGGGCAAGGTATCTTAACTCTCCTATCTTGGATCATTACTCATCAGTTGTTTGCAGTTCATTTACCTGCCTGAAACTTTATTTTTAATTGCAGTTGACCAAACCCAACTAGATCGTGCTAAAGCATCAGTTAAATCAGCAATATTGACGAACCTGGAATCAAAGGTATATATATATACACTCACAGCATGTATTTCTTCAATTGTGCTGGTGATCCACTCTAACAATTGATACTCGCAGGCATCAACAACTGAAGACATGGGACGCCAAGTGTTGGCATTTGGCGAAAGGTACAGTGCTGTAACTGTTCTAGTGTTCTGCTAAACCTTTAAATTTTGCCTGTTGTCTATTATTCTATTCCTTGCAGTGTTGCAACAGAATATTATAATGTGGTAATTTGAGAGAAGACATAAGTTTAAGCTGTGATCCAGATTTTGTAGAATTTAGGCTCAGGGAGGGTCAGATCTACTATGCAATTTTAACTAGTCTGCGGAATAATGGAATAGCTTGAGGCTGACAATGGCATGGCTATTTCTAGCACATATTGTACCATATTAGAGATATGAGGGAGCCCTCATTGTCTTAGAGATTACTGTAAGTGGGAGGTGGTTCTTTCTCTGGAAGACAATGAAGCCTACTTGGTTTCTTATTGATATTACAAGACTACAAGATAATAACTGGAGCAAAGCAGGTGTTTGCACGTAGCTTATCTTTTTGTAGCCAACTCAACGGTACTAGGCTACTAGCCGAAATTATCTAAGTTACTGTTTGCAAGTAGGGAAAAATAGCTGTTCACAAGACCTCTAGTGAGTTAGGGACATTTCTTTCTCCCCATAATATTCTTGAAATATTTATTTCCCTCACTGCTCATGTGTGCTATCTGATCTTCATAGTGTGTAATGCATTGTAACAATCTGAGCTGCTGCTTTATGTGCTCTTACAATATCATAAACTTCATAATGCATTTTTTTAAGCCAATACATTTCACATGCATAATCAACAAGAACCTTGTTCATGCAACATCTGTACTGTATATGACAAGTTAGTTAGAAGAAAATAAACTCCACAAATGGCTTTTTATTATTTTTGTATCCCTGGAATCTGTCTAATCTTTGCTGCATAGAATTTTGCACTTCTAATCTTTGCAGTGTAAAACTTTGCAGGAAACCTGTCGAGCACCTTCTTAAGGTTGTTGATGGTGTTACTCTGAAAGATGTATCATCCCTTGCTGAGAAAATCATTTCATCACCATTAACAATGGCATCTCATGGAAATGGTTAGCTCATATTTCCATATAACCAGTCATCTGTACATAGTGCAATAACAATTGCAGTATTTCTAATTCTGCTCTTTGCAATGTGCAGTTCTGAATGTGCCAACTTATGAGTCTGTCAGTGGCAAGTTCCGCTCGAAATGAGTAGGCATTTTGGCCGTCACTTCCCTGCCTTCTGGACATGTTAGCTGTTCATCATTTTTTCTCCTGACCATTCATGGTCACAGTTTCAGAAAAAATAAGGAACTTCGTACAGTTTTGATCATTAACTCCCACTCTGGGATCTTTTGGAATCATATTTTTTACGGAACATCTGTCCACTTGAGTTGGTGGTTTAATGCTGTTCTCATTAGCTATGTGATTGTAAATTTAGTCAAATCTGCGGGTCCTCTTTCGGTGGCAAGGCTGCAAGAGTGTACAAAATGCCACCTCACTTTTATGTTAAATCTTTGACACGAGTGTTGGAGCACATGAATAATGATTCTGCTTGACAGTGAAATGTTGCACGATTTGCATACAAAACAAATTGCCTTCCCTTGTCAGTTTGCGTCTTGGTCTCGAATTTGACATGGGTCAGTTTTATCGGGTTTCATGGCAGTATAAAATGGTGAGCATCTGAACAACTGAGCATGACACAGCTTGGCCGCTCGTTTTTACCTGTTTGGTTTCTTTGATTGAATTAGTGGGAAATCAAGCGCATGAAAGAACCACTCAGCGTGCATGCATTGCATCCTTTTTGGATCTGTGCAATAGGGTATACCCATTGCTATGTGGTTTCTTCGGATTGTCATTAACCCTTTGCAAGTTATCGTACTATATGGGTTCTGGCTAAGTGCTTAAGCAAATTTACAGAAATTAGCTCAGAAGAGATACATGCTGGCTGGAATCTTATGGTTGGAGGTTGTGGCGAAGTAACTCCTCAATTCTCATGGATGACGGTTTAGTCACAGGATTTACAATGATTGAGTTTGATTTGCTTTTGGCTGTTAGTTGTAAGGCTTCAAGCCACTTTTAACTGTGTTGTCTCTTTTGGTGTTTTTGACTCTTTAATAAAATAGGTTGTGTGTATCTTTGATACAGAGGCTGGGAGAGTTTCTCTTCCATTATCTAAAAAAATGTGGTTTCTTCAAATGAATTTCTTCAGATGCGGTTTCTGATGTTTCGTATTTTTATCACTTATCAACTGGCCATCTGGCTTAGCTCTCGAGCTAATAAAAGAATGTTGCTAAAACTTACTGTGGCAGCCGAAACACATGAGACGGCGTCAAGGTAAACAAACGAACGGTAACCTTCCTTGACTTCTGGGGCGAAACACGCGATGGCCCATGGAATTGGAAGTTGGAGCCTCCAGATGGCGACACGACACCACTGGCCTGCCTCCTGTTTCTCCGAGTCGTCGTTTTTGACTCCGAGCTCGAGACGACCGGAAGGGGCGGAGGCGCGCGATTGGCAGGAGCAACATGGGAAGAAGGAAAGCAAGTGCCGGTCGTCCGCTGGCCCAAGACTCGGCTTCCACAGCCCAAGAATCGGGAGGCGCCAGCGTTTTCCGCGACACGCCAAGAGCACCCATGGTTTCAGGTTTCTCTGCTCGCGTCCTCTCCTTTTTTTTCTTTCTTTGGACGGCGAGTCAAGGTATCACGATCAGGAACACTATTTCGTTTTGGAAAAAAAAAAACGGAGGAACGATCAGGAACACTATTTCGTTTTGGAAAAAAAACGGAGGGGTGCGAAATCACCGAAAATTCGCAATTTCAGTACAAAATTTCGGTGGGTTTTCAAACTAGACGAAATTTAGACGAGATTTGATCGAATTTTGTCTAAATTCAAATTTATGTTGTAATTTGTCCATATTCAAATATTTCTGATTTTTTGAATGAATCATAAAAATTACGGAGGAGGTAAAATCACCGAAATTTCGGCGAAATTATTTTCCATGATCATGATTCACAAGCCCACTGCTGATATACGTAGTATACCCCGTCTTTCCTTTCTTTAACACCTCGAAATTTTGTTCAGGTGGTTGGCACACCTTAGTTTGTCTGAACTTAGAATCAAGCATGTTGCCGCCGGTACCCTTTTAGATGCTGTTGCACTAGATTGTACAGTGATTTTTCTGAAGTATTTGTAGGCATGGTGTTCTTTGCTCGATGCCAGTTAAGCTGAATTTAAAGTTTCTGGCAGCCCGCCACCTCCGCCCGTCCCCCCCCCCTCCCCCCCGCAGCCTGCCGCTGCCGTCGGGAACTGCGGCCTCCACCTATCGTCGCTAGCGACCTGCTGCCACCTCTCGATCCATGCCACCGTCCACAAGAAGCCTCACTCCATCTCTATCTGAAAATCTCCATCTCTGTCTCAATCTTTAGAGTTTGCACTGTCTATCGACTAACGAGAAGACGAGTGGATGAAGATGTCCCTCTCGAGCTAAGGTTGGGGCTAGGCTGGTCATATTTATGAGACCTAGCTGCGCCTTCTTTTATTCATTTTTTGCTTTTTTTTCAGTTTCTATTTCCTTTCTTTCCCTCTTAAAATTTGTTGTTTCTATGGCAGTGTATTTATGTACAACGTATTCAATTCGATTTGTATTCACCACTGATACTATGTTATTTGATAGTGTGATAAATATATATGTACTCATGTTGAATAGTTGAAACAATAGTAGTATGGTTCAACATATATTTCTTTATATGTATGCGTACTATCCGCCTATATTATTTGTTTTCAACATGAATACATGATGTATTCGTCCGGACGGTACCATATCCGAAATTTCGAACACTCCGAATTCGTATTCATATCAAGCTCCGAATCTAAGAAAATATATGTTATAATATAGTAGAGCAATATCCGTCTAAATCCAACCCAATTACACCAGTAGTCATGCATCCATTACGAGTGCCGTTACTTATTCTCTAATGAATTCATTGAGGTGCACTCTTATTGGCGGCGACGTCTATATCTGTGTCATTTTAGTTTAGGTCCTACATTATGTTTTTTAATGTCTCAAGGAGGTATTTAATTTTGCCTGGACTAATCCTAGTTTAAGATGTAATGCAATGGTGCATCCACCCTCAAAGTACCCAGACCGGGCAAATGACCCAGGACTTCCCCTCTTGGCACACGTTCGTGTGTCTAGTCCGTCCCTGACCCGCACGCACGTGTAATCATGAGGGTCGGCTCTTATACCCATTTGTGATGCCCTAGGGTCCAAATCGGCTCAGGCCCATTCCCACTCGGAATAAACCACACACGCGCAAATTCCGCTTATGCTTTCATTAATTCTCACTTCGCATAAAAGGGTTAACCCGGAATTTAGTGGTTTGGACTAAGGTGGCCTTATATGTTGGTGCTTTTCAAGCTAGACTAATGCATACACACTCATGTCCCATATCACATAGGCTCAATTCAACTCATTTTGGGTCGGGTCATCACAATACTCACCTCAAGGAACGAAAAAACAAACCAATTGCATACTCCATATTGCAAGCATGAATCAACATAAACAAGAATTTGGAGGAACAAGACGAATTTGGAGTTGACTCCTAGATTCATCCGTTTCAATATAGTTCGTGGTAATTGTCCAAAAATATATATACCAGGTAGAGTCAATTAGTCCATGTATTTTTATCAATTTCCTATTGATTGAAATAACATGCAGATAGCAGCTTCTTATTAGGTGTGGATTAAACTAACGCAAACGGCGGCGTTTATTCGTAGCCATGAACAAACAATAACAATCAAAACGATCCCATCATAAAATGTTGACTAAAAAAATGCTTGCACCATTTGATAGAGCCAACTTGAAGAAAATAAAGTCTAAAGATCGCTTCAAAAAAGTAGCAAAAGTTTTTCTTTGTTGCATAATGTCATTGATGACTCCAAGAATGGTACTTTAATTTGACTATTTAAACGCAGCTTGTCCGAGTGCTATAGATGGATGTAACTTTCATGTACTGCATCACTGATTGGTACACCATCGTAGTTTATACATAGATCAAACCTTTAACTGTCAGCAATGGATAGAGATCAAGTTGGGACACAGATGGAGGTGGGTTATGCATGGAGATATACTTGTTAACTAAAAACTAATTGATACAAACATCACTAGTTAGTAACTAAAGCATGCAACCTGGCAAGTTAGTTTTTGCTCCTTCCATTTGGTATATATTTTGATCTCCTCCAATAAACAAGGTAAATTTGAACTGTGAGCACTGAACAACTAGAGTTCTGGAATTTCCCAAGCAGCTAGAGAGTATTTTATTTGTTGCAATACTTTCACAAACGCTGTAGAGTTAGATTTCTTGGGGTTTCTTGACAGCAAAATACGTACCACTAGTTTTTTTTTGTTTACACGGCTCTCCATCTGATAGACTGATATCATCGCAGAATGGATCACAAAATGAAATTGAATTCATCACTCATATGCTTAATTAAATAGTAGTTTTCTTTGATTCCTATTAGGGGTACTTAATTGCGTGTTTGATGTATCCTTTCGTTCTCCAGTTGGACAAGGTAAGCCAAAGAATTGGCGAGCTCGACTTTGCCACTAATCAACAATTCCTTCTTTTTATTTCCTACATGCAGAAGGAGCATTTAAAAAAAAAAGATTATAGAAGGACCATTTGAATCTTCGTTTCTTAGTACCATTGCAGTAGGTGTCATTTTCGTGAGAAAACTCAAGAGGAAGCAATGGACGCCAAGTTTCTGGAGGCGATACTCGTTATAAACTCATAATTTTATTCCCCTTTGGACAAGGAGAACTTTCAGAAGCTTTGTATGATTTTTGTGGTATTCCCTGGTAATCAATTATGGATATTATCACATCAGTTTAGTCATATTTTCGAACTCATGTTTTTGAGGTGGTATTCCCTCGAAATAATAAATATATGTTGGAGATGAACTATTTGTGGATTGTTTTTTGAGATTTGGTCATGTGAACTATCTTTTCGATCGCTCTACGGAAGAAAAACCTCAGATTGATTTAAGTAGTAGAGGTAGTATAATCAGCACGTGGCAGGTGCCACTCGCCAGTTTTGACCACAGACTGAAAATCTGAAGATCAAGATTACATGATTGTAGCCATTCAATAATTTGTATATCAAATTCAAACAATTTTAAAACATACCTCAAGTAACATAAATGGAACAAAAAGATGAACTCTAGGAATCTACAAGACTACATCCAACCTCAAATCTGTTCAACCAGAATCAATAGAAACAACACGCATAATGCAACCCATTAACCCAAGGAATTTTTTAAAATAATATTATTTTAAAAGGTATTTTAAAATAATATTATTTTAAAAGGTAATTACAAAATTAAATAGTCAGAAAGAAATTACAAAACTAGGTCCCTATCGCGCCAATGGGAACAGTGGAGGAGGTTCTTGTCGCTATTCCAATTGACGACAGGACCCTGTCGCTATTTGAACTGGCGACAGGAGGGCTATTTAGCTTTAGATTTTTTTTCCTTTTGATGTTTTACGGACGTCTGTTCTGAAAATTTTAAACCTGATTTGATACGAAGAATTAAACGGTACTAAGTGAATACACAATCCTAGGCAGTAGATCTTATTTCGAACATTGTTAGTTTGAATGAATAGATGGATGATTACGCAGGCACATATCTCATCCTATTGCAATGATAGGTGGTGCTCATCATCACTTAGGGGACGAAGACCATTTAGTGTCTACTTCCAGAACACGCCTTTTGGACCTTTATTTTTTATGTTGTTCCCTACCCTGCTACGCCAATAATTGAATGCCAAAAGAGAACGAGATTTGAAGTCGGCTTTACAATGCAGTTGCGAATTGAAATAGACTTTATAATAAAGTTACAAATTACACGGCGCGTAGGGTTTTGTTACGTGCATAAGGAATGACATCATGCACGATACAACAAACCGAAATACACCTACGATATATATGCACATTTTTGCAATAGAAATAAAGTCAATTGGAACCAAGATCATTAGTTTTGGCGGCCCATTGTTCCCTTCCCCTTGTTTCCTTCTTTGCTTTCATGGCGGCAAGGCGATCTCGGTTATTCATGTCCTACGAGACGAATTTGGGCGATTGAATGATGTTAGGATAACACAACATCAGGCCAAATTAACTTACCTCTTGGATCTGAAGTATGCCCGGGCGACGAGGAGCGGTATTACGGCCGCCGGTCTCACTTGCAAAAGCCTTCCCCTTGTTCACCGCCTGCTTGGCCTTGTCGTATTGTACTCATCTGCTTTCTTGGGCTCGTCCGATACCTTTTCAGTTGGATCGGGGTCAAAATAATATACGAAGTTGCAAAAACATGTACCTACAAAATGGCCGACTGAATCTGATGCCCCGTCTGTCTCCTTCGCTATGAACTGTCAGGGCTTCACAGCGTCTCTTCTCCCCCTCTCCCCCTCTCTCTCCTCCCTCTCTTCTCTTTTTTTTGGAATTAAAATGACATTTCCACCGATTTTTGGGTTTTAAGTCCAAAGTTCATGTCACCGGTTGGAATGGCGACTGGAAGCCGCAGGTTCCTATCACCATTTCAACTAGCGATAGGAACACTACTCACTTCCTGTCGTCAGTCCAAATGGCGACAGGAAGTTGCACTGGCCACAGGCAGCTTGTCGCCCTTTCGCTATTCCAATCGGCGACGGAGGCCTAGTTTTGTTTTAAAAAAATCGACTATTTAATTTTATAATTATCTTCTAAAATAATACTATTAAAAAAATATTAACCCAATGAGTGAGATCGACTTGGAATTTGACAAACAAGAACATTAATATAAATGCCTCCATTACAATAATCACCCCATCCTAATCTCCCACAGGCCACAGCCAAACATCCAATCAGGACCAGGTACAAGAGAAAGAATCTACCAGGGAATCATGCTCCTATCACCCCAACCACCGCTGGTAGGCAGCCTATCATCAGTTGCCTGTTAGCTTATCACATGCCAAGTCGAGAGGTTATCAAGGCACCGGCCCCTGGGTTTGACTCTAATATTCCATTGGCATAAACCAATACTTTTTTGTAGAGTGCTATAGTTGTTTAGAGTAATTAATTGTGTTTGTTGTTTGCTGTGGAACAAAAGAAAAGCGAAGAGAAGAAAAGACATGTGCGGTTGAGGAAGCCAAGACGGATCGCACATAGTCTTCTAGTAATAAAATTGCTTTCTGCTGCATGATATTGATATGCCCGCCGTTTCCAAGCGCCTCCACTTCACATGGACGCGACTAAACAAAAAGCCGTGGTCGGTCGGCCGTAGCGGAGGTTTTTCCTTCCTGGTGTCAAATCGTACGGCTCCGGCTCTCGTTCTTAAAACATCTATAATAGTTCACGTTACTTGTTACTAAGAGATTATTACATCAGTATTTAGGTGATATGAAGAGAGAATGTGAAGTTGTTTTTAAATGAAAAAACCAGCAAATCGTTAATACCAAGACACAGGAAACAACCAAATATTCTATTGGGGACTTACTTGTTATTTAAAACCGTGTTTTGTGGGTCTCACTGTCTCCAAGCAAAATATCCACCGGATCACTTGCGCAGCCCGACTTCATTATTGATATGATAAATGAGCTAAAACATGTAGTCAACAAAGTTGTACTTCATTATTGATCATCAAGAATCATACACACTTGTAGCAATTAAAGTCTTAGACACAAGTTCAAGAAACAATCTATTGGAAGACTTGTTTCTTTTTATTAGATTGAGTATTCTCTCTCCTCTTAGTAACAAGCTAAGAAACAAACTATTGTAGATGCTCTTAGCGGCTGCTTATATCACCTTTCTACCATTTCATTACATAAAATTGTAAGTGTTGATGACTGTATCAGCCATGGAGAGATCTGTCCGGATTAAGAAGGATTCAATACAAATGGTCTATTGTGTATGGTATTAGGAGTGATCTCCATCGTCCGATCAAAAATCAAATGCCGAGATCAATTGTTACCGTGTAGTCGCTACAGTAAAATCGTTGAGGTAAATATTTCACTGTTGTTGTGAAATTTTCACGGTGCCACTGCAAAGTATTGTTTACTTGCTCACAAAAATATTGTTCACACAATAAAACATCTTCAGTAATACAGAGGTAGATTGTTGCAAGCGTTTCATAATTTGTTGCGCAAAGTATTTTATTTTGTTGCAATCCGACCTCCCGAAAAGAAAGTTGTATTAAGTTATATTTGTTGCAGTGGGTTGTGTGATTTGTTGCACTAAGCATTTTTTTTTGTTGCAACAAGAGATGTGGTTTGTTGCTTCATTGTGTCATGCATTGTTATAGCTAGTCGGGTAGACTTTTGCTGCATGATTTAGCAATCGTTGTTGAGTTTTTGGCTTAATTGGCATTGTTTTGCGTCACAATAGCAAGACCTACTACAGAAAAGGTCTTCACAGACGATTCAAAAACGTCATTACAGACGGTTTCCGGAGCTGTCTGACTTTATGAGTCAGTGATGACATGAGGTCATTACATACGGTTTTCAAACCGTCTGTGATGCATGCTATCACATACGGTTATTAACTCAGAACCATATGTGATAACTGACTATCACATATGGTTCGTGTTTAGAACCGTCTGTGATAACTATTCTCTATAAAGTCTCCAAGCAGTGGTTGCTTGTACATTTAAAACCGGAATGTACAAGCAGCCACTGCTTGGAGACTTTATAGAGAAAAGATCAGGAATAAAATGGTAGGACGATAAGGCACTGGGACGCAAGCGAGGAGAACTTGACCAAAGATGAACACTACATACGCATAAAGGTGAAATGAATGACGAGAGACAAAGTGAAGAGGTGTTGTAGTAGTTTTTGACTCATTTGGTCTTGTTTTCGAATAGAATACACACCAATTAATAAATAATTTGTATGTTAATTGCAGTTGTACAAATTAGCCTAACCTTTACAAATCTGAAAAGTTAATTGCAGCCAAGCCCCATCCAAACCACATCCCATGTAAGCCAACCAAGCACAAAGAACCGGCATCAATAACCATCAGAGAGCATTAACCAAACCCACCATTTTGCCCCATTCATTTTTGTCAATTTGAACCCACAGCATGACCTAAGCAAGATGCACAGAATGCACATACACAAATAGCCCTTAGTTTACATCACAGAGCAAGGGGACTATTAATATGAACTAATTATCAATTCAATTTCAGCATAAGACTATAAACATCATTACATCACAGAGTAAGGGGACTATTAACATAAACTAATTATCAATTCAATTTCAGCATAAGACTATTAACATCATTAAGCAGTTCAACAGCAAGATAGTAAGACCAAGGATGTCCAAACTCACCACACCAGTAGTAGCCCTCGGCATCCATCGCAGAGCACTAGCTATTTCATCACAGAGCAGGGGGTAGAGACAGAGAGGGAGTAAGGGAGGGTGTGTAACGTCCCAATTTTTTTAGAGTTTCTGAGATTTTCGAAAATAAAAAGAACCATTTGATTTTGTTGAATTGCTTAAGCTTAACTTGGAGATTTCGGAAATTTGCAGCGATTTAATATGAATTAATCCAACTTCAACTAATTCGTGATCGGTTTTCTGGAGTTGCTGGAGCTCTCTGGTGTTGAATTTTCTTTCTCTGTTCGCTCCTACCTCCCTCTCAGTCCAAACCTCCCTCTCGTTTAGACCTCCCTCTCGTTTGGACCTTCCTCTCACCTGCACTCTCTCGTTGCACCTCCCCTTCACCACACCTCCTCTCATTGGACCTCCACTACTACAAAAAGGCTAATATCGACGCCTCATCACGCACGGTTGACCGAAACCGCTTCAGATATATTCAATCACGACGGTTTTGGTTTAGAGACGCTCAGGCTATCGGGCGCTTAAAAACCGCTCGTGAAGAGGCAATATCACGCATTTGTTCATGTTGAAGACCATTCGTGAAGTATCACGCACGGTTCTTATTCGTAACCGCTCGTGATATTATCGATATCACGAGCGGTTTTAAAACACAACCGTCAGGACGATCACGCATTTCGCTCAACACGAACCGCTCGTGATATTAATTAGTATCACGAGCGGTTCTTAACAATAACCGTCTTATGATAATATCGCTCAGCGTGAGTTTCTTCATCGCCGATCGCGCTCGTTCGCCGCCAATCCGCTTCGACTCCGATCGTCTCTTCATCGCATCGATCCGCCCGGCCCCGATCGTCTCTTCGCCTCACGCCCAAATTTATTCCTTGTTTTATAAAAGGATCATCCGCCATCCAAGATGATCATCCCCACATACTTATAAAATAAAATGTAATGGTCGCTTCTTCCTTGTCGCCGCAGACCGATGGCCTTCCTGCCGCGACTGAGCATCTCTCTCTTGTCACGTTGAACTGCGTTGCGGAAGAACACTGCTTGATCAATGTTGTCTTCACTCCTCTGCCGCGGAGAATTTGCGGAAGCAGTGACGCCACCTTCCGCCGTCTTGACATCCTCCTCCGCCGTGTCTTCGGTGATCTCGCACTTTCGGCGAGTTTACGTCATCGTCAGAGTCCTCCAAAACGACGTTGCACGCCTCCAGAGGCTTGCCGTCACTTGATCAGGAATCGAGGCGGCAGAAGCATCGAGTCGACTGTGCCGAGACCCTCAAGCAAGGGAAGAGAGCCTATGGGCTCAATTCTTCTTGGTTCAACACCGAGGGTCTTGAGACACTTTCGAACGAGCGCCACAATGGGTGGACGATTTCAGCTTCGTCACGATGATCAGAATCCGTCCGATGCCGGCACACCGCCGCTTATGAAGTATTGCGATGGAGATAGCGACCTACCTTCGCCACTAGAAAAACCTTGTTTAATTATAGGTTTCGCTTTTTAATATAAACATGTAATTTCTTCATGTCATGTAAGTGTATATATATACTTGAGAAAAATTATTTCACGCATAGCCCATTATGGAACTGTCAGTGATATAGATATATCACGACGGTTCCATTATGGAACCGTCTGCGATATGTCTCTATATCACGCACGGCTCTATTATGGAACCGCTCGTGATATGTCCTATATCACATACGGCTCTATTATGGAACCGCTCATGATATTTTATATCACCGACGGTTCTATTATGGAACCGTCGGTGATATTATCACGACGGTTCCATAATAGAACCGTCTCGATAAGTCTCTTTATAAGTAGGAGCTAGCCCGGCTTGCCGCTAGGGTTTGCGCCTAACTCGCCACTCCTCAAATGCCTTACTTCTAGTCCGTTCCTCCCCTGCCGCCGCCGACGCCGCTTATTCTTCCTGTTGCCGACGGTTGTGAGAATCTGGTGACACCGCAAAAGACACTCGACGATAAGAGTGTCTTTTGCGGCGTCACAAGTTAAGCACAACCACGGTGACGCCCAAACTCGCCACTCCCTCTCGCTAGGGTTTGCGCCCGCCTCTAACTCCGCTCCTCCCCACCTCGACGCCGCCGACCTGCGTGCCGACGCCGCCCGACCCTGCTATGCCTGCTAGGGCCCCGGCCGGCTTTGCTTTCCCCATCCTCCTCTATTCTCCTCTAGATCTGTTAGCTTAATGTCTTTTGTTGAGTTTGATTTTTATGCATGAACCTTGTTGTGTCCCGATGTTTGTGTGATTTATGCAAGGTAAAGGAAATGGATGAGGGTTGTCTTTGGTGGTGGGTCGCCACCGTGGTTGCACCAGACTAAGGTCCATCTCTGCCTCTACCCCCTTGCTCTGTGATGAAAATGGCTAGCTAGTGCTCATGATGGATGCCGAGGGCTACTACTTGTGTGGTGGGTTTGGACACCCTTGGTCTTGTTCTCTTGTCGATGAATTGCTCAATGATGTTAATAGTCTTATGCTGAAATTGAATTGATAATTAGTTCATATTAATAGTCCTCTTGCTCGTGATGTAATGATGTAAATAGTCTTATGTCAAATTGAATTGATAATTAGTTCATATTAATAGTCCTCTTGCTGTGTGATGTAATGATGTCAATAGTCTTATGCTGAAATTGAATTAATAATTGGTTCATATTAATAGTCCCTTGCTCGTGATGTAATGGTGTCAATAGTCTTATGCTGAAATTGAATTGATAATTAGTTCATATTAATAGTCCCTTGTTCATGCCTAAAGTTCTCCTACCTCTTGCACTGTGCACGCCCTCCTACCATTCCATTCATATCTCTTCTCTATAAAGTCTCCAGCGTTGGTTGCTTGTGCCATTAAACCGGCATCATATATATATATATATATATATTATTAGAGAAGTCCTCGTACCACTTTAGAGATGTAATTGTCCAGCCAACAAGAAAGACCAAGCAACAAGTTGAGAATTCTTTGAAAATATGAGAATGGTTGCTTAGTGTTCTTGTTGGGTTTAAAGACTATTACATACTTAAGAATGGATAGTTGCTAATATATGATGCCACTTCCTACGGAGTACCTACGATCAACGACATTTTCGAACATAGCGACGCCCAATCCGTAATTGATGTCCTAACGCCTCCTTGCATCCATACTTTTTGAATTTGCATGGGCTCAATGAGGTTGCCCGTGGCTACCGCCTCATCCTTCTCATGTCATGTGGACGATCCCCCAAAGTGGCCGAGAGACTACGAACAATATATATGTAATATATATATGATGCCGATTTAATGGTACAAGCGTACCAACGCTGGGCCTTTATAGAGAAAAGTCATCACGACGGTTCCAAACACAAACCGTCAGGATATATTTATCACGCACGGTTTGTGGATGAAACCGCTCGTGATATGTGCTATCACGACGGTTTGTGGATGAAACCGCTCGTGATATAGCTTATCACGCAGCGGTTTGTGGATGAAACCGCTCAGGATATGTGCTTATCATGAGCGGTTTGTGGATGAAACCGCTCGTGATATTATCATCGCAGACGGTTTGAACCACAAACCGCTCAGGAAAGTATACATCATGCATTTATTCAAAACCGCTCAGGATGACCTCATGTCATCATCGACCCATAAACTCAAACGGCTCACGAAACCGTCTGTGATGACGTTTTTGAACCGTCTGTGAAAGCCTTTTCTGTAGTAGTGCTCCCTCTCGTTTGGACCTCCCTCTCAGTCCAAATCTTCCTCTCGTTTGGACCTCCCCCTCTGTCCAGACCTCTTGGGTGGTCCTAGGAGACCTCCCGGGTGGTCCTGGAACACCCCTTGGGTCACGACCACCCCTTGGGTTACGACCTCCTCCTTGGTCTTGACCTCCCCTTTGGTTGGACCACCCTTCCGAGTTTTTGACTGGCCCCACCTGTTAGTCCTGCTCACCTTCTTCTTCCTCTCGTCGCGTTACTTCTGACGCAAAGGTCCTTGAGCATTAAATGTTGTCTTTTCTGTAGTACCCGTTTCCCCCTCTTGTCTCCTCCCAGACCTGCTCCCATCTCCTCCTTCACCTACCCTTGAACACGTGTGCTTCAGAGTCTCTCAGCTACTCTTCCCGGCTATAAAAGCCTGAGCAGCCCTCTTTCATCACCTTTTCCTCAGCCAGCTCCCTTGCTCTCTTGCTCTCTTGCTCTCATCCCGTTTCTCCATGCTTGAAGTTTCGCCAAGGAGCCCACTGGAGCTGTGCCGTCGCCTCCTCGTCGCCGAAAGAGTCTACTGGAGCAGCGCCGTCTTCGACCACCTCACCGCTGAAGAGTTCACCGGAGTGCTCGCGCCGTCCGCTATCCTTCTCCTGTCTTTTCCCTCTCTCTCTCCGTCCGAGTAAGTTTCTCCGTGCCCTGTTCTCCTTTTTGCTCTCACGACCACGTTGAGTAGTCGTATCCTTCGTTGGTCCTCAGGACCCCCTCCTCAGGATCTCCTCAGGACCTCCTCCTTTGGACCTCCTCCTTAGGACCTCCTCCTGAGAGCCCGTTTTTGTTTCTGTGCCTTCCTTTTGTTCTAGTTTGGTAGTTTTGGCTTTTATTTGGATTCATTGTATTTATTTGGCTCTTTTCGCACGTGTAGATTTCGGCTTCTCTGAAGAGTTCTTGGACCCGGCGACCTTTACCGAAGAATCTCAGCTCTTCATCGAAGGCAAGTCGTAGACTTTTGATCATGTCGATCCCAGTTTGCAAAAATTATATTGTTTTATACCAACATGCATGGCTATTTGTATAAAAATGGTTTGGGAATTAGCTAAACACCTACTGACGAGTATGACTCCTTGAATACTTGTGTTCGACATGTTGACATGTACCTTTGGACACCATAGGTGGGTAATCTTAGTTGGACATTCTTATTGTGATAACCAACAAGGGTGCGTATATGGCTTAGACCTGCTTAGTTATGTGTTATCTCTCGATCACTTATTTCAATGATGATAAATTTGACTAAGAGATTATGTAATTGTGGCATGTGTTGCCTTGGCATGTGCTGCCCTGGCACGTGTTGCCCTGGCCTGCGTGGCCGCTAATAAACTTGTTGTGTCATGGCTAGGGTGGTCATTGGCCGGGTTGAACCCAAAATGTTTTTGCTCGGGCGAGTGATCGTGCAGTAAAGGGGGTGTAGGAAGCACACTAGGATGAGGAGGTCTCGCCTGAGCAACCACTAAGGACTTAACCTTGTAAGCCATTGATCCGGGCCATACCGTGCGACCACAAGTCCATACTGGGGTTGACCTGGCCAACTAATTTGCAATGCTTTTATTCGGCTCCATTTTGGTGGAAGTGTGTAAGACCTGGGATATACACACACACTTGGCGCAAGAGGGGGCCAGGAAGGCGAAACCTTAGCGAGCGGAACCAAGTCAAAGCAGAACCTTGTAATGGCCTTGTCACGTGCTCTAGCCTGCTTACCCAAGGTAGTGAGAAGGGGCATCGACGGGTGCCAAACAAACTAGAGAGGTCGTGTCATGTGGGTAAAGTTGTACAACCTTTGCAGAGTGTAAATCTATTCGAATAGCCGTGTCCCCGGTTATGGACATGCCTGGTGATTTCACACAAAGGGTAGACTTTTTCAAAATTATTGGTCTTGGTTGGCTCTGGAGGAATGCAGGCAAAGGACTGTGGTGGTCACGAGAGGTTCGGGCAAAGGACTGTGGGTGGTCATGTGTTGTTTTCAAAGAAACTTGTTTACTTATGTATTAATCTTTCAACTTGTGCTTCGCAATCTACTTACTATATTTCAAGTCAATATTGCTTTCTGCAAAGTAACCATAAAGCTATCCTTGTTGAGACTTGCGTGAATAATATTTGCATACATTTCTCTACGGCTTGCTGAGTACATTCAAAGTACTCACGGCTTGTGCCCTCTGGTTGATCAGCAGCTGAAGAAGGCCACCCAGAGAGCTCCGAGCTCTTTGAAGAGGGGGTCTTCGAAGACCTCTCATGTTAGGGGACGTCCTCTACTCGATTGCATGTGGGCTTGTCGAATGGCCTCCATGTGTTACTTTGCTTTCCGCTGTGAGCTCTTTTGTTGTTAGCCCTGCGTGGCAGACCTCTGTAAGAACCTTGACCATAAGGTCTTTTGATGTTATTATTATTAATTTGTCTGCTTCTTCTATAGTTTGTTGTATGGTTGTGATTACATCGTTGTTGAACTGTGCGGACTATCGACTGATCGTGGGACTAGTCCAGTTTGCACAGAGGGTCCCGAGGTGCTACTCGGGGTCCCGACAGGGTGATATCTCAAGATAACAAGAACCACGGCATGCGACCCCACCACCAAAGACAACCCTCATCCATCTCCTTCACCTTGCATAAATCACACAAACATCAGACACAACTTAGGGCTCAAGCATAAAAATCAAACTCAACAAAAGACATTAAGCTAACAGAGAGAAGAATAGAGGGAGGATGGGGAAAGCAAAGCCAGGGGGCCAGGGCCCGAGCGCTGGAGGTCGAGCAGGCGAGGTGTAACATCCTAATATTCGGAGCCTTTTTGAAAAAAATTCAAAACTCAAAAGTAACCCTTTGGTTCTGTCATTTGCTCAAGCTTAACCTGGAATTTTGGAAATGTGGAGATTTAACTCGATTAAATTGAACTCCAATTAACTTTTTTTGGTCGATCTTGAGTTGTTAGTGCTCTTTGGCTTTCATTTTCCTTCTCTGATTGCCTTGTGTACCCCTCGGCCTAGCCTTAGGTCCCAGACTTCCCTTGTGTTTGGACCTCCCTTAGGTCCCAGACCTCCCCTGTGTTTGGATCTTCTCTTAGGTCCAAGCTCGGGTTTGTGTTTTAAATATCCTTGTTAACCGAAAATCCAAACTTGGGGTTGTGTGTTCCTTTGGACCTCCCCGTGTCATTTAGACCTCCGTTTTTGTTCCTCCGGTTCTACCGCTTGTTCCTTTGGACCACATCTAGGTTCACTTGGACCTTCCTCGCGTCCGTTCGAGCCTTCCGTTTGATCCCGACCTCTATCGCTTGTGTACCATTCGATTTGCGTTGGACGGTTTGATCTTGTTGAGACATTCGGATGGTCCGAACGTCCCACCCTCTCTGAGCCCTCAGATCTTTGCTGGACGGTCCGATCTGCAGAGGCGTTCGGTCGGTCCGAACGTCCCAACCATTTTGGACCGCCCGATCCAGTTCAATGACGGAGATCTAGCATTAGCTCTGGATGGTTCGAACGGCCCAATCACTCTGGTCCGTTCGATTGAAATCCAATGGCTCCCGCTTCTCCTGCTTCTTGTCTCGCTATCGCTCACCTCCCTTGGTTAGATCTTGACCGTCAGGACCCCCCCTTGATTTGATCCGACCGTCAGGACCTCCCCTTGAGAGATCCGACTGTCAGGACCTTCCCCTTGATTTGATCCAACCGTCAGGACCTCCCCTTGAGAGATCTGACCGTCAGGACCTCCCCTTTGATTTGATCCGATCGTCAGGACCTCCCCTTGAGAGATCTGACCGTCAGGACCTCCCCCTTGATTTGATCCGACCGTCAGGACCTCCCCCTTGATTTGATCCGACTGTCAGGACCTCCCTTTGAGAGATCTAACTGTTAGGACCTCCTCCCTTGGTTGTGATCTGACCGTTTAGGACCTCCCGTGGTCTTTTCGCAAAGACCACCTCCGTGGGTCACGACCCCCCCTCCTTGTGAGTCACGACCTCCTCGTTGGTCGCAACTAATCCTTTTGCAAAGACCACCCCTTTTGGACCTCCCCTCTGGGTTGGGTCAGCCTCATGTGTTTGACTGGCAGCTTGTCAATTCCTACTCATTTTCCTCTTCCTCCCGTTGAGTACTGCCAGAGCAAAAGTCTTCAAGCATTTATTGCGGTTGCTTTTGCAGTACCTCGTTTCCCTCTTTGGTCACTTCCTTGACTTGCCCTATTCCCTCCATCACCTGCTCCAGTCGTGTGCCATTTAATGCGGCGTCCTCTCAGAGCCTCCCGTGCCTATAAAAGGATCCGAGAAAACTCCTTGGCCCCTGTTTGTTGCCTAGCACCTTGGACCTCCTCTTTTGAGCTAGTCTTCCTTCGTTTAAGCCCTCCTTGAGCGATTCAAGCTCTGGTTTTCATCTTTTCTATAACTCTTCTTTGGCTCTTACTTGGTGAGTTCTTTTGTTCTTCTTGTTGGAGTTTGCTTTGCTTATTTTGGCTCTCTCGAACGTGTAGATCCCAGTTTCCCAGAGGAGTTCTTGGACCCAGCTGCATCAACAGAAGCTTCTCAGTTCTTCATCGAAGGCAAGTAATAGACCTTGATCATGTTGAACCCTTCTTTACAAAATGTATATTGTTTTAACTTATCATGCATGGCTTTTTGTATACAAACGGTTTTGGGAGTAGTTATTTGCCCTCTTGCCAGTAAAGACATCCTTGGTTATTTGAGACATACATGTTGACATGTTTCCTTGACATCCTTAGGATGGGCTGTGTTGTTGGTCTCTGCTGAATACCAACATGGGTTCATTTGATGCTTAGCCATGCTGTAGCTTGCGATGGTATCAACTTCATAATTCTTAATTGTTAAATATGACTAATGAACTATGGAACTGTGGCAATGCCACTCGATGAAATTGTTGTGCTAGGACTAGGGTGGTCCTTTGGTCGGGAGGAACCCCAAATGTTTTATGCTCGGACAGGATGGATGGTGGTTAGTGTGGGTGCAGGAAGCACATTGGGTTGTGGAATGACTTGCCTGAGCAACCAACTAAGGACATAACCTTGAACCATTGATCTGGGTCACCTCGTGCAACCACTTGTCCAGGATGGGTTGGACCAGGTGCAATAATTAGGGAAGCTTGAGTCGGTTCTGTCCTGATGGGAATGGCGCAAGAGGGGAGCCGGGTAGGCGAAACCTTAGCGGGAGCAGAACCGAGTCAAGTGGACCTTTGTAAAGACTTGGTGGTGGTCTCCACTTGATTCGCACGTCCAAGAAAACGTGTGTCGTATCAAGCGATCACCTCTTGTGGGTAAAGTGCGCAACCTCTGCAGAGTGTAAGATCTATTCGAATAGCAGCGGCCTCGGTTATGGTCATGCCCGGAGATTTCACGCAAGGGGTAGACTTTTCTAAAGAAAATGTGGTGGGCTTTGAGTTGGTCCTATGCAGTTTGGTGGTCCGAGCTATGATTAGGGTGATCACAGTGAGGCTTGGTTGTGGACAGGGTGTCCACATGTGTTTTCAAAGAACTTACTTGTGAGTTTTCTTTCAACTTGTGCTTTGAAATCTACTTAATGTATCTCTTGCAAATGTTGCTTTCTGCCAACTAACCTTGCAGCCACTCCTTGTCAAGCTTTACATGATTATTATTTGTATGCATTCCCTATGACTTGCTGAGTACATTCAACGTACTCATGGCTTGCGCCCTCTGTTTGATCAGCAGAGGAGGGTGACCCAGGGAGCACAATGCTCTATGAAGAGGAGCTCTATGTAGACCTTGCGACTTAGGGACGTCCTCCACTCGATAGTTGGTGGGGCTGGTCGAATGGACCCTGCGCTTTTGTGTTTTCCGTTGCTGTGTATCTCTCTTTTGTGTAGCCCGGCGAGGCATCCCTGTAAACAGCTTTGACCATAAGGTCTTTTGCTTATGTAAATATTAATTTGTCTACTTCATCTTTAGAATATTGTATGGTTGTGATTCCATCTCTGTTGTGACTGTGCGAGCTAGCCATGGATCCTGGGACTAGCTCAGTGCACAAAGGGTCTCGGGTAGGTGCTACTTGGGGCGCCGACACGTGGGCCGTGCTGGAGAACCAAGCCATGGACGCGGGTAGGCAATAGGTGCAGGTGGTGGTGCAGGCGACACGCGGGGCCAAGCCCAGTGGATTGGGTGGCGGCGTCACCGTAATTGTGGCACGACCCTGACATTGCATAAGACACTCCTATCGTTCGAGTGTCTTGTGCAGTGCAGAGTGATGTCACAACCAGCGGCGACGGGAAGAAGGGCGGCATCGGCGACGGGGTCAGGCGGCGGCGTCGAGGTGGGGAGGGGAACGGACGAGAGTAAGTGCGCTGGGGAGTGACGAGTTAGGACGGGCGCAAACCCTAGCGGTCGGGCTCCTACTAATAAAGAGACTTATCACAGACGGTTCTATTATGGAACCGTCAGTGATATGTTCACATATCACTGACGGTTCCATAATAGAACCGTCCGTGATATGAGTAATACGAGACATATCACTGACGGTTCCATAATAGAACCGTCCGTGATATAAGAAATATCACAGATGGTTTTATTATGGAACCGTCTGTGATATGGTTGTTCTCAAATTCCATGTTTTGAGCATATCATCATGTATATACACTTACATGACATGAATAAATTACATGTTTATATGTCAATTTTATCATTTAAATACTACTGAAAATTTGCTTTAACTATATATTATACATACATACATACAATATATATAGTAACTTCACCTTGAAACTAGATTTTTTTTCATTTTGGAATTTTCATATGGCCAAACAGCGTGGCCAGTTGCTTTTTACAAAGATTAAAAAAAAAGTAGAAACCTATAAATAAACAAAGTTTTTCTAGTGGCAGAGGTAGGCTGTTATATCCATCTTCAAAACTTCATAGGCAGTGGTGTCGGCGTCGGACAGTTCGTGATCGAAACGAAGCCTGAAATACGTCCACCCGCTGACACGCTCGTTTGAGTGTCTCCCGAAGACCCTCGGACTATTGAATCAAGAAGAATTGAGCCTATAGGCTCTCTTCTGTTGCTTGAGGGGTCTCGGCCTGGTCGACTCGGTCTCCCACCGCCTTGACTAAGCAGTCTAAGTGACGGTAAGCTTCCTGGAGCCGTGCAACGTCGTTGTGGAGGACTACGTCGATGACACGGTAAAGTCACCGAAAGTGGGAGATCACCCGGAAGACACGACGAAGGAGAATGTTAAGACGACGGAAGGTGGCCGTCACCTGCTTTGGCAAATCCTTGGACAAAGGAGTGAAGACACTGTTGAAATAGTGTTATTCCGCAGCATCCGCCAACGTACGGCCGGAGAGGTTCTCGTACAGTACGGCCAGGTAGGCCATCAATGCCGGTGACAAGGAAACAAAAGAGGGAGCCATTTCTGCTTTTTTAGAAGTAATAGAGTTATATGTGGGGATGATCATCTTCGATGGTGGATGATCCTTTTTATAAAACAAGGAATAAATTCGGAGCGTGGAACGAAGAGACGCATTGGCAACGAAGAAACTCATCGGGCTCCAATGGGGAGCTGTAGCGATATTATCACAGACGGTTATAATTAAAAACCGTATGTGATATGTAGTAATATCACAGACAGTTATTGTTAAGAACCGTCTATGAGGTATCACAGACTGTTGTTTGTTGAAAACCGTCTGTGATATGTAGAATTATCACAGATGGTTATTATTAAGAACCATTTGTAATATTTCACATATGGTTTTTATTATGAACCATCTGTGATATTATCTCTTCACAGATGGTTTTTAGCGCAACCAGTAACATAGACGGTTTTTAAACCAAAACCGTATGTGATTGTGTGCAATATAGACGATTTTGGTCAACCGTCTGTGATGAGGTGTTCAGTATTAGCCTTTTTGTAGCAGTGCTAGCCCCTCCAAAGCAAAAGTACAAAAATGACACCGTGAACATACCGATAGACGACACGTTGCCCCCTGCCATACCCCCACCGCCCGGATCCCCCGCGCGACAGAGGGTCCGAGGAATGGGAAGCCGCCACGTGGCCTACCGCACCTACTGGGCGGTAGGCCCCTTGCCATGGACTTTGAGTGCGGCACATGTGTCATTTTTGCCAATTTGTTTGTGTGTGGGTGAGGGGACAGAGGGACACATGAATGGATAACAGATGAGCTATTAGAAGTGGAGGTGATGCTCGCGAGGAGAGCTTGAATTATATATTTTTTGTTTTGTTTTTGTGTTTGTTGCCTAGAGCAAAGATTCGTTGCACTCTTAAAAACTAATGTTGTGTTTCTTGGATTTTTGTTGCACCTGATGGAATGGTTGAGATCGATGTTTTCGAGTGAGATTCGATGGACGAGGAGGGCGTACGATAGGATTATTCCTATCGTACGTCCGGATGCTAGTCACTCCCATATATATTTCATGTTATTTAGTGTATTGCTGTAGAAATAAGTATACGGTTTGAGCCCAGTACATGTAAAGAAATTGACTCGTGTATCCCAATTTATCATGTGACAGTGTGAAAACCTTTACTTATATCAGATTATTTTCAGAAAAAACCTTTCCTGTGTGATCTGTCGTACATCAATATATATTTTATGTTTTTGACGTGTATCACTGTAAAAATAAGTATACGTTTGAGCACAGTACATGGCAAGAAATTGACTCGTGTAATCCCAATTTATCATGTGACAGTGTGAAAACCTTTACTTATATCAGATTAATTCCAAAAAAAACTTTCGTGTGTATCACATCACAGACGTAGTATAGTAACATGGGTATGCCTTGGTGCTCAAGGTGTAGCTGCCACCTGCCAGAGTTCAAAATTGGGTTATAATGCGCGAGGATTGGGGAAGGGGCAAGGCAACGGTCTCAATTCGGCAACTACTAACTACAACCAAATTAATATCCGTCAAAAACAACGTTCCCGTTATGCCTACCCCTCCTTTAAGCGTAGTTTGGACCGATGTTTCAATCCAAATTAATCAAAATATCCCTAATTAAAATTACTTTTACATTTCAAACACACAAAAAAAAACGATGAGGAACCAACTCTTGGTGGGATGGTGCAGACTTGGATATACAACTTTACTCACTAGAATTCAAAACCTAGTGTTCACCTTTTATATACACAAGTGTGTTTTAGTAGATTTTTTTTTTGTGAGGTCACGAATTTATGTTCGACCTATGTCTTTCTAGATATATGTTAAGAGGCGCACTCTTGTGCGTGTGTGTTTGTGTATTTCTGTAATGAAAAAAACAAGAGCCATGCTTAAAAACTCTGTAGAATTTTTCATCAATGATGTTTTAAAATATATTAGAAAATTTGGGGGGGTGGGGCAACTTGTGCTGTGACGTCCATGAGCACGCGGCACAAAGCCAAAAGGATCCACGTGTCATGTTGGCAACAGCAATAATCTCTCCTTATTTATGCTCAGCCATAGCAGCCTCACAATAAAAGTGATAATATAATATCCAAATTAATCACATAAACTAAATCATTATAGTACTAGCTATACACATGGGAAGTGGTTGATCCACCAGAACCAGAAGGTCAAAATCAACGAACGATTGGAGCAGAAGGTGCAGAGAAAAAGGGAGGAGAAAAAGAAATGGTCAGAGTTGCTTGCATCTGTAAGTCTTTGTGTCACTGTTTGCCCTATAGCTTCACATTACATTAGAATGCTCTAGAAACTAAACATTTATTAATCTGGAAACTTAGCATTTCTCCCATTCTTTTCTCATTTTCCTCCTGTGCTTTTCCAGTGAGTACTTGAGTCCCGTGCACCGCCATTTACTTTTTCTCTCTCTTTCTCTTCACCGTTGATGTTGATGTTTCCAGGTTGACACGTCATGATTAAATTAATCACTCGGAACTGCACCTAGGTTTGTTGGAAATTACAGGTGATGAGAGTATAAATCGGTAAGGACCCGTTTGCCCTTTTCTTTTCCAATTCGATGGCTGGGCAACGTGGGTCCCGCCGTTGGGCACATGAGTCAATCTTGCAGCGCTTTCCATTCATGCCCCTGTTTTTTGAAATGGAGAATTTCACTATGTATACGGGAGAATGTCTCATGAGAAATGAGAGCCTACTAAGACTCAAAATCCGATCAGGCTAAGCTCAAAATTTATGCCAAGTAAATTTCATGCTGGGTTATTATTTATTGAAACCAAGTAAATTTCATGCTCGGCATTTCTATCACTCTAGCGCGAGCTTGAGTCAGGCCAAATCAGAAAATATAGGAGTATTTGCACTTCCGTTCGTAAAGAAATCTAATGTGCATAGCCTAATGTCAATTGTCATAGACATTGTCTAACGAACGATACAATATTTCAGTGCAACACGCTATGCACGTTCTAGACTTCTAGTTTCTCCTGAAATATCCATCCTAGTACCAAAACACCAGGAGTAACTTATCAATCTTGCTTTGCATACAACCCAGTATGGTGGTGTCGATCATATCGCCGATACCAATTAATATCGGCTATATCGGATATACCGACCATACCGACGGAATTGATAATACCGTCTATTTTACTAATAAAACTATAAGTTATATTTAATCCTACTACTATATATTTAGAATAAAATTATAAGTGAAATTTGTTGGGCATATAATTAAACATATATGTCCTTATAAATATATAATATTATATTAAATTTTAGAACGATACGTTGATATGGACTGACACTGAAATATCTCATTCCAAAAACCAAACTTATGACGTCCGGAACCACATGGCCAAGTATGTCGAGGACACATTTCTACTCCAAACCGAACAAAACCATTACGAAATGGCAGAACCGCAAATGAACGGAAACCCCAGCCCTTCTTAGGAATCCCACGAACCAGGCCCCTCCATCTTCTCCCCCCTCGACTCTCTCCGTCGCCGTCGTCAAAACGCCGCGCTTAACGGCGGCGCACGACGCTAACCCACTGAAATCCAATATATAAACACCCGTGCCTCCCCAACCTCCAAGGAGAATACGCTCAAATTTCTTGCGAAATTTAGTTAGCATCGCGGATAAACTTTTTCCCTTCTAATAACCGCGGACACTAATCTTTGCGTTGTATTCACCGACGGGTCCCCTGCCATGGAAGCCGTCGGCGTCGCTCCTACCCCGGTGGCGGTGCCGGAGAAGAAACTCCTCGACCTGAAGGAACCCCTGGGCACCGCCAAGGCGCCGTTGCCGGCGGGCAAGAAGGCGGTGAAGAAGAAGCTCGTGGGCGGCGACGCGGGGTACGTGCTCGAGGACGTGCCTCACCTCACGGACTACCTGCCCGAGCTCCCGGTGCGTGCGAGAGTTCCCGTGCTTCTTGGTGTATCGCGTTTCGGTCTGTTGGTCTCCGAAAAATTTGCAAAAATAGGACTCCAAACATTGGTCGTTTGCAGATTTGACACTGGACCCACATTCATAGACACAGATGGACCCACGTTGTCATCCACCCTGAGTGTCAAATCTGCAAACGACCAATGTTTGGAGTCCTATTTTTGCAAATCTCCCGTTGGTCTCCTGATGGTTAGCTTTCCTGGCTTTTTGGGGCAGTGTTATTATGTGACTTTTCTGGCAAATATGGGATTTTTGCCGCTTCTTTTGGGGTCCTTTTGGTCTGGTTTGGTTCAGGACATGTCTGTTCTAGTTTGGATTCGAGTAATCGCATATTGATTTCGATTTCACGGTGAAAGTGATCAACTTGTAGTTCAGTTGGTCAGCTAAACTTTGAAGCACAAGGAAATAGGTCTCCCTAAAAACTTGCAAATTTTTTATTTCCATGGGTGACGCCCTTACTGATCAGTATAGTATCCTTCAGTCCTCCATTTCTCGTAGCAATTACTCACCTGTTGTGGCTATTGATCATTTGATCTGCAGACCTACCCGAATCCTCTCCAAGACAATCCGGCGTATTCGGTCGTCAAGTAAGAATTCTCCTCATCTCTTGCTTCCAATTTAGTTCCATTTGATTCATCCAAAGTCCAAACACTCATGTTTCAAAGCTTACCTTTCTGCCCACCACGTGTTCTCTCAGGCAGTACTTCGTCAACACAGACGACACCGTCAAGCAAAAGGTGAGCCTTCTTTGTGTTTTGGGGCAAACAGAATGCGACGACTGTTGCGGAGTAGTTTTCTTGGGCTAACTTTGTCAATTGTGATATCGCTGTTTGCAGATTGTTGTTCGTAAGACCAGTGCGAGAGGAACCCACTTCCGGCGTGCCGGGCCGCGTCAGAGGGTGTACTTCCAGTCCGATGAGGTGAACGCGGCCATCGTCACCTGTGGCGGTCTCTGCCCCGGGCTGAACACGGTGATCCGCGAGCTTGTGTGCGGATTATATGATATGTATGGCGTCACCAGCGTTGTTGGCATAGATGTGAGGACTTTTGGAGTGCTCATCTTGTTTCTGATAATAATCTTCTTGTTTGGCATGTGTAAATTACACTGTTCCAGTCAGTTTTTTTAGGTGTAACTTAATGCTTTGTTACGATGCTAATGATGTTTAGCTAGCTAATTTTAGCTGACTCTAACAGCTTAGATTTTTGTAGTACAAAATTGCCTGAGAATACGATATTGATGGTGACAACAAGCATTTTTAGTTGGCAGTTGGCACCTAACAACCTGATGCTGTTTTGTAGTTAGTCTGAAAATAATAATTGTTGCCAACTATTATGACTATTCTGTTTTTGTTTCTTGAACCTAATTCTGGATGTGCAATATGTAGTGTGGATACAAGGGTTTCTATTCTAGAAACACCATTCCATTGACACCGAAATCGGTGAATGACATCCACAAGAGAGGCGGAACCGTTCTCGGAACTTCAAGGGGAGGACACGACACTGCCAAAATTGTTGATAGTCTTCAGGACCGTGGTATTAACCAGGTTTATATTATTGGAGGTGATGGTACTCAGAAAGGTGCTTCCGTAATTTATGAGGTAACGACGATTGATCCTGCAGAAAGTTCTCAATCAGAAGCACAATGCTATGTCTTACACATAATTGCTGAAACTTCATTTCAGGAAGTCCGTAGACGGGGCCTCAAATGTTCAGTAGTTGGTGTACCAAAGACCATAGATAATGACATTGCGGTACTTTCCTTTCCAGTAACCCTGCATTTGTATTAAAGAGCGATCTTTTTTCATGTCTGGTTGTAACTTTGAGGTTGAATTGTTCGCACAGGTGATTGACAAGTCGTTTGGGTTTGACACCGCCGTGGAGGAGGCTCAGAGGGCCATCAACGCTGCTCATGTTGAAGCTGAGAGTGCAGAGAATGGCATTGGTGTTGTTAAGCTGATGGGTCGCAACAGTGGTATGTCTCTCTCTCTCTATTACAAACTTGCAGCTGCATCTTCTAGTGATACCTGATCCTGCATATTTTGCAGGAATGTGATTTTAAATAACTAATGGGATTCAAACTCTACTGATGCAGGGTTTATTGCAATGTATGCTACTCTGGCCAGTCGCGACGTTGTATGTTCTTACCATCATTCTCTTAGTTCCATGTATTAATCAACATAAGTATAAATATCGAGTCAAATGACTGACAACTTTGTTCTACTTGTTATCTCAGGATTGTTGCTTAATCCCGGAGTCACCATTCTATCTGGAAGGAAAGGAAGGGCTCCTTGAGTTCATTGAGAAACGGCTCAAGGACAATGGCCATATGGTCATTGTGGTGGCGGAGGGTGCCGGGCAAGATCTCATCGCGAAAAGCATGAATTTTGTGGACACTCAAGATGCTTCTGGAAATAAGCTGCTTTTGGATGTTGGCCTTTGGCTCTCCCAGAAGATCAAGGTCAGATTTCTGGTCCAAACTTTCATTTCCTTGTTAATGTGGGGACAAACAATGCTCTTTGCCTCTTTGGCTCTATCAAGTACATTAATAAAAACGGATGATGCCCCAATTGCAATAATTTTGATCAATATGGGTTTCTTTGGTCTTTGGTGGCAACAAATGTAAATTTATGTCATCCTAGAATTAAGTTTTTTTAAAAAGTCATCCTAGAATTAGTAATATGTCTTGTTTTCTTCGTACTTATCAATAGCTACCCTGGAAGAACTGAAGAACAATGTGGTGCCCTGATCTCATTCCAGTGCTGAATCACTAGATTTCTTCGCAGGATCATTTCAAGAAGAAACCCAACTTCCCCATAACTCTCAAGTACATTGATCCCACGTACATGATCCGCGCCGTCAGATCAAACGCGTCCGATAACGTCTACTGCACCCTGCTTGCGCACAGCGCCCTTCATGGTGCCATGGCAGGGTACACTGGCTTCACCGTCGCGCCCGTCAACGGCAGACATGCTTACATTCCGCTCTATGTAAGTCCAGTACACTGATCAACCATGTGTTCGGCTCAAGACCTGATTATCACCTTATGCGGATAGTCTGAAACTTTGACAATCTCTGCAGAGAATCACCGACAAGCAGAACAAAGTCGTGATCACTGATAGGATGTGGGCGAGGGTGCTGTGTTCGACGAACCAGCCCTGCTTCCTCAGCCACGAGGACGTCGAGAACATGAAGCACGACGAGGACGACCACCACCTGCATCACATGCAGCTCCTCGACGTTGAGAGCTCGCCGGCGAAGAACTCGTCCAAATGCGACGGGTCAGCGGCAGCAGTGTGAGGCACAAAGAATAACAATGGATATATTATGTGTGTAATTATAGTGTTTTTTTTAATCTTGTCTTTTTTTTAGTTGGCATTGTAGAGAAACCACTACTACGATAGAATTACTGTATAATATAGTATGGGTATCATAATAATGTTTTATAGTAAGCTCAATTTTGTTTGTCAATGGGTTAACGGTGACGCTGCCTTGTAATGGTGTTGCTAATCAAGAGTACGATTCGAGCTTTCAATATGAATCATGCTGATTTGATTTAGCTTCGACCATTGCAACCTCATTGTTGCATTTGTACACAAGATTTGAGTTAAATCAATACGCTGCCTAAACCTTGATTTCTTCTGATGGACTGATCCTTGTCAAACATACGGTCAGGACGATCGTGCCTACACGGAGCAAGTTCTCCGTAGGTAAATCTCAAACGTCAGTTCGGAGCTGGACGGACTAGATGTGTGCAGCACTGCAGCCATGCGACCTGCTAGGCAACAGGACCACCACGGCCACTCAGCCAGGAAGGCTCCTGTTCCTGTCCTGTCTTGTCCTCCGCATCGCGAAGCTTCCTTTGCTCACGCCCACCACGACGCGGCTTCCTCCATTCCCAAACCCTAAGCGCGGAGAGCTCTCCTAGGGTTTCGCCTCCGCCGCGTCCGGATGCCGCCGCGAAGTCCCAAATCCCTGCCGCCGACCGCATAAACTCTACCCTCCGCCTCCTCCCACGGCGGCGGAACCGTCGCTGCTCGGCGTTTGGGTGGACCCACGGAAGGCGGAAGGTCATGGCGTCGCGGCACCCACGGAAATCCCAAATTCTTGCCGCCGACCACATAAACCCTAGCCTCCTCCCCTCGCACTGCGGCCACTGCAACCGTCGCTTCGCGTCATTCGAACGGTGGCGGAGAGTTCGCGGCGGAGGCAGAAGGTGAAGGTGTGGCGGCGCCCATTGCGCACTCGCCGAGCTCATCAGGGTTTCGCTTCCTCACCCTAATGCCGCCGCGGCCGCCTCCAGAAAGAGTTCCAAGCCTCGCGGCCGGTCGCCGAAACCCTAACCTCCACCTCCCACGGCCGCCGCTGCCGCAACCACCGCGCCGGCGTTGGAGGGCTTGCGTCGTGGGATAGAAGGAATGTGGCGCGCCAGGGGCCGTTCTCCGCATCAAGGTAACGCCGTATCTCACGCTGGTTTCTGGTATTATTTGGTGCAATTTTGTGCAGTACCCCGTTTGATTGGAAGCTTTGCTGTCGAATTGCTCTAATTTTCCTCTATAGTTTCGATCAGATGATAGAATCTTCCTCTCCTACTTGAACCCTAACCCTATGCTGTTCCTTTGTTACGATTATGGCAATTCTGATGCGAGTCGTTATAGCATGTTGCTCTTCTGAGATCGGTGGAATTCACACGGATTAATTAGTGCAATACTTGTGATGCCTGGCATGATCTGAAGCTTATTTCCCAGTTGAAGAGCACATATTTCCCCAAATAGTTTTGATTCTGTTATGAGGTAGTTGTTGTTACTTAGTTAATATTGCTTTGTTTTCTTCCTTTGGGTATATTCTCTTGAGGTTATTAGCCCGATGACCTTTTGCTAGTTCCTAACCTTCACATACGATTATTGCTCCTTTATTGCAACTTACGAGAATTTAGATGCTACTTGTGATGCTATGCTTCTCTGCACGTGAAATGTCTGTTAAATCTGTGGTGGTTGGGAAGTTTCAATTTGTTAGTTATTTATAATCATGCAATGCTCTGAGCTATCTGCTAATTTTGGCGTTCTAGTTAAATTTGCTTATCCTTTTTTGTTGTTTTGGCTGATATCTTAGCTGAATATTTGTAATTTTGTGTTACTGTGAAATGTATTAAAGCTTAGCTAAACAACCAATAGCTAAATTACAAGCTTGGTTTTTCTTGTAATGCACTTTTTTTTCTCGGCACTTGCTGACACTTTGGACCCTTCTGTGTCACATGTCAACTTCCTTTGCTATTCATGATCTTGTCAATATTGTATTATTCTTTTGCTAATTGGGGAGTCCCTGTAGGAACAGGTATTTCCTTATTTCATCAATGCTAATGCCTGTTAAATAGCTAGATTATTAGTCGTCTATATGCCATGATTTAGTCAGTTTAGTATGTATTTAGTGAAGTTGGCCGGTCAGTTTCTTGTATGACAAATAGTTCTTCTTGTGTTTATATTTTCCTTGCATGATGTCATTTCTTGGCAACATTTTCATTTTTTATTTGTGAGTTATTCATAAATCATATCTATTGCATATAGGTGCTAGGTGCTTGTTACGTCTTACTGCTTGAGAGGCCATCAAGCAGATCTACACATTTGGAGTAGAGATATTTCAGGTTAGTCTTGTTTGATATGTGATGTGATATTCTATTCTGAAATGACATTTCATTTAGTATGGAACAGGAAGTAAATCTGGGTGTTGTATAATCTATAATTAGCCCCATCCTTGAAATGTTTTTGTTCGAACATCTTCTCTTGCAGACTCATGTTGCAATTTTCCTAACCCTGCCAAGGCGTACTGTAGCACCAAGATTAGGAAGGGATTACCTTCCCAAATAAGAATATATATTTTCCTAAATAGTTGATTACTTTCCTTGTATAGGGATTAGTTAATCGGAAATGTTATCAACTAGTTAGGAAAGTCATCATTTAGATTGATTTTATCCATAATTGTTAGAAGAGCCCTCTATATAAAGATGTTTATTGTAATCGTTGGTATTAAGCAATGAGAATTCAATAATCTAAGTCTCAATCCCTTTCGTGTCAATCTATAGTCTTCCCTCTCTTCTAGCACCCGATGCCACCCGACTATCCTCCCGGTGATGTTTACCCTTTATGATCTAAGGATTATAACAACTTGGTGTCAGGGAACAGGTGCTGTGGTACTGTTCACACACGTGAACAGTACCACGGGTGCTGTAGCCAGGATTAGGAATGGATTACCCTCCCAAATAAGAATATATATATTTCTCGAAATAGTTGATTAGTTTCCTTGTATAGGGATTAGTTAATCGGAAATATTATCTATTAGTTAGGAAAGTCATCATTTAGATTAATTTTATCCATAATTGTTAGAAGAGCCTTCTATATAAGGAGGTTTATTGTAATCGTTGGCATTAAGCATTGAGAATACAATAGTCTAAGTCTTAATCTCCTTCGTCTCCCCATTCTATAATCTTCCATCTCCCCTAGCAGCCGATGCTACTCGGCTATCCTCTTGGTGATGTTTACCCCTTATGATCTAAGGATCATAATAACTTGGTATCAGAGTCAACACCATGGTTTCTACTGCTGAGAATTTCAAGGCTATGAGGGTCACCCTCAACGAGATGAATGCCGACGTTGACGACATGAAAGCCATCTTGGCAGACATGGCGGCTATGGTGGTCATGTTGATGGAAAAGGAGAAGAAGAATGCACGGGCAGTAGCTACCGCACGATCTGCGCCACCGGAGGCGTCTCTTATTTTGCCGGTGACTTCCGCATGGTCAACTTTGTTGCCTGTGGTTGCACCAACGGTGCCCTCGTCGAGGAAGAAGGCCGTTGCCTAACGACTGTCTTCTCTACGCGCCCGGCCGACGTCGTGCCTTCGTAGGTGCGGGGTGTGGCAGGTGTTAGGACCACGACGACGTTGCGCTGCTGCCCTGCGCAACTTGTCCATACCACCAACGCCTACTGCAACGTCAAGACATGCCAAGGGACCGCAGTCATCGCTGCTGTCTATTGGAGCATTGCAGACTATCTTCCATGCAATGTTCCGTTGGCACCACGACCTCTCGTCAACATAGGGCCCCCTAGGGCTTTAGCCATAGCCGCCATCACAGCTCGAGGACGAGCTGTCGTGAAAGGAGGGGAGTAGAGATGTTCAACATTGACATACAAAAGAAGTCCACACATATAGGGACTATCACACTAGTCATACTTCAACCACATAAATAGGTTTACAACAGCATACATAGGTTGACTCCTTGACACCAAAATAAGTCATGCTGCAATTGGGTATAGCTACTTCAGAGATTATTGTTACTAATGTACCTAGCAACCCAAATAATCTTGTTTGACAAGATCAACTTGTTGAATGCACGTGCAAGAGAAACATTCTCACACAAATGAACATAGTAGTGCGTGAGTTGTGCTTTCTCAAATCCCGGTAGATCCATCATATTGTCCCAAAGGTCTTCAGGAACATTAGTATCTGCAGTACCAGCCTTCTCAATAGCTTTAGCAAGCCTTTCTATGCCAGTGGTCATGAAAGAATACAAATCATTATCAGTAGATAACTTGCCCTCTTTGGTGATTTACTTGCCGATGAGTCACCTCCACATGTGGTGGACATTGTCACCTCTTCGACACTACCATGTCCAGCAACTCTTTTACCTTTATCATCAATTGGAGCCTTTGGTGTTTCATCATCCGAGATTTCGTTAACATTTGTACCAATAGGGTTATTTGCTCCCTTTGCATACTTTCCGGTAGCCATGCTATTCCCAAATATAGTGGCCATCTCATGATAGTGCTCAAGGGGAGTGTTCAAGTAGTCAGCATCACCACGGTAATCCTACACAATAAAGTAGATTTGAAACTAGGTATGATAGGAAAATAAGTTTGATAGACATGAATGTACAGAAATTACTTTGACATGACTAGTGTAATGTCCATGTTCAAGCCTGATAGTGCAGGTGTTTTCATCCCAAAGAGCACCACTTAGGTTTTGGAGTTTGCCTATCTTTGCCCAAAATTTTCTCCACTTCCTCAGGTGGTTTTGAACCCGATCTCCAGTAACATCCACCTTTAGATGGTCATTTAGGGCCCTAGCACAATTGTTGAGGTGCACTTTCTTGAAACCAGTGCATGTTCTATTGCCACTAGCCACAAGATTAGCCAAGTGGGTCAACACAAATGCAGACATTGCATTTGTCCAAACAACCCCATCACCAGTGTTACCTCCCATGTTATCCCCATGTTCTGAGTCCATTTCCTATGAACCACAGAATGCACAAAAAAAAAAGAAGTGACATAAAACATTTCTAATAAGTCCATATATGGTTCACGTACAACTCATCACAAATAATGTGTTTCCATATCACTCATCACAATTACATGCATTACATATTTAATGGTTCTGGTAGTTTTGACATGCTTCCCACATTGCGTTGGCAAGAGATTGCCTTTGGTTAACCGTGGCTCTATGATCAATAGCTTGCTCCCTCGCTGTCCTATAGGGGTTTGGTGTCCAAGAAGTCTTCGGTAGAACGAATTGGTCACTTCCTTGAGAAAGAACCCAGTTATGCAGGATGCAGGAAGCTATGACGATATCAACTTGAGTTGAGAAGGGAAAGAATGGAGTGGCATCATCGAGGACTTTGAACCTCCTCTTGAGAGATCCAAAGGCGCGCTCTACGCTTACTCGTAGAGAGGAGTGCCTAAGGTTGAACAATTCCTTTTCATTCAGGGAGGGTTGTTCCCCCATTCATTCAAGTGCTATCTCACACCACAGAAAGGTGGGATGAAGCCAGGCTTGACTCCATATCCAGCATCCACTAGGTAGAATTTCCCTAAGAGATGACGAACACATTGATGACATTGGTTTTTCATCGGGTATGGACATATAATACTACGAAGATGATATTTACCTTCAGGGATGCATAGCCCATTCTGACGCTCTATGGCATCAGCTAAAACTGTAGCATCATGAGCTGTCCCCTCCCAACCAGCCAACACATATGTGAAACGAAAATCGAAATCTACAGCTACCATGACATTTTGTGTAGGAAATGACTTCCTACTATGAATTGCGGCCTCTATAGACTTACTCACAGAAGCTCGTATATGTGTACCATCAATGGCTCCAATACAATCCTATTTGGTAAAGAAATAGGGAAAAATTAGTAACCAATAAATGCTCCCCAACAGTCCCCGAGGTATACTTGTTACATATCACACCTTGAAGAATGGATCCCATCTTGGGTTCCCGGCAATTTTGCTTGGGATCTCCAAAGAAGGTGGCCTAAGAAGTTCATTTCGTAGCTCACCTATGGCATGGAGGACACGTGCGAAATATCGGCTAACTGTTTCACCTGATCGAGTGAAATTGGCACCAACTAACATATTTCTTAAGTTATGGCTAATTGTGTTTAAGAACATGGCAACTTGCTCCTCAACACATACATGTATAGTGTCGCGAAGTAAGGATCGCTCTCTCAAGACTTCACACAACCGAAAGAACGGAGTTCGTTTAAGCCTAATTGTATTGATACAAGTGGTTTCATTTTTTCAAATTTTAGTATTCAGATAATCAATTCTAACCCTATCCCTATCCTCGATAGGGCCATATGTAGTACGACCCTCCTATTCCTCAGTCTAGACCGTACGTAGAAAATGGTCATGCAAGCAGCCACATATGCAGCAGTGCCAAAAAACAACAGCTTTCTCCTTTTAAGCCTCCTCGTGTCCATCTACATATCATAATAGTGCTAACTATATTACGACTATTCCAGTGCAGACTATGCAAGCATACAATTCACCTGAATATTCAATACTTTCAAAAAAATAAAAGCATAATATGTACTAATTAAGGAAGTCTCGAGTATAGCCAACATATACGTATCAACTATGTCCTACAGATGCATTCTAGGTACACATAAAATTGGAGCATATGTTTGAGTCTGAATCTTCAGACTTTAGATCTTTAGTAGTTTTATCGGAGAAAGCCTAGCACTGGACAAGAAGATTCTAAATATAGTTGATGGCCGAAAGTCTCAAAGCACAATGAGCAATATTTGCACATTTCAGTTAACTTGCACAAACAATAAGCATGAACATTGCCAATATTTCACTACACATGTTGATGCATAATCAATTTTTCAGGTGCAAGCAATTTCCCCCCTAGACTCAAAGCCTCTGGACATGTGCAAGCTATTTTTCTTATAACAGATATCCCAACAACAGCAAACAAAAACTCAGAAATGGAAGCAACAACAACAAGGCAAACTTAATATTTTTTCTACATGCCGAAGCATAGGACAACGATCTATCATTTTCTCCCATAAAAACATCTGTATCGGCTAGATCTACCAAAAAGGACACCAATCGGATGAAAATATGTGTGATTTCGGGGCATACTTTTGGATCCCGCGACAACTTCACACCGGGTTGGGGGAGGGGAGGTAGATCAGGATGGTAAGAACCAAGATATGGCAAATCACAGCAAAATCACATAGACCAGGGGAGAGGCGGCACCTTCGGGATCTCTGAGAGCCAGCGACGCAGAGACTAGGGGCGGCGCCATCGATCCGTGCAAGAGGATAGAGGGGGAGCTCGGGAGAGTGAGCGCAGCGCTGCGAGAGAGAGAGCACGGTGGGCGAGGAGGTTTGGGATGGCGTCGTTCGGCATTTTTCATCGAATGGAATGGTGCGGCATCTTCCTAGCATATTCGCTTTTGTCGAACGCTATGATACGGGATGGCTTGGTTCCATTCACCTAACCAAACGAACGAACACCTTCTTTTCCCGAACCGACTTGTACATGGATCACAGGATTCACTCATCCAAAGACTACCTTAAACCACTGATACTAGTTGCTCATTAGTTTCAGTTTCAAATGAGTTTCAGACCTTTCTGCGATCTACTTCTACAGAGCCATCTAAATCAGAGTTACTCATCTATCTAGATGTACCAAATCATCCTTTAGCAGACACTGGTTTTAAATTGCTTGATTGGTAGAGATTAAATGCTCATAGGTTCCCGGTTGTGTCAAAAATGGCCAATAAATTCTTGACGTTACTTGCGAGCAGTGTGTCATCTGAGTCAACCTTTAATGCTGGAGGTAGAGTTCTTGATGATTATCGTAGTGCTCTGCGCCCATCTATGGTTGAGGCATTATTTTGTGGTTTTAGCTGGATACGAGGTTCTCAAAATGACATGACACCCTCAATGTTTATGGTACGTTTTCCCATACTAACTATTGTTCTCTTTTATATCTTGTTTGTTAATATTATATCTAACTCAATTATCATTTTTCTTAACAGGAAGAAGACGATGTAGAATTTGTACCATTTCCTAAGGGTGTGGTGGGTAGCAACTAGTTAAATAGTAAATTGTTTTTCATACAACCTTCATATTTGCAATATTGTTTTGGCTTGCTGTGAGTTTAATTCCTTAAGATGTTTTACAGCATGAGTATCTTAGACTAAAGATCACATGCTTGCTCTATGAAAGGCATACAATCTTTATGAGTATCTTGGACCAAGATCACAAGTTGGCAAGACCTTTTGTTTGGTGGCCAAGTTCATTCAAGAATCAAGAATGCTCAAGATCTTAAGTGATATTATGTACTTTTTTTTGATGATTGTGAACTTGTCATCTGCATGGATATTTATTGATATGGACTGCATGGATGTTTAATTATCTGCATGGATGTTTATTGCTTTGCATGTATGTTTATTGATCTGGAGTGGACTGCATGTATCTGGAATGCTATGGATTAGGTTTGCATTCAAGGATCTCGACTGCATGGTTGATGGATCTGGTTATCTGGATCAGGAATGCTTTGCATGGATGTTTTATGTTCGTGGATCTACATGCATGTTTATTGCCTGCTATGGATGTTTATTGATCTGGAGCCTGGACTATATGGATCTGCATGTATGGATCTGGAAGACTGGAATGCTATGGATATTTATTGATATGGACTGCATGTCTGCATGGATCTGCAATGCTATATATGTTTATTGATGATTGTGAACTTGTGATCTGTATGGATGTTTTGTGATATGGACTGCATGGATGTTTATTGATAACGAGCCTAACGAGTCGAGTTCGAGCTTTTTAACGAGCCGAGCCTGTTATTCTGCTCGTTAGCTTAACGAGCCGAGCCGAGTTGAGCTCATTTTCTTAACGAGTTTTACCGAGCTTAGTCTAGCTAGCTCGTTATCAACCCCTATTGTTAGATGACAAGTAGCATTTGAGATTCATTGCATATTTTACTTATTTATATGGGATTTGATATATGCCATTGCGAAGTGTTCAGATCAGGAAAGTGCCATTATAAAGTGTCGAATCCTAAAAATGCCATTGTAGAAATAACTTGATCATAGAAATGCCACCGATCTACATATTCCACAAATATTGGACGTTATTGCCCTTGTCTTCTTCCCATGTCACCCTCGCTCTCCAGCTGCTTCTCCTTTCTATCTGCACATCTCCGATGGCCGCTACAGCTGCCCCATTCCACAAGGTCCTTCTTCGCATACCTCGCAGATCTTCTCCTTGGGATCCCCTACCACCACCTTCGTCTCCACCTCCACCTTCAAGAAACCAAGGGCCTAATCGAATCACCAAACAAGAACACCCGAAAATATGCAAACAACTACCAACACAAATCTGCTCGTCTTGCTCGTACATTCTTCTCGGAGCAAATCTTAAGTGTATGGTCTAGGATCGCCTGCGTGATCCGCTGCTGGTGCGCCTCGATTGCCTTTGTGAACGCCGGCACCTCCACATCGCCTGACCAACATGACCCATCCAAGAAGCAATTAGACTCAGCTCGACGAAACGGACAAATTGTAAACTCACGAGAGTATCTCTCCATCTTGCTTTCTACGAAGATGCGTGAGAGATTGCTAGCCTTGCTTACTCGGGCCGCCGAAGGATGGGGCGGGGTTGAGTCGATGGCGATCTTTGGGCCGAACGCGAGCGTGGAGCATAATGGCCGTTGAGGCGGAGGTGGAGATTGTCGAGCACCTAGCGCAGCGCGTTCATGCTCTCCTCGTTGCCGTTCGCCGCCACCACCACGCTGGCCAGGTTGCCAGTGGCCATGGCGCGATTTCTTGGTTGGACTCACTCCTCGACCCGACCGTGGCTAGACTGCAGAGACGAGTGCCTGACGCCACCAATGGCCCTTGCGGGATGAAGCGGGACTCGGCGAAGGCGGTGGAGCTCTCTCCTCGACGACCATCGCTCTAGCAAATGAGCCAAGAGGAGAGGCAAGATTGGTGGCGAGAGGCACACGCCGAGGTGGCGCAGTGGCGGTGGTGTGGCGTGGAGCAGGAGGAGGGCGTCGTGGGAGACCAGAGAGAGAGGGAGGCTAGGGCCAAGGCGGTGGCAGTGGCGGCGAGCCGATGGCGGCGAAGCGACACCATGAGGGGAGATGGCGGCGTGGAGCTCTAAAAATAGGGAAAATTTGATAAAAAAAAAAGACAGTGTGAGGAGTGAGGTAGGAGAAGGTAGGGGCAATTTGGTCCAATACTGATAGAATACGTATACTAGTAGCATTTGTAGGATGTTCCAAGCTTTCCAGTGGCATCTTTCGAATTTCGAAACAAACGGTGATATTTCGCTAATACGATCACTTAGTAGTTGCGTTTATCGAAATTTCCCTATTTATATTATTTGAAACTCTGATGTTTTCCCCCCTTAATTTCTTGGTGTTTTTTTGGAAGGGGAATTTTACATGCTGTTTTAATGTGTTGTTGTGACAGGTTGAGCTGCAGTTATTACTACCATGTCGATGCTGACAGGTGACAACGGGAGCCATTGACACCCGACGGCAGACAATCCAACACTTGTCTCTCTCTCTCTGTATTTAATGTTACACTAGGACAATCGACGGTGACTTAGCGTTATATATTCGCGACGAATCCGGAATGGTTGCTCATTGACGGCCAACTAATGTAGCAACTGCGAGCATCTTCAGTATGTTGAACGATACTGTTATGTTAGTTAAGTATTTTAAAGTTATGCTACGTAAATATTTTAGGATATAAACATTTTTGGGATATATTAAACAGATTTCTACTAATAACTGGGATCTACGTTATATTAAAAAAACTATAAAATAATAATATTCTCTCTCAATCGTACTATCTCCTATATAATTGTTTACTACTCATATGAGTTGTTTAATGTTTTGAATCGACTTCTAAATAGAGTCCAGTTTTATGTTTTTTTTGTTAGAATCGACTCATCCAATCTATTAAGTCGATTTAATGTTTTCTCTTTCCTCATTTGAATCGGCTAAAACACGACATTAGAGATGGTGTTAAGAAGGATGTCTTGGGGTGTACCAACGGGAGTTTCGGAGTGTATTTTTTTTCGGTTCCGGCATCTTACCAAGGATTACCGGAAAGCGGCAAACCAGGTCCAATAACACACGGAATCACAGCCCAACGTAATCTTAGAGTAAGCCCAAGTGACGTACTTGCCAATATCTTGTAAGATACGCTGTTGGCCCAATAACTGCCAAATGGTTGTATTCAACAAGCCCATCAATTGCTCATTAACGGCCAAATTATTGTGCCCATTAGTAGCGTCCTCTTCTCTTCTGCCTCTGCAATATCAGTCACCGCGTCCTCTATATGAACAACACGTTGCACGTTCGAGTTGCTTCCACCAACTGGACGATAGCCGTCGGCAGAGCCTCCTGTGACTCCACATCTTTAAGTCTGAGTTGCCAATCTACCAAGGATTTCACAGGTCTGAGCTTCGTGTGAGCTTTTGCTACTTGCTAGGATAAGGGATAAGAGCAGAAAACACAGGCACGCAGCAAATGTAAGTTTCTTACATTTGAAAACAAGGTCTGATATCATACATAGACCAATAAGATGCTTGTACAATGAGAAATACAATTAGTACAGGGCGTTGCATATAGACCACAGCCCCAGGCTACACATACACTTTACTATGAGGAAAGCTGAAGCTTGAGCAGACAACTACAGATTTGAGAATGAAGAACAGAAGCACGGCTGAAGCCATAACATGTAAAGTGGAAAGAATCAAGCTCCCATTGAATTGAGGAGAGCACAAGCAGCATGCGGATTCTAGCCTCTGTACACGCCGGAGGGGTCCGCGTTTTGAACTATCCAAGGGTGGTCAAGGAGCTTGTGAAGGGGGAGACGGTGCACCGAGTTTTTCACAAGCATCTGCAGATCAAAACGTTTGTGAGGTTCGGCAAAGGATATATATACCTAGTAACCATTTCTTGTTGTGGGAATCAGGACAGGAACCTCTTACCTGTGAAATTAGGTCCTTCGCAGCAGGAGAAACAAATGGTTTCGGTGGAAACTTCAAGTCAACTTTCACTATCCTGAATGTCAATACAGACAGTTTCAGAAACAACAGTAGCTTACAAGTTAGTAACAAGAAGCTAAAACGGGACAATGGGAGCTAAGTGAAATTGCATAAGGGGAACTAGCTGTAGTCTTTCAATCATGAAGGATATATGATAACGTGCAAATCTATTAGTGATGGATAGAAGAAACCGCGGAAATAAAGCACGTCTAGCTGTGGTGTTCAATGCAGTGTTTCTCTCTCCTATACAAACACCATGCGAACTTAAGAGATTGCTTTACAATAGGAAAATATGTGATAAGGTAGCTGAAAAAAGGCACCAACTAGCACAGGGTATAGCTCATAAGACAGAAGATATATTACATAAAACAACATCTAAAATGAGCGTGAGATTCATAAGGAAAACATTGGATCAAGAGATGGACAAGGTAACAACGAAATCACTGCATCCTGGAATTCATCATGAGTTACCTTCGGTATGTTTCAGAGTGCTCTTTTGCTTCAAAAGGTGGGACCCCATAAAGGAACTCATAACACAGGATCCCCAAGCTCCAGATGTCGACATGGTAATCATGTTCTGTCTTCTCCACTGGAGAAATTGCAACAGGTTTAGAGCCAAGGAAAGCAGCTAAGCACTAGAAAATTAAAACAGCTGGGGCATTTTTTAGCCATGAATCAATTGTGACATGGAAGTAAAAGGAAAGCAAAATACCCATTTCGGGAGGCAGATAATCTAATGTACCACACATTGTCCTTCTTCGGTTGAAGGTGTGGACAGACCAACCAAAGTCTGCAATTTTGAGCTCACCCTGTTCATGGAAGAATATAACTATGTAAATACCAGAGAGCATACAGCCCAAGATCATCAAGGCTGAAACAAAATAATGTAAGTACCTGGGCTCCAATTAAAAGATTTTCTGGTTTAATGTCTCTATGGATTACATGCTTCCCGTGAAGGTAGATGAGCGCACGAGCCAATGATGCAATGTACTATAAATCAGGGAAATCTCAGTTACTACTTTTCGAGGAGTATATAGGGGCAGAAGTAAGTTTCCAAGTATATGCGCGGAGCATCTACTTACAGTTGCTGAGCGTCTTTCAGAGAAATGCTTGCACCTCTGCAACTCCTTGTAAAGTTCGCCCTTTGCAGCATACTCCAAGATTAGGTAAACACGGGTCTGCAGAAGCCATATGACAGAGAAATGATGACGAAACGAGAGGAGAAAATGAAGAAATAATAATTTTCTGTATTAGAGATGTGTCTGTCTGACCTGGTCATAAAAGTACCCATATAGGCGTAGAATGTTGGGGTGCCGGAGATGACTCTGTATCTCTACTTCACGGCGCAGCTGATGCTCTACCTGAGATTGCTTCAGTTGGCTCTTGAAAAGAACTTTCAAAGCCACAATGTGATTACTCTGTGTCCATAGAAAGAAAATAGTGGTAAGTCTTCACTGATCACTGGAATGATTAGATAAAGCCGAAATGGACAACCATTCTCAAACATGCATTTTTTAGGTAACAAATATTAACAATTGCAGGTGACATCAAAGAGCTTTCACATTCGACAACATTCCTGCCATCTTTAAGAGTATATTTAGCACGATATAACATAATAGCAGTATGAAAAATATCCATCAAACTTATACCTTAATATGCACGATACAGCATCCACAAACTAAACTGAAAAGTAGGTAATCTGTTTCTCCTTTAACTATTTCATTGTGGAAAATATTAGGCTTCTGAAATCGGATGGACAAACGGATACATACATATAGATAAACGCGTGCTTCCTACTTTCAAACCCAAAAGGCACAATAGAGCAGCAATATATTTCAATGCCAAGCTTAGTCATAGAGCAAGTAGATCTGAGCTCTAATTACACCATTAGATACAGTAGTAGATCTTAACATATTATGATACTGAGCTAATCAGCTCCTGGCAATCACAATACATAAAATCCTTCACTTAAGTTATGATACTGAATTAATCAGTGCCTAGTACATAGAAAAAGAGGGGAAATGTAGAATAATAATGAACATAATAATCTACGCTGGCTCATGAGAGAAGAAAACTAAAACATCTTAGTTACCCTCTTCTCTCTGGCCAAGTAAACATGGCCAAACTTGCCCCTCCCAAGTGGTTTCCCAATGTCAAAATCAGACAATACCCACCGCTTCTCCTCCTGCGAATGCGGCGAACCCTACAGCAAGGCAACAAAAATACATCATTACCATTCCATTACACTATAATACCCTCAAGATGCAATTTTTAACCAAGCAAACTATAACAGGAAGCCGAAATAGTCATGAATCCTTGTCGGCCCACCATCTAAACACAGATCATTCCAAAGGGGCATAAATTTAGGGCTGGGCCACTGTTATTTAGTCGCACGACTAGTCGACAAGTCGGTACACAACCTCCGACTAGAGTCATCGACTCGACTAGACGGGCTAGTCGCCCGATTTGCCGGCTAGTCGCGACTAGTCGAGATTTGCTAGCCGTCCGACTTGTTTTGCTGGCCCACTGTCAGGTGAGTGACTTGCTATAGAACTTGTAAGTCATCAACTCATCATCATGATTATGTTACGACCAAAACGACTAGCCATTCATCAAGATTTGTTACTCATCATCGCGACTAGCCATTCATCAAGAAAGATTTGTTACAATCAAAACGAGTAAGTCATCAACTCATCATCATGATTATGTTCTTCTTCTTCTTTTTATTTCATGATTTACAATATGCATATGTGTTTAATTGCTATACAACTTAGTATATTACATGCCCTATTTAAATACTTTCTAGTATGTGGACTAGTCGTGGCTAGTCAGTCGACAAGTTGCCCTTCTTGCGACTCGACTCGACTTTACGACTTAATAACCTTGGGCTGGGCAGATCGAGAGGAAATTGAAGCATTAAATACTAATCAGATGATCTGGTGAACCCTAAACGTGTGCCAAAACTGATGGGTTTATTCACTTTTATGGAACCCGAGATGCAATCTTGAACCAAACAAGAAAGGAGGACGCGGATTCTTGCGATGATTGAGATAAAGTAGCAAACCCTAACCATCGGGTCACCAAAAAACCTTCGATAGAATGGATTGCACATACGAACCGTAGGAACGCGGCCACGAGGGAGAAAAGCAGAACAATCTTCTTGACCCTGTCGCGTCCATGAAAAGGAGGGAAAAGGAGAGGAAAAGCTCCCGGATTTGTCAGACAAGACCGAATCGCCACCAATACGAGCAAGAACACGAGAACACAACCACCCTAAGAACACCACCACACCAATCCCTCATCGAATTCCACGAATCCACAGCTACGCACCAAAACCCCCCAAATTTCCCCGCAAGAACCGCAGAAAGATCCGGCCGGGTAGGCTGGGGAGGGCGACGAGCAGGCATACCTTCTCCTCGCTACGCGAATCGGTGGAGATCGCCATGGCTGGTGTAGCGGAGGAGCGCAGGGGAGAGGGCGAGCGAGAGGGCGGGGAACGCAGGCGAGTTTGGAATTGGGGAATTAGGGATCGCAGATTTTGGGGGGCTTTTAAGATTTGGGCGGAGACCTCAACGGTCGAATTCTTCGCCTACTGTACTGCCTGCGTGCCGCTCACGTGCGCGGCGACGAGCCGTTTATGATCGCCTACGTGGACGTGGACTTAGACTTGGCCCCCCAAGATGAGAAATCTAATGATGAGAAATCTAATGGAGCAAATTAGCCAATGGGCTACCGTAGCATTAGTGTGAGTGGGCCGTGACGGCCTGGGCCTTATATAAGGGCTTAGGTAGGACCGTAAACTTCACCGTTTCGACTCGTTTGGAGCTCGGGAATTTTTTTTTCTTGATAACCTAGGATACGAACCGTTAACTATTAACTGTGAATTTCATGCGTCCCAAAACATAAAAGTACGAGTATATAACATAAGAGCATGTACAATAGTGTAATATCAGTTGTTTATAAGTCTTGTCACGTAGAACACGAGATAAGGAAGAGGTAGCGTAGAGAATTGAGTCATCTTTCATACGGTAGTCGTCTGTAACACGATAAACAAGATACATTGTACCTAGAGGAGTGTCGACGTTTGTGACTTTCGTCACAGAATGAGCAAAACAAGAATATAAAAGAAAAATGAAGATTACTATCTATTCGCCAAAGAAAAATGTGTATTACAAAGAGTATGCTCTGATTACAGGGAAAGTGGCCATGAATACACGTGGATTAGGACTTGGATCTGAATCTATGTTACAAGGGCACATAGGTCAGACTATTTATAATTTTACAAGCGTCAGCAGTTTGTCACAGTGGTGCCTCTTCGCCCAAGGGTTGCGCCTCTTTGAGCCAACAGTCGCGTCTCTTCGTGATGACCGTTATCATCGATTTCTCCACGTGTAGCTGTTATTAACCGCACATGGGTAATGCTTTCTATGACCTCCTCCGCGGGGGAGTGGTCCTAGAGGAATCCATAAAGGAGGTCCAACTGAGCCTCTGGGAGAGGTTTCGGGAACAGTCAAAGGAAATACTTTTTAGGCCCACCTTCCGACTGCTTGATTGATCTTGGACTCAGAAGATTAACTCAGACCCAGTAAAAATTTGGCTTATCTATAAATAAGCAAATAAAGATATACTCGAATAATTGACTAGTCAACAATCCTCGTTAGTTAGCCCCTCAACTTTAAGTGAAAATAACTTACTTGAAGAGGTTTTTTTTACTAGAACTGAACTTGGTCAAGAAGATAGTTTTACTTGAGTTGTAAATAACTATTTCTCTTAAGAAGTAGGAGCGTGTGTCATATATATTTATGAAAACAATTCCCGAAAGGACAAATACATTTTAGTCTTCATCGATTTATTAGGAACAAACTCTAATAAAATCTTATCTGTTAAACTTTCGTCTGGTTTATTTAATTCCACCGTAGGTTACTGGTCTTATAAATAACAACTAGAAGGGCAAAAAGAAAAAAATTCCTTCAGATATTTCCATCCTCAAAGCTTCTCATGAGTAAGAACTCATATTGCTTTGGCATTTCTCTTCCTATGGTTGGAGCATACAATAGACAATCATCCACGGACTAAATTGACTTTTCGACCACCTTTGTTTAAGGTGGTCGGACAGTCAGTTTGCTTCATGGATTAAAGTATTTAAGGGATTGATGGAAGGAAATCCCGATGATCGGGTGATCTTCTTTCGAGATGTATATCGAGGTAACTTCTATGTTTAAATAGTTTTGTACCTTTCCACCCACCATGGATATGGGATGAAGATAACTTTAAGAAAAAGAAAAAGAAAAAACTTTGCAACTACTTTTTCTTACACATCTCTGACGCGCGAAACAACCTCCTTGACCAAACGTGACTTATCGTGTCACCGCTAATCGAGGCACAATTGTTACATCCTTGAGGTAGTGGGTTTTAAATGCACCAAGGGTATATATACGGATCTTTTACATCTCCTTAGGCATGTTTTTACCCTAGTAGTTTTTTACTTTTCCTTTTCACCGAGCACTTTTCGTCCTCCACGAACCTTCGAAAAGAAGGATCCCTCAGTCCGCCATTGAACCAAAGCAATGGCGGGATGGAAATCGTCAATGCTGACAGCGGGGGAGCTTGAAGGACTGGAGCAAGACGGACATCTACTAGAGAAGGCTCTTATCGAGTGGCGTGCATCGGGGAGGGAGATGGAACCAAATCCTCCGGCCGGTTTCACGGTACTTTTCGTGCCCTACCTCTGGGTAGGCCTCCGTTTGCCCAGGAGTGATTTCCTATCGAAGTTCTTAATCATTATGGAATTGAATTGGTTCACCTTGTACCGAATTCAGTTCTAGTACTTAGTGTTTTTTCCCACATGTTTGAGGCGTTTTTAGGGACAGCCCCTAGTTTGCATCTGTTTAGGTTTTATTACCAAATCATTCGCAACAAGAAAGGTGCTGGTGCTTTAGCTCTCTTTATTTTAAATTTCAAGATGCCAACAAGAGGATGTTCCCCTTCTTGGCTACCAAAGATGCCAGCCAGACATGGAGCAAGGAGTAGTTTTATTCCGAAGTTCTGAAAGAAAGTAGGATCACTTACAATTGCAATGCACCACCGGAGTGGTCCACCAAAAGCCGAGCTGCTGACAAGGAGATCAAGCTCTCAGATGATGAGAAGAGAGTGGTCCAGGTGACCAACAACCTGGTAGAGGGAGGTTTAACTGGACGAAAGATCGTCTATGACTTCCTTAAGAACAAGATCTTTCCCCTTTAGAAGAAGGAAATACTATCTTGCAATTGCGATGTCCCTGAAAATGGTGTAAGCTTATTCATCTTTTTACTCAAACTGAACTTTCATAGTTAAAGTAAAGTAATTTTTCATTACACCGGAGCTCTTTCAAACGATGAGGTCCTAGCTAGGACCTCAGTCCTATTAAAGGATCAGGTTCCAGAAAAGGAACCGATAAATATAAAGGAGCAGCCTCCAAGCTTGATTGGGGGGGACTTTATCACTTAAGAAAGATCGCACAGTGGTAAGTATTCATAGAAATTAACTAGACATGAGAAGCGAATCTGCTCATGTCTAATTTATATGTTTCTGGATAGACAACATCAAAGAAACGTCCCATCTCAAATGTCGGTGCAAGCTCTTCTCCTTCTTTGGCAAAGAGTGCAAGGATTACTTCCAGATCTCCTATTGCGCCAAAGAAGATAAAACCCACAGCTGTTTCAACTTTAGCTTCTCCAAGACCTCTTGCTTTAGTTCCAACTCCTCCAAGATCTTCTACCCGAGAGGTTTTGAAAACAAAAGTTAAGACTTTCATTTTCTGATATGTCTCTAACCCCCAGCCAATATCTTCTATATCAACTTTCTTGGCTGAGGTGGTCTAGGGTGAAGGATTGTCAGAAGAGTTTGAAGAAGAGATCCCTCTTCAGAGGGCTCTAAGGCCAAGGACCTCCTTGCCCTTAGTTCCCTCTTCGTCAAAGCAAAGAGAAATCCTACTTTCACTATGAATGAAGACTTTATGTCGGTTTTTAGCGAAAGTAGCTTCGAGATTGAGTAAGTTCTTCGATTATAATTTTATAATTTTGGCTCAAACATGACTAATCCTCTCTTTTCTCTTTAGCCTTCCTTTGCCGTCAGACCCGAAAAGGGGACAACTGACTGCTCAAAAACAATTTTTGCCACAAATTGTATTGGCATCAGAGGAATCCCTAGCAAAGGAAATTCTGCCAATGGAAGGACCTCCTGGGACCACTGAGGAAGTGGTCTAAGACGCCCTGGCGACGACTACTGGGACATCCCAAGGTACACCGCTGGACATGGAGGTCCAAACGGAGAGGTCCTCTCTAGAGGATCGGATGGAAGAGGTGGTCCATGAGACCACCCGTTCAGAGGAGGTAGTCTATGAGACCATCGAAACTCAAGATGAAGATAATCATATATTGGTAAGCTTTTTATCTTGGTAATTTTACTTTGAATTTACCAGTATAAACCTGACTCATAAGATGTCTTATGAGCCGCAAAATATCAGTAGTGATCCAACCAGAGGAGCTTTCTGTCTGGTTCAATTGGATCAATCTGAAGATGAAATTCCTCTGGGAAGTTCTCCTTCCAGAACCAAAAAGAAAGACCTACAAGATCTCATGACATCAAATAATTAACTTATGCCTCTGTTCACTTCAAAGGGAATGCTTTCTAGCGAAAGCCGGACAAGAAAGTGATGAATCTGCACTTCATGCTATTAGATTGAAATTATCTGAGGCGGAGAAAAGATCTGAGATGAGTGCGATGGTCATGGCAGAGAAGGCCAAAGAGATCTGCCTCTTGACTCAGAAAAATGAAAAGTTACAAGAGATCCTGAGTAGACAATCTAAAGAAAGTCATGATCTCTTTGAACAGAACAAGATGCTCATTAAGGAGAGAGAAGGTAAATAACCTCTCTTTTATTTCTTACAAAGCATTTTGTTCTATTATTTGCAATGCAAAAATTTTATTCTCCTTTTCATTCATTCTTAGAACTAGAAAAGGCAAAAGAGGATTTTCAGAAGACTTCTTTTAACAAAGATCTTCAGATTCAAGACTTGAAGGAAGTGGAGAAACGATGTCGTACTGCCGTACAAGAACTTAAAAAGAAGGTAGAAACCTTGATGAAGGCGGGCAAGGAAATTACTACGGTTACGGGAAATAGCTTTTCTCGGATCTCGACTTCGCTACGAGAAATCGCAGAGCAACTGAAGGATCGGGTAACTCCTCTCACAACCAAGATGACTTTGGACTAGGGGTGGAAAAAAAGCTCGTTAGTAGGCTCGTTGGCTCGGTTCAAAATTACTCCAATTAGACTCGTTATTTGATCAAATATTGAAATTAGTCAATTTCGAATGAAATTGGATTTCACCCTGGCTCGGCTCAGCTCGGCTCGTTAGCTCGGTCATAAAAATACTTTCAATATATATATATATATATATATATATATATATATATATATATGTCAATTTCAAGAAAAGCTCGATAAAACGACTACCTGACTCGTTATCCACCCCTACTTTGGACGACCTTAGAAATGACATTTATACTCAAATTACATATATTTAGAAATGCATACCTGCTATGAAGACTACCATATATCAATCTTTAACGAGAGCAATGGGTCAAGCTTTAAACCGAGTCTTGTTAAAGATTGATCTCTTTTATGGTGATTCTGTCGATCTTCAGAAGCTTGTCCTTGCACCCAAGTTTAAGATAAAAGAAGTAGGTATTGCAGCCCAAGCCAAGATCACACCAGTGGTGGCAAAGATCATCAGGAATATTGAAGCTAGTACTCCTGCCCTTCCCTCAAGTGCTCCTGGCTCAAGTATTAAAAAAATGACGTTGTAATGATACAGATGTTATGTTTTAAATTATATGAGATAATAAAAAGATTTTGTGTATGATAATTATGATTATTTATCGAAAGTTGACTGACTTTGTCTTGCAAATTAAATTTTTGCAAATTGAAAGTCGTATATTTTACTATGTGTAGCCCCCCGCCTGGAACGCTGTGTCCGACAATGGGAGAAGTGTTTCGGGCGAACAATTGTGCTAGGACCAGTATATCTATTACAAAACTAATGATCCAAACCAGTGTGTATTCAGGAAGATGAAGTCAGACTGTTGGGCTCTTATGCAATGAGAATTGGCTTATAGAAGAGGTCCAAGACAGTTACCATTTCCTAAATATACACCGATGGTCATTTGATAAGTAAATACACTATGATCCATGAGCAAAATTGATCAACCGTAGGCACTTACAAAAGATAGTGATCATGTATGCGAAATGATACGAAAAAATTTATATTGAAAAAGTCAATATAATAATGGTAATAAAATAACAACTGAACTTATATAATATAGAAAAAAATACTTATACATAGAATTTTCGAAGATGTTCAATGTTCCACGTGTTAGATAAAACACGACCATCTTCCAAAGCTAATCTAACTGATCCTAGCCTAGTGACAGAAACTACAATATATGGACCCTCCCATCTGGAGGACAACTTATTTAAGTTGGCTTGGTTCTGGATGCGTCTCAAGACCAAGTCACCCACATGAAGTGTTCTTGGACGAACCCTTCTATTAAAGTAGCCTCTCAGCTCTTGCAGATAGGTAGCCAATTTTAATAGTGCGCGATCACGTCTTTCTTCTAGCATACTAACGTCATCTTCACGCAGATCTCCCTGATTTATTTGATCTAGGAGGTCTATACGTGTGGAGCCTAACTGAATCTCACTAGGTAACATTGTTTCTGCACCATAGACTGTGCGAATAGTGTTTCACCGGTTGCTCTACTAGTAGTAGTACGCAATGCCCATAGGACGGAGAAAAGCTCTTCCATCCAACTCTTTGAGCATGCCTTAAGGTGATTAAAAACTCTTTTTTTAATACCTTGCATAATCTGGCCATTGGCCCTTTCTACTGCTCTATTGCTCTATGGATGTGTCACAGAAGCAAAATAGATTTTAGTGCCAATTTCATCGCAATAATCTTGAAACACATCACTAATAAATTGGCTCCCATTGTCTGCGATAAGACGACTGGGTACTCCAAATCTTGTAACAATGTTTCGTACAAGGAATTTCTTTGCTGCTGCAGCCGTTATACGAACGACTGGCTCAGCTTCTATCCACTTAGTGAATGTATTGATGGCCACAAACAAGAATTTATACCCATCGGGTGTTTGTGGTAGTGGTCCAACTATATCAATGCTCCAAGTCGAAAAAGGCCATGACAAGAGAATAGTCTGTAATTGATAAGATGGTTGGTGCACTTGCCTGGTATGGAACTGACACTGCTCACAGATCTTAATAAGGTGCATGGAATCTTGTAGAGTGGTGGGCCAGTAATAGCCTTGCCAAAAAGCTTTGCCAACCAATGTTCAATAGGATACATGTGTACCACACAAGCCCCCATGGATTTCTTTTAGTAATTTTATCCCGGAGTCTTGGGATATGCAACGCATAAGAACACCATGTGCTCCCTTCCTATACAATGATCCTTTGACCAGCTTGTACATACGTGCTCTTCGAATTAACCTATCCTTCTGTTGAGGATCACTAGGCAATGTCCCTAATGCAAGATAAGTGGTCAATGGTTTTATCCACTTCGTATTTTGCTCGATGATCCCGACCTCTGAGGTGGTGAAGAATCTAGACCCGCCATTGTGAGTTAATGGAGTATTTTGGTTATTAATGACAAATCTATTTGTGAGACTAACACGTTTATTGATATATCTATTGCTTAGTCTAATTTGGATAAGAAGGTGAAAATCCAAGAGGTATGCATTCGACATCATAATCTTATAACTTGTTGCATTCCTCAAATCCAAAATATAGGTTGAACTCCACTATAGTTTGACGTGAATATGTGCATATGTTCTCATTACACATTCATGTATGTACACATCTAGGGGGAGTTCACTCTATGTTTTGTGGTTTCATTAGTATTGATTTATATTCCTTTATCCACAAATATTAAGGATCTTTACTTTGGAACATATCATATGAGTATACAAAACTTGTGTAGTTTATACTTACTCATATTTATTTACATTCAATTACTTGCAATTGTGACGGTTGTCATCAACTACTAAGTGGTCACAATTTAGCACTTAAGTGAGTTTTGCCATTTGAGCCAAATTTATTCACATGAATAGGTCCATAATGGTATTAATGACTCATACATAAAATTTGATGCTCTAAAATTCTTCATATGCTTTTTGGTTCTTTTGTGGAAGTTTCATCAAAATAAGTTTCATTTGCAAAATTAAAAGATTAATTCATAAAAACTATATTCATTAAAGTTTCTATCTTCTATCTCATGCATAATGATCCTAAATGTCATTTATTTAAGTATAAAACTAGGGATCATTTGCATATCTCTTCATTCAAATATCTATCCTTGAAGTCCCAAAAAAAATCGGAACTACCGGCGTTATTCCAGCGGTACTACCGTTTTCCTGTAATACCGGCCATTCAATTGCGGTACTACCGATTTTTCTGTCAAGATAGCTATTCCAATTCAATTCAATTCTAAACCTATTTTGGCTGCTTCCTTTGGTCAGATTTGATCCTTGTTGTATTCACTAGCTACCCTTAAGTGCCTATTTGACTCCATATGCCATTTTGTTCGCATTATGATTTTCTTTCATAAAAATGGTATTCTTTCTAAGTGGTTGCTTCTATTGATCATCTTGACCTCGGCATGAGACTCACCCTTGTCTTTACAAGTGGTATTCTTTCAAGTGATATCACCTTATCCATTTAAGTGGTATCTAATTTCATTCCTTGCCGATCTTACCTCTCTTGACCAAGCTCAAGTACTCTTCGTGTACGAGTGGATTTTTTTCTCTTATCTTTGGATGCTTTCTTTGAAGATCTTTGCGAGAGAAGTTCAAGAACTTTGCCATTTCAAGTCTTGTCAACATGTGGTATCTACAAGTGATGCTTAAAGTATATCTTTCAAGTGTGATGCTCATGAAGACAAATAGACATTTTTTCGGTGCTTATTGGCAAAGGAGAAGAATTTGGTTACAAGTGGTAATAGTCAAATAAGAGAGTTGAAGTCATCATAAGTTTTGGATGGATCTATTTCAAAGAGATAACAAAAAAGAAGATATCGATTGGATGGAGAAAACCAAGCTTTTGTGTGTCAAAGGAGAAGAAAAGATTGTCAATAACAACCTTTGTGTAAGGAGGAGTTTTCTTTGTGAAAAACATATTAAATATTTTGGGGTTATTTTTTTTAAAAAAAGGGGTAATCTATTATACGGGAAAATTTATTTGCAAAGACTCCTTTGGCTTCAATATATTTAGGATTTTTGGTGCTTAATGTCAAAAGGGGGAGAATGTTTTGGGAGAATATTTGGATTCTCTCTTGTGTTTTCATCTTATTCCATGCATAGTTAGCCTTGTGTCATGCATGCAAATAGTTAAATAGCTTAAATTCTTATCTTATGTTGATTTATATCCAAATATTACTATTATTAATGGATTTGTCATCAATCACCAAAAAAGGGGGGGATTGAAGAATCTAGACCCGCCATTATGAGTTAATGGAGTTTTTTGGTTATTAATGACAAATCTATTTGTGAGACTAACACGTTTATTGATATATCTATTGCCCAGTCTAATTTGGATAAGAAGGTGAAAATCCAAGAGGTATGCATTCGACATCATAATCTTATAACTTATTGCATTCCTCAAATCCAAAATATAGGTTGAACTCCACAATAGTCTGACTTGAATATGTGCATATGTTCTCATTATACATTCATGTATGTACACATCTAGGGGGAGTTCACTCTATGTTTTGTGGTTTCATTAGTACTGATCCATATTCCTTTATCCACAAATATTAAGGATCTTTACTTTGGAACATATCATATGAGTATACAAAACTTGTGTAGTTTATACTTACTCATATTTATTTACATTCAATTACTTGCAATTGTGATGGTTGTCATCAATTACCAAAAAAGGAAAGATTGGAATATCTTGTCCCACCATTATGAGATAATGGTATGTTGTGGTAATTAATGATAATCATGTTGTGGGACTAATGTTTTCCATGAGTTGGATGAATAGGTTATGTCCCATGATGAAAGAGACTTTGGATGACATCATGAGTTGATCATCAAGTCAAGAGAAGATCCATCATGTGTTGATGGAGGGCAAGTGATGGATGCATCATGTGTTGATGCATATCAAGACTCGGGATAAAGAATGCCATTATCTGTTGATGAGCATCAAGTCAAGATCCCGAAGTAAAGGAAATCATCATGTGTTGATGATTATCAAGTCAAGAACCCGAACTTGAAGTGAAGATGTGCGTCATCAAGCTTCAAGTGTTTGTGCAAGGCATAGGTATGACTAGCTAGGGCTAAGGATTTGTTCCTAGTCTTTTACCGGTCTTGTTGTTTGGATAGAAGACCGGATTTTTAGTATAGGTTGCCGTACTATTAAGAGGGGTCTTGATTAGTAGCTTGAGTTAGTCATTTGTTGATAGCTCATTATGTTTGCTCTAGCTCTCGTTAGCATGGTGTCAATATTTGCGAATGTGTTTTACAAATAGTTGAGGCTCATGCTTAATCCTTGTAACATGTGACTTTAGTTTGCGAATGTGTTTTGCAAACGAGTTTAGTCCATGCACCTTATTCCTTGTGGCATTGATTTTAAAAGTCGGCAAATGTGTTTTGCAACTTGTTGAGAATCTTGCCTTTAACCTGTGTTTGCATCGCGCTTCAATTGGCAAATGAGTTTTGCATTGAGAATTGAAGCAAAGAGAAAAACCTCTCTATGGACCGGCGGTCTGACCGCCAGTACCTAGTGGTTGGCCCGGTGGTATATCAGTCTGATCGCCTTGGTTGGAACGGTATGACCGGCCGCCTGTTACCGCAAAGATTGTACGGTAGTACTACGCTTGTTCATGGTACTACTGTTGTGCGGTAGTTCCGAAATTTATTTGGCGGTACGTAAATTCCAAAGAGGATGTTTTTGCTGATCGCCCTTGGTTTTTTCGAGCGGTATGACCGCAGGCAAATGGGCGGTCTGACTGGTTTGACCGGTCTGACCGGCCATTAGTTGGCGGTCAAACCGTCAGTGAGTCCAACGGCTAGTTTTATAGCCGTTGGAGTTGGGGCAGTCAGACCGGCCATTAGTTGGCGGTCAGACCGATTTCCCCCTGATTCTTTGGAATCTTTCCCCCAACGGCTAGTTTTTATGTGTGGACTATAAATACCCACCTTGGCTGGTTGTGGGTGAGTTGCTGGTACTATATTCATTTCCATTGAGCTAAGAACAAGCCCTCTACACTCTTTTGTGCATGTGTTGCACTTAGTGAGCTTTGAGAGGCAAACCCTAATTGCATGTGTTGCATTAGGTAGTGGATTGAGTATCCACTTGAGCTTAGACACTTGATTAGTTCAAGTGTGAGTCTTCAACTTGTTACTCTTGGTGTTTGCCGACACTTAGACGGCGTGGAGGCGTCGTGTTTCGGTAATCTTCTCAAAGAAGGTTGTGAGAAGACCCGGGTGTTTGTGAGTGGCTTGGTGTTCGCCATCTCCGGAGTGGAGGAAGAGCAACCCTAGTGGATCGAGGTGTTGGTTCTTGTTGGAACCGGTCCAAGTGGTTGGACTTACCTCGGAGGTGTTTGGCTTAATTTGTGGAGCCGGTCCAATCGATTTTGGGCTTACCTCAACGTGGATTAGGGGAGACTGGCAAGTCTCCGATCACCACGGTAAAACATCGTTGTATCATTGTGGTTTGATTTCTTGTGCTTTACTATATTGCAATTTACTTTGTGCAACTTACATTCCTTGTATTTAATTGCTTACTTGTATGTGTATGATTGCTATCATTTATATAGTCTCATATTGTTGGTGCACTTAGTAAAGGCTAGTTGATTTAAGCTTTAATTGTGCAAAACCGAATTGATTTACAATTTCGCATAAAACTCAGTTTTAGCCAAAGAAGTTTTTAAAACCGCCTATTCACCCCCCCTCTAGTCGGCCTCCTCGATCTTACAGGTGGTCGAACCCATTTCTATTGAAGGTTTTGTAAAGTATTCGAGAAAAACACCTATTGGAACAGGCGTTCATGAGGAACCCAATTTTGATAACTGGTCCGCTAAGGAGTTTTCCTTGCGCGGTATATGTTGGACTTCGAAGTCCTTGAAGTGCTTTTCTAACTTCCTCACTTTACCCAGGTATTGAGCCATTATCTCATTGGAACAGCTGTATTCCTTTGATACTTGGTTTATGACTAATTGCGAATCTCCCTTCACTAAAAGCCGACGGACTCCGAGGGATTTGGCTACTCGAAGCCCGGATAGAAGTCCTTCATACTCTGCCACGTTGTTAGTGGCAGGGAAGAGAAACTATATGACATACTGGAATTGATCACCCTGTGGTGTTATCAACAAAATCCCAGCCCCCGAGCCTTTAAGCTCATGGGAGCCATCAAAATACAATGTCCAATGATCGTCTAGCCCTGGACTTTTTTGAGATTGATCCTCGGTGTTCGTCCATTCAGCCACAAAGTCAGCCAGGACTTGGCTTTTTATGGCTATTCAGGCAGTAAAATGAAGATTAAACTCCCCAACTTCTACTGCCCATTTGGCTATGCGATCTGTTACTTCTTGGTTATGAAGTATATTTTCAAGAGGAAAAGACAAAGGTACTGTGCTTTTGTGATATTGAAAATAATATCTCAGTTTTCTGAAAGTCATCAAAATAGCATAAATTAGTTTTTGGACCTCAGGGTATCACTCCTTTGGTCCGTGTAAGACCTCACTTACATAGTAGATAAGCACTACACTGACCACATTTGGCGTTACTGCCAAGTAAACTAGTAAAGGTTCACCTTCTAAAGGCGAAACCAATACTGGAGGATTTGAGAGATAAGCTTTTAAGCCTTCAAAGGCTTTGTTAGCTTCTTCAGACCATCGAAACTCCTTATTACTCTTGCGGATCAGCTTAAAGAAAGGTAAAGCACGTTCTCCTGATCGAGAAATGAAACGACTAAGAACCACCATTCGACCAGTTAAGGCTTAGACCTCCTTCACAGTGGAAGGTGGTCGTAATTGTTCGATGGTTCGAATTTTCTCGGGATTAACTTCAATCCCACGAGAACAAACAAGGAAACCAAGCAATTTGGCAGAATTAACCCAAAAAGTACACTTTTCAGGATTAAGTATTATTCCATGTTTATTTACATTTTCAAAGGTCTTTGTGAGATCCTTCAAATGGTCATTCTTAGTACTACTTTTTACAACGAGTTCATCTACATAGGGCTCTAAATTATGCCCCAGCTGACCGCTGAAGGTTTTCTGTATCAAACGCTGGTACGTGGACCCAGCGTTTTTTTAACCCAAACGACATCTTGACATAGCAGTAGACGCCGGAGGGAGTGATGAAAGCAGTCTTTTCTTCATCTTCTTTTGCCATGCTGATCTGATGGTATCGGGAATAAGCATAAAAAAAAACTCATCAGTTCACAACCCGCAGTGGGATCAACTAATTGATCAATGCGAGTCAAAGGAAAGTCATCCTTTGGGCAAGCAATATTTAAACTGGTAAATCTACGCACATGCGCCACTTACCGTTAGATTTCTTGACCAGGACCGGATTTGCAAGCCACTCGGGGTGATCAACCTCCCGAATGAAGCCAGCTTCAAGGAGCTTATCGAGCTCTGCTTTGATAGCTTCTTGACGATCCAGGCCGAAACGTCTCAGTCTTTGTTTGGCTGGTTTTTTCTCAGGTGAATGGCTAGCCTGTGCTCAATCACATCCCTTGGGACTCCGGGCATATCAGATGGCTTCCATGCAAAGACATTCGAGTTGGCTCGGAGGAAGGTGAGGAGCTCGTCTTCCTATTTCTCACTTAGTCCCGCGCCAATCTGGACTGTCTTGGATTGGTCATCGGGGCTAAGTGGTACGACTTTTACCTCCTCATTGGGCTGAGGAGTGGCCTTGATCTTCGTGGACTTCCCTTTTTTTTATCCTCCAAAGTAAGATCTTTCAGAGGCAACTAATCGACAAGTTCTAATGACTTACGATCACATAAAAGTGCGACGGCCTGGTCACCTTGCACCACAATTACGCCCTTTGGCCCAGGGATCTTAATCTTCTGGTAGACGTGGTGTGTAGCTGCCATGAACTTTGTTAGAGACGGCCTTCCTAAAATAGCATTATAGGCAGACTCAAAATCAACCACTTCGAAAGTAATTAACTCAGTTAAAAAATTAGTAGCCGTACCAAATGTTACTGGTAAAACTACTTGCCCTATTGGTGTAACTGACATACCTGACACTATCCCATAGAAGGAGCTTGTCATTGGTTTAATCTTAGAACGAGGAATTTGCATCTCATCTAATGTATTAATAAATAATAGGTCTAAAGAACTATCACTATCTACTAATACTCTCTCTGCTCTACAATTACTTATGGTAGGGGAAACTACTAATGGTAATTTATGAGAAACAAAAATACCTTTAGGGACGTCCTCCTTAGTGATGGTCAGGGAGGTCTTTGACCACTTAGGGTATTCCGGACGATCAGGTGGGATTTCAATGCTGTTGACGTCCCTCCATGCCACCTTGTACTGCCGCTTAGAGGTGTAGGCGGCCGAACCCCCGTAAATAACATTGACATGGTGATCCGTCCTTTGAAACGACATTTCCGTGTCCTTGTCATTGCTTTGGACCACTGGTGGTCCGTTATCTTCTGGTGGGATAGGCATCGGACCTTTTCCATTGTAAATTTGTAATAATCCTCCATTTGCTTCTGCCAAGTACGGCAGTTGCAGAGGTCATGACTAGGAACTTTATGCAATGGGCACCAGCGCTCATTGCTCCTGAACGTACTCGCAGATCGTGGGGCAGTTTGGTCATTTGAACGACCTCCTTGCCTCCTTTTGGTCCAAGGACCTTTGTTTTTGTCATAGGGTGGTCGCTGATCAACTACTGCGACCTCCCTGGTAGACTGCTTGGACCTCCCCTTCTCCTTGTTCTTAGGTTTTCCTCTACTGCTCGTAGAGCCTTTGGACCTCTTGGATTTCTTTTCTTTGACATCCTCGAGGCCTGGCTGAGGAAGGGTGGTTTGTAACACCCCAAAGTTTCAATCTTGATTAAAGATAAAACTTAAATATTTTCCTTGAATTTCTGGATTTTTAAAAAGATTTTTCCTATTTATTTTAAAGGCGAAATAATTTATTTGCAAATATAAATATCAATGTTAAGTTGAAAATATTTTATTTAAGCCAAAAATGCCTCAGAGAATTTATTTGAATTTTTATAGAATTTTTTATTCTATTTGCTATTTTCTAAAATCCTAAATGAATTAATTCTATTTCTGAAATTGTAAAATCACTAAATATTCGGAATTCCGAATTGGGCCGAATTCCTTTAACCGGTCCATTTCTTTTCTTCTTTTCTGCCCTTGTCTAACTTCTTGAACCTCCCTTTCTCTCTCTCCTGCTCATCTTCTTGCTCCTGCACTCACCACTTGCAAGACTGGTCACGGCACAGATATCTTCCACGTTGCCACCACCACCACCTTGCTTCCGCGTGCGCCACACGCGCCGCCCCACCACCCCCACACTTGCTCAAGGCCAGAGTCTGGCCACCCTTGCCCGCGCCGCTCCGCCCACACCGAGCTGCCCCCTCCCCTCTCATCTGCGCCAAAGAAGAACAACCGAGCTCCAAGTGCCGCCCGCTCGACCGCCATGCCGCCTTCACCGCGTCGGCCAGCCGGAGCCCCTCTTCGCCCACCGGCCGCTTTACGCGGTGTCCCTCACCATCCCGAGTAGAAGCCCCCAAGCAATCGGGAGTTTCCCCCACCGGAGCACCGCGCCGGCCCTTCTTCCCCGATTCCAGCCAAATCCTGCTGCCCCTGTCACCCCTCCTCGCCCGGTGCATCTCCACCCAATTCCTCCCCACTAGAGCCCCTCCACACCTCCCTCTACCTCCCCCCATCACCTACTTCGCACCGTCCATCTGCAGCCATACCGCCACAACAATGTCATGGTGATACCTCACGAGACAAGAATCGAGGCAGTGGGTGGCGGGAGAACCAAGAAGCCCAACTCGCATTTCACTTCTGCTGAATGGGCCAATTAGCTTTGGGCCGCATGGAAAGATATGTAGTAGACACTAAAGTACTCGAGTCGTTCTATTATATAGCTGGCCTGCGTGCCGGAGGAGGATCATGCATTTTGTAAAGACTGAACCCCTTTCCTTCTTCTAACGATCTTCCTCATACTTTTCTCCTCGTGTCCAATACTGCCTCCCCTTTGCTGTTCTGCTTCCAATACTATCTTCCCCAAACCCTATACGGATCGTAACAACTGGTATCAGAGTCGACAATCCTTGGCGACAGCAAGCTGGAGAAGGCTAAGTACCAGACGCGTGCTCAAGAGAAGACGCTAGCGATGGAGCAGGAAATGGCGGCGCTCACCCGAGCGATTCAGACGTTAGTGGAATCCGTGGGTGAGATCAAACCCGTGGTTCTGGAGTTGAATGAATGGAAGCCAACCATGGTATCAGCGGTGAATGATTTGCGTGGTGAAGTTGGTGAGCTGCGTGATCAAGTCAAACAAATGACTCGCGAACCAATTCCAGGTTCCAAGACAATTGGATTACCCCCTTTGTTGCCGATTCCAGAACATCTTAAGCACAAGGAAGTAAATGAAGAGGCCGATGATTGTTACGGACTGAAGGTCTATGGTGCCTCAACCCAAAGTCGGGGCAAGGCCATGGGAAATCACACCCCCGAGTTATCCCCGAACAATGGTATGTCAGGCTTGAATTATTTACCCTTGCCTACTCGTGATTCGTGTGATTTGGGACATAGATCCTCGGGAGGCTATTATCAGCATCATCCAATGCCTCCGAAACTTGATTTTCCCAAATTTGATGGAGAGAATCCAAGAGCATGGAGATTAAAATGCGAAGCGTATTTCAGAATTTGTGATACCCGGCCAGATATATGGGTTAGTGTAGCCACTATGCACTTTGGGGGAAATGCAGTTTTATGGTTGCAATCAACACAGATTCATACCAGATGTTTCGGTTGGGAGGATTTTGCTGATGCGGTTTGTGTGCGGTTCGGAAGGGAGGAGTTCCAGCAGCAGCTCCGTCTTTTTAGCAGGCTTAAGCAGAATGGCACAGTAGCCGAATTTGCTGAGAAGTTCAATGCCTGCATGCACAATCTTATTGCTCATCATTCGTGGGATCCAATGTTCTTTGTCACGCAATTTACTGATGGGTTACGCAATGACATTAGAGCTGCGGTTGTTTTGCATCGCCCCAAGGACTTAGACACGGCAGTGTCCCTTGCTTGTTTACAAGAAGAAGTTCTAGATACTATGAGACGGGAGGTGCGTCGGCCGGAGTACCCAATGAGTGGAAGAGGTCAAACTCGGACGGCGTTGCCGTTGCCAGCACTGCCGGGAAGGTCATCTAGTTTCAATGGGAATAGAGCGGATGACAGAAGAGGGGTAGAGGGTGCTCGTGCGAATGGGTCTGATGATAGAATGTCAGCTCTCAGGGCCTATCGAAGGGCCAAAGGTTTGTGTCACACTTGTAGTGAAAGATGGAGTCGTGAGCACCGATGTGGTCCCACAGTGCAGCTTCATTTGGTCCAAGAGTTGTGGGAATTGATTCCAGATCCAAAAACTGAGATAGCTCTGTCAGAAGCAGGAAGTGCTCAGGAAGATGAAGTATTGGCCATCTCTGCAGCAGCTACTGGTGATACTAATAGTGAATCACCTAAGACAGTGAAACTTAAAGGGAGTGTTCAAGGGCTAGAGGTCGATATTTTGATTGATTCGGGAAGCACACATAGTTTTATTCGAGAAGCACTAGCCCACAAGCTCAAGGGAAAATAGGAGTCTTCCAGAAAGTTATCTGTCAGAGTAGCAGATGGAGGAGTTTTGTCTTGTGAAGGGGAATTTCCAGATTGCCCGTGGCAGGTTCAAGGAGTTGAGTTCATGACGACACTGAGAGTGTTAGCCATTGGTTGTTATGACCTGATAATTGGGATGGACTGGTTGGAGGAGAATAGCCCGATGACCATTCATTGGCGCAAGAAAACTCTGTCATTTCAGTACAATGGTAAAAGAGTGTTACTCCGGGGTCGGAAAATTGATAACCCCCATAATCTGTTATTGACACATCAGATAGAGGAAATGACTAATACCGCCCAGTTAAATGTCGTGACTACAGAAGCCTGTATTCCTGATACTATTCAACGTCTATTGTCGGAATTTTCTGAAACTTTTGAAGAACCGCAAGGACTACCGCCCCAGTGCGAGTTAGATCATTCCATTCCGTTGATGCCTGGAGCTCAACCGGTTAACCTGCATCCTTACAGATATCGGCCAGCACAAAAAGATGAGATAGAGCGTCAAGTAGCGCAAATGCTCAAGCAGGGAACCATACGGCCGAGTGCCAGTTCTTTTGCTTCGCCAGTGTTACTTGTACCAAAGAAGGATGGCACGTTGAGATTCTGCGTGGATTACCGCCACTTGAACGCGATCACCATAAAGAACCGTTACCCCTTGCCGATCATAGAAGAGTTGTTGGACGAATTGGCCGGTGCACAATGGTTCTCTAGTTTGGATCTGAGAGCCGGCTATCATCAGATTCGGATGGTTGGAAATGATGAACACAAAATTGCTTTCAAAATGCATCACGGCCATTATGAGTTCAAGGTTATGCCATACGGGTTAACCAATGAGCCTGCTACCTTCCAAGGGTTAATGAATACTATTTTGAGACCCTTGTTACGCCGGGGAGTGTTGGTCTTCATAGACGATATATTGGTTTACAGCAAAACTCTAGAAGATCATGAAGCTAAGTTGCGGCAGGTGATGGAAGTTATGACTAACCATACATTGAAGCTCAAGCGATCTAAATGCGCCTTTGCTCAAAGACAATTGACCTACTTAGGCCATATTATCAGTCAAGCAGGTGTTGCTACTGATCCAAAGAATGTGTCAGCAGTTCAGAATTGGCCAATACCATCAAACATCAAACAAGTGAGGGGATTTTTGGGTCTAGCAGGCTATTACCGAAGGTTTGTGAGAAACTTTGGTATGATTAGTCGCCCACTCACTAATCTGCTCAAAAAGAATGTGGTTTTTTCTTGGACTAATGATCAGGAAGCATCTTTCCTGCTTTACAAGCGACTCGAGTTCAAGACCGATTCGGCATTACCCGATTTCACTCAAGTTTTAAGTAGAGATCGATGCTTGGATAAAGGAGTAGGTGCAAAGGCTTATGCAGAATGGACACCCATTGGCATATTTGAGCAAGGCATTGGGACCAAGGGCACAAGGATTATCCATTTATGAGAAAGAGGGTTAGCCATATTGTTTGGTCGTTGAGCATTAGCGAGCATACACAATCGGCGAATTTATCATTCTGACGGACAAATAAGTCTAGTTCATTTGGGGATCGGCGATTGACTACGCTTTAGCGACAAAAGTCATGACCAAATTGCTCGGTTTGCAATACCGTATAGTTTACAAGGTGGGTACCACCAACAGAGCAGCGGACGCATTGTCACGAAGAGAAAAGGGAGACAACACAGAAGTTGCAGCAATATCTACAGTGGTTCCAGACTAGATGGAAGCTATCGCTAAAGGCTATCAGAGTGATCCTCAGGCTTGTAAGTTGTTGAAAGACCTAATGGTGTCCGGTAATGGGACATCCAAACTTCAATTAAGCAATGGGATTCTCAAATTGGGAGATAGAGTATGGGTTGGTGATAATGCAACAGTGAAGCAAAACATATTACATTCACTGCATTCCAGTGCCATTGGGGGCCACTCCGGAGTTCAGGTAACTTATCACCGAATTAGAAAACTTTTCACGTGGCCTGGTCTGAAACAAGATCTTCGTCAGTTCATATACTAGTGCTCGATATGCAAACAAGCCAAGTTGGAACATGTGCGTTATCCGGGTTTATTGCAACCTCTCCCAGTTCCAGACCATGCCTGGCAAATTATCTCAATGGATTTCATTGAGGGGCTACCTCGTTCTGCAGGCCTTTCTGCAGGCTTCAATTGTATTATGGTTGTGGTGGACAAATTCTCAAAGTATGGCCATTTCATCGCAATGGCACATCCATTCACTGCTTTCCAAGTGGCTCACTTGTTTGTGCAGCATATCTTCAAGCTTCATGGATTGCCTCTGTCCATCATTTCTGACAGAGACCGGGTGTTTACAAGTTTATTGTGGAAAGAACTCTTCCGAGCTGCCCAAACACAACTAAGAATGAGTTCCGCTTACCATCCACAGTCGGATGGGCAAGCTGAACATGTGAATCAATGTGTTGAAGCGTACCTACGCTGCTTTGTTCACGCGTGCCCAAAGAAATGGTTCAATTGGTTATCATTGGCAGAATATTGGTATAATACAGCCTTGCATTCGACTCTTGGAAAGACTCCCTTTGAAGTATTATACGGCTACAGTCCTCGGCACTTCGGGATCAAAACAACATCAGTTTGTCAGAATCAGGAGCTGTCGGAATGGTTGAAGGACAGGAGACTTATGACCGAGTTATTGAAACAACATCTTAACCGGGCAAATCAACACATGAAGATTCAAGCAGATAAAAAAAGGTCTGATCGATCTTTTCAGGAAGGAGACTGGGTTTATTTAAAACTTCAACCATATATTCAGAGTTCGGTTGCTGCTCGAGCTAATCATAAGCTAGCGTTTCGGTTTTTTTGGCCCATTTCAAGTGGAAAGGAGGATTGGTGCAGTGGCGTATAAACTCTTGTTGCCGGCAACCTCGTTAATTCACCTAGTAATTCATGTGTCTCAGCTCAGGAAAGCAGTGCATCCGTCAGTATTGATACAATCAAAACTTCCTGATGCAGATAGTGAAGAACAGATTCCAATCAGAGTGTTGCGCCGTCGACTGCATGACAAAGGTTCGACTACCACTACGCAAGTTCAGGTTCAATGGTCAGGATCCGTGGCTCCGACACCCACCTGGGAAGACCTAGATGATCTTCGAGATCGTTATCCACAGGCTCCAGCTTGGGGACAAGCTGGAACTGGAGGGAGGGGCAATGTCATGACTGATACCGCACAGACAAGGGGAGAACTGAGCCAGCGGGTGAGCAGGAGAACCAAGAAGCCCGACTCGCATTTCACTTCTGTTGAATGGGCCAATTAGCTTTGGGCCGCATGGAAGGATATGTAGTAGACACTAAAGTACTCGAGTCGTTCTGTTATATAGCTGGCCTGCGTGCCGAAGGAGGATCATGCATTTTGTAAAGACTGAACCCCTTTCCTTCTTCTAACGATCTTCCTCATACTTTTCTCCTCGTCTCCAATACTACCTCCCCTTTGCTGTTCTGCTTCCAATACTATCTTCCCCAAACCCTATACGGATCGTAACAGGCAAGTCGCCCGCGCCGGCTCGAGCTCGCGCCGCCAGCTCATCCCCAACCCCCTCCGCCTTCGCCTGTCGTTGGGATAGATTCCCCGCACCTAGGCGATGCTCGTGCTTGCCCTAGTCTTCCTCCCCTCCTACTCCGACGTCGACGCCCCCTTTCTTCTCCACGACCGGCCGCCGCGAGCCACTTCTCGGCTGCCACCATCCCGCTCCGGCTGCGTCTCCACCATCCACGGGACGGCCTTGGCACCACGGTCCCATTTTGGTTACCTCCAGCCGCCGCCATGCCCTCCTTCGCCGGCGCCCTGCCATGCTCGAGCCGCCTCCGGCTATCCTCTGTTCTGTGATTTCTTTGTGTGCTCTCTGTGTGTGTATGCATGACAGAAGGGCCCCATCTCTCTCAATTCCTCTCTGGTTATATGAGTGCGTGCGTGCTTGACTGCTTACAGGTAGAGCAAATGACAGTGAACCCATTCCATTCAGTAGATGGTTAGTAAGTAGAGAATTAGTGGAAATGATTAGTGATTAGTTAGCCAGATAGTGCAATATCAGTAGGGCCATCTCAGTAAGCTAATTGATAGTTAGTAGAGGTATGGTTAAGTTAGTTATCAGTGAACAATAAGCTAAAAGCTAGTGCTTCATTAGTGTATGATTGTCAATGGATCCACTGGAATAGGTTAGTAGCAAAGTAAGCCGGTTACATGTTAGTTGGTTTTTACATAAGCAATTGACAGATTGTATTTTCTTATAGTAGTAGTTAGCACAGCATGTAGTGTATATGAGTAGCTGACTATAAGGCTTGCAGGTAAGGTGGTTAGTTAAGGGGATATGATGCAATCACCCATTCCTATCTTTTTCCATCTCTCTCACCTCCGTATGGGATCCACAAACATCAGCATTTCTTTTATCCCCAATGGAATATTCCAGTATATTCCATTTTCTATATCTTCTATCGTTTCATGTGATTGCCATCTTCCGGACGTTCGTTCTCCCTCATACGAACTCTGATTTCTTCTATTCTTATTTCTAAATTTATATAAATTTAATACCTTTCTTTTGGTTCTAATTTGATATTTTTTTTGGATTTTGTTTGGACTTGTTGTATTTATTTGGCTCTTTTCGTGCGTGTAGATTCCGGCGTTCCTGAAGAATTCCCGGACCCGTCGACCGAAGCATATTAAACCGTCAATGAAGGCAAGTCGTAGACCTTTGATTATGTCGTCCCCATTTTATAAAATTATATTATTTTATATCAACATGCATTGCTAAGTTTATAATAAATGCTTTCGGGAATAGTTAAATGCCTAATTGTCATTATGTCTCCTTGTATAATTGATATTGACATGTTCCCTTGAATGACATAAATCCTTGAACACCATATAATGATTAATTATTAATTGGAAAATATTGTAATACCAACATGGGTGCGTATTATGCTTAGTCATGATGGGATTTATGATCACATACTCAAAGAATGATAAATTTGATTTAATAATATATGGAATCGTGGCGAAGCCACCATTGATAAATTTTTTTTGTGTCATGGTAAGGGTTGTCATTTGGCCGGGTTGAACGAAAATGATTTATGCTCGGGCGAGTGGGCAGTGGTGAAGGTGGGTGCGGAAGCACTTTGGGATGCGGGTAGTCTCGCCTGAGTAATCACTAAGGACTTAACTTTGTGCGCCATTGAGCTGGGCCATACCGTACAACCACATGTCTAGGGTGGGGTGGACCTAGCTAACTAATTAGCAATGTTTTGATTTGGTTCTGTTTGGGTTGTTGAATTGGCGCAAGAAGGGGCCCAGCATGGCGAATCCTTAGCGAGCAGAACTGGATCAAAACAGAACTTTGTAAAACCTTTGTGATAATCACTTAGTCACACGCCTTCGAAAGCGTGTAATATCTGACATTATAAGATGATTATCTCTTGTGGGTCAAGCTGTATAGCCTCTGCAGAGTGTAAAACTATTCGAATAGCCGTGTCCCCGGTTATGTACAATGCCTGGTGATTTCACACGAGGGGTATATTTTGATAAAAATATTGGAATGGTTTGGTTGGGATTGGAGTGGTCAGTTGTGGTTGATGATTGAGAAGTGAACAGGGTGATCACTAGTCGTTTCAAAGAACTTGTTTGCTTATGTATTTAATCATTCAAATTATGCTTTTCAATCTATTTACTGTATTTACTGTCAATACTGCTTTATGCAAAATAGCCATAAAGCCATCCTTGTCAAGCCTTGCATGAATACTATTTGCATACATTTTCCTACGACTTGCTAAGTACTTTATGTACTCACGGCTATACACCATTTGTTGATCAGTCACCGAGGAAGAATCAGGAACCGCAGAGTTCTACGAGGAAGAATATTTTGAAGACCAGGCGAACTAGGTCGCGTTCTACACTCGATTGCCTGTGGGCATGTTGGGTGACCACCACGAGATGTTTTGGTTTCCGCTGCAAGTTATCTTTTGTCGTTAAAGCCCGACGCGCCCAACTTTGTAAGAACTGACCATAAGGTCCTTTTTGCTACTAAATAATATTAATTTGTCTACTTCATTGATATTTTATTGTATGGTTATGATTGTTACTGATGACGTCGCTGTGTGAGCTAGCTACTGATCCAGGGACTAGTTCAGATATACGCAGAGGGTCTCGGGTCCGGTGATCCGGGTCCCAACATGGTTCCCTTATCCACCATTCGGTTCCACTCTATTGCCTCATGGACATCAGAGTACCGATCTACCATGTCGAAGAGTTCTAACACGGACTTGGGCGGATTGATATTGAGGTCTTCTGTGAACCTTTGATATCTCACCACCTGTTTAAAATCTCAAATCACGGAGTCATCAGAAACATTTGTGATAGTATTACGAACTTCTATGAAACATTTTACAAATTGTCGTAAATTTTCTTCGGGGGTTTGGCGGAGTCAATGCAAATCATCCTCCTTCCCCGGCTTTGCATAACAACTTTTGAAATTATTTTGTAATGCATTAGGAAGCGTCTCCTAGTTATATATGGATCCCTCAAGCTAGTTGAATAGCCAGGTCCTGGTGAAACCCTTTAAAACTATGGGCATATAATTAGTCATTACCTTATCATCGCCTCCAGCAACCTGAATGACGATAGTGTAGACTTGGAGAAATTCTGACGGATTTTGCATTATGTCAAAAGTCTCCATACTCCTAGGCTTGAACTTCTCCGGCCAGGTAACATTTCTCAGTCCAGAAGAAAAAGCTTTGCACTCTGCATAAGGTCCGACACTGTCGTATATTACGACGATTATTATGACCAACAGGAGATCTGGGACGTCTACTACATCCCGAAAAATGGGTGTCATGCTCACCTCGGCCTTGAACATGACGGCTAGGAGCACCATAATTTCGGTCTTGCCTTCGTCGTCCAATCTAGGACCCTTCTAGGTATGAGTCCATTTGGGAAATCACAGTAAGCGATCGGATAGAAATGTTCTCTGCCGCATCCTGTAGCTCTTGTGCAATAGCGCGCATTACTTGCACTCCTTGCTCTAGAGTTAATCCTTTCGGAGGGCGTGCGATAGCGCTTGCTAAGTAGCGAATGCGTTCCGCAGGGGGATCCTCCTGCATGGGGGTTGGTAAGGTATTTGGTTCTCTTACCATCGTTGCCCGCGGAGGTGACATATGCATCGCCGGTGGTGGCACCCTCGTTGAGGAGCTGGGGCGTCTTGATAGTAGTGTTCACGAACCTGCGAGATGTGCGCTTGTGTGGCGGCACATATCTCGGCTTGTCGGGCCTCCTCCTCTCATTGGAGGCGTTCCCGTTCCTCCCGCTCCTGGCGTTGCCCTGATGCTTCGGGATTATCATCGGGATTGGGTTGATTGTCACCAACGGTGGCGATCTGACGACCGCCGGAACAGGCAGAAGGGGTGAACATGCCATCGTCCTCTGAGGAAGAGGACGAGTTGTACTGTAGGGTGAATAGAAGATTCTCCCTAGATGCTCTCTCCAGGCCTTCAGTGTGGAGGCTGCTAGTGAGATCATCATGGTTTGCTGGGCTCCAGGGACTTTTCGAATCTCCTCCTCCAAGGGAGACAGGTTCGGGATAGTACTAGTCCACAGCGGTACTTGTGAACGAAGGCACGACCGGTGTAGAGCCAGCGGATGCGGATTTGGTGGGCGAAGGTGCCTTAGCAATGGCCCCGGAGGAACCATGGGTGTTGCCAGATACGAGGATGAAGTTTTCCTCCATGTCGTCATCATAGTCGGAAATATCGAGGATGCTTTCTTCTCTCCAAGTAGGCAAATTGTGATTTATCAACAAAGCATGGGACACATTACCAGAATTGAGTAGGCGAAGATGATGATAGCCCTCCCCACGGACGGTGCCAGCTATCGACGTCTGGGACTCTCGTAACAGAACAGACAAAACAAGAATATAAAACAAAAATGGAGACTACTATCTATTCGCCAAAGGACTTAAATAGGTGAATGTGTATTGCAAAGAGTATGCTCTGATTACAATGAAATTGGCTATGAATACACATGGATTAGGGCTTGGATTTGAATCTATGTTACAAGGGCACATAGGCCGGACTATTTATAGTTTTACAAGCATCGACATTTTGTCACAGTGGTGCCTCTTCGCCCAAGGGTTGCGTCTCTTCGAGCCAACAGTTGCGTCTCTTTGTGATGAACGTTATCACCGATTTCTCCACGTGTAGCTGTTATTAACCGCACATGAGTAACCGCTTTCTAGGACCTCCACCGCGGGGGAGTGGTCCTAGAGTGGTCCTGGAGAGGTCCTGGAGGAATCCATAGAGGAGGTCCAACTGGGCCTCCGAAAGAGGTTTCGAGAACGGTTAAAGGAAAGACTTTTTAGGCCCACTTTTTGACTGCTTGATTGATCTTGGGCCCAGAAGATTAACTCAGGCCCAGTAAAAATCTGGCTTATATATAAAAAAGCAAATAAAGATATACTCGAATAATTTACTAGTCAACAATCATCGTCAAGGAGCTATCTATAGAGACATGGAAAAAGATAAATCATTGTAGAATATGTCTTTAGTGTTGTCTATAGATGACATAGAGGGGGTACTATAGACATTAGTTGTCTATACCATTATGCATGCCCTAAACATTAGGTTGAAAGAAAACTCTTTTCACAATCACTTCCTCCAGAAGAACTGGCCATCACTTACTTCCAAACACTTTGACAAAGTACGACTGCATAGCACAATCATTTGCTCGAGTCATCCTTATGAAAGGAAGTAATAAGCTAACTTGATGATGATTCACAAAACACATTGCGTACACTGATGCATGCATCCCCCCGGAAAACCAGTATACACGCAATTCTCACACAATAAAACAAATTAAATTGTATACTCCTACTAGCTATCGCTTGCAGGCCAAGAATCTATCCTTTCATTAAAGCCCGTGGAAAGGCCGGCTTCTCGTGCGTGCCATGTCGGCAAGAAAATTTCGGCCATTGGATCGCCTCTGGCTTGGTTCAGGACCGTACGATCGACTTCATCCGTGCGCCTGCCGTTTATGCCATCGGGTCGCGCTTGCCCACTCTCGGGCTGTCCGATCGGGGACGCGCGGAGTGCTCCGCCTACCCGAGCCCTGCTGCCGCTCAAGCCTGCCTTCCTCCCCTTGTGCGCCGCCACGGATTCGTCTCACCCTCCGCTTTCTCATGCCCGGCCGCCTGTCTCTTTCCCGCTGGTGCTTCGCCTTCTCTCTCCCACACCTTCCTCCCCTTTTGCGCCGCCACAGGTTCATCTCGCCCTCTGCTCACTGCCAACCTTTTCTTCTTGTTTGCTTTGATGCCTCTTTTCCCCTACGCCGCCGCCCGTCGTCTGCTCTACCTTCATACGGTTTGGCCCTTCTTTTGTGTGGCATCGCCGCCTGCTTCAGCCAGTTGAGTGCTTCACCTTCATCGCCTTCATTTTACTCGATTGTGCTCTTTTCCTGTTTCTATTGCTCCGATTCTACTTAGTACCTTTGTCTTTTGGTCTTTCTGTAATCCGATGTTCTTTACACAAATTAGCCTCGCCTGTTCCTTACTCCATCATTTGATTTGCATGTTTCATGCTCCCAGATCCGGTTGATGCGCGTGCAGCACCTCAACGGCCACGGTGGAGAGCAAGCTCCTTGTGGCAGAGGATGGTGCTGGCGGTCGTGCCTGAGGCGAAGACCCAAACAAAAGGAGTATACCTCATACCATACTCAAACCGTTTGAAGAAAACAAGGTTCTCACCTATGCTGCAAAGGTAGGTTGGATAATTCTTACTCCCAGATGAACAGAAATCGCAATATATTTTTGCTCCTATCAATTTGTTCTGAACCTATATGGCTATCTTAGCACAATGGCCAACTTTCTGCTACTATTATTCTGCTGCTGTAAGCAGTTTTTTTTGTGATACTACAGTACCAAATCAATTTTGTTCTTAAGAGATTAACAAATATACCAACTTACAGGAATAACCTTGAAGGTTCAAGACCTTCTAGAAGAAGAGAAGAACTTTTGAAAGATTTATGTTAAGGCGTCGTCCTTCCTTTCTATTCATATTAGTGTCAAAGCCTCAGTTTTACCTGGTGGTACTGATTGCCACTGTTTTATACTTGAGGTATGCATTAGGTTTTTCACTACTGAGTATGTCATCAGTTGAGAGTCGAGACACCAATTTTACCTGGTGGTACTGATTGCCACCATTTTATACTTGATGTATGCATTAGGTTTTCCACTACTGGCATAGAAGATTGGGAAGTATGGGCAGTGTTCTAGCTTAAACGTAAATTCTGTCGAATAGTGAAAAACCAAACATTTTGTATCAACATACTTATTTATTTATAGTATTTACTGATGCTCATAATACTGCTTCCCTTTCATCCTTGGCAGGGTCTATCTAGGAAGGATTATGAGCAGAAAAAGGAGCCTGTGGCAAATGAGATTATAGGAAGGCTTGAAAAGAGGCCGCTTCTCGGTCTTCGTGATTCAAGAGTACTCAAGGAGGTTTGTCCTTATAATCCTTCCATGTTGGGATTCTATAGGTATTTTCTATCATTTAATTTTGACTAATTCTTGTTTGAACTTTAAAGTGATGGCTAGCAGTCTTTAAACATGGAGCATGAGAAAGGCTTTACTAGCTAGCAGTGCAAAAAAGATTACCTTATTAACTATGTGTTACTCAACATGATTATGGATTAGTCCATCAGAACAGCCCATCTGATGGCAAGAGCCAGAAGTGAACTTTGAAGCGTTAGGTTCGCGATATTGCGATTTTCCCTTTAACTTTACATATTTCAACCGTGAAATATTAGTATGTTGTAATCATGTTTATTCTATCTAATCAACCAAATCTCTGAACGTCCTCTTAATTAGTTCATGTTTAATGTCATGGAGCAGATGGGTTTAAAACTTTAAATGCTTGTTATTTCATGCATCATTGCAGTCTTTAGTTAAACAGGGAGTACATGAGGAATCGGCGATAGCTGCTTAGTACAGTGCAGTTCTCATCGGTAAAACTGAAGCGCGTAGACGATTTTCTTTCTTTTCATTCCCGTGCATGCCTCTATTTTATGTTTTCAGTTGGAATGAGGGCTCTGTTCTGTTTTTTCCTGAGCTTAGTGGTAGATACGAGGAAACCAAAGCCAAAGGTACGGATAACTATGACCGCGAATTGGAAGAAACTATTGAAAGATTAATAGTTGAGTGCAAAAGGAAGATCCAAAGAGCCCTTAAACGTTTGGAGGAAGACACTAAGGTAGCTATTGCAATTTCTATCACTGAGGTTACAAAGGTACTTTCTGTTAGTTACTCTTTCAGTCCCATTAGTTATGTTTGACTGTTTCATTGTGGAGATAAACTAAATGGTGAAATATAATATGTACTTGCAAATGCAGAGTAAAAAAGTAAACGAGTTTTCCAAACAAAATAAGGAGAAGATGAAATAGATCGCCGCTTTTGGTAAATCTGATGCCATCCTTGTCCTTCTTTTCAAGTTTCATCATGTCCACATGACTACGAGGTGTTCTTATTTATGGACACAGGTGTTGGTGTGAATGAGATGGCGACAATGCTCATTGCTGTGGTCAGGATGTAGTCACTTATCGGCTATCACGAACTAAAATGTTTGGGCCCCGTGTTAAATGGATAATCTTAAGATAACATTCCTTAGTGCTGACTATATTTTTTATTTATAATACGCACCTAGCCTCCATCCACCATTATAGAAAGAGTCTTAGTTTTTTTAGGGTATAGATGCTTAATAAATTCAGTGTCCTATTTTTGTGTCATCCATTGTTATTTTGGTACATGCTTTGGCATGATCTTGCACCAATTTGTCACATGATGTCTTGATGTTTCCAGATGGTTGTCATAATCAAAAGGTGGATCTTGATTGGAGAATTAGCGCCTGCTAACCATGCTGAGTGTATACCGTGCTGCGAACAATTTCTACAAGTCCACACAGAGTGGCAGGTTTGTACCTGTCGTTCTTCAAAAATTCCAACTCTTTGTATTGCACAGTAATGCCGTTCTTGCCCTTTTCTCTGCGGCAATTCTTTTTTGTTTCCATTATTGTTCTACATGCTAGCTTTTATGAGCCGCAACGTTCTCCATATAGAATTCTCCTAGCCTGCCCACTCTATAGAAATACTTTTTGCTACTCATGATAACACTATGTCGCTAGCTCTATAGGTGTTTAATACCTGTACTTAGATCTTGATACAAATGTTCATCCCATAATTTAATTATTGGTTTTCTATTTTGTTATTTCACCTCAGGAGGGAACCTACGTCTCCACTTTTGATTTGTTCTAGATAAAATATGAACCTTCGCTTATCTTTATGCTACATGATCTTTATGCTATAGGTAATCATGTTGCCTCTGATGATCTTCACATATATACACTGAAGAAGCATGCTTTTTCCTTCCCATCATTAAATCCAGACCACATTATCTTTTTAAATTATAGGATTATCGTCTGCCTCCCAGCCCTTTTCCTTGTGCTCCTGTTTTTCAGTTTGTAGGTTAGAGATTCCATAGCGCCCCTTATAGTACCACTTCTCTCTAAAACTACACACAACACATCTGCCTAGATTACTACCTCCTCACTGTCTATAGTCCAAGTTCCAGATATTGAACCTCCAGTTCAGATAAGTAACATACCAATTCATGCATCTCCACTGAAACATATGTGCTCTCATTCTAATGAGGTATCGATCACTATCAAAGCACATGGCATTTCTGTAAAACAATAAATCCTATGTTTATTTAGATTAGTTCATTCCTATGTTTATTCAACTTAGTTGTACAATAATGCCTGCTTGTCCTAAAAATTTGCAACCCAGCCAACAAACACCGCAAGATATCGAACAGTTCATGCTTTTATGTACATACACATATTTCCTTTGCTACTTGCCTTTTATAGATTTTTGCTAATCATTTCCATTGCTACTCATGCATAGACAGAGGCGACAAACTTGGTTTCTGCTAAATGCAAAGCATATGAATATACAACACCTGCAACTGATTCTAGTTCACCAAAAAGGTTAATGAAATAGCCTATGAACGTATCATCATATTGCTAATCTTAGTATGTTGTCTGTCTAATACAATTGTTTAAACGTTTCATGCACACCGAGAAACCAGGCCATCAGCCATGAGAAAGCTAGAAATGGATGAATCGACGATAAAAAACTTGCAAGGTATTCTCTTAAACTGTTCAGTCCAAGATGCAAACACACCAAACAATATATATACAATTCCCATTTCTAGATTACCTACAGAAAAGATACTAATACATCTGCTATCCATATTGTAGGAATGCACCATAAAACAGAGGTTGTATCCACCGATTCTGACGTCACGAAGCCAAGTTTCTTTCGAAACAATACACCACAGTAGCAGCAATGGCGCCACCCTTTTGCACATCTAGCATACTATGCTTTTTTATATGCAGACTCCCCACTTCCATGCCACAAACTTATACATTACATCCGTTACACATCGTACCTCCCAGGTTTTGCTCAAAACAGTTCCCACAAAACTTGATTTATCACAAACTGTGAACTGGCACCTACTAGCGTTATATGCTACCTGAAAAACTGTGTAAACACCTATATATCTCCTGTGATATAAATGATATCGTTGCTATCCTTGTTTCACTCTTGCTGTTGTCCTATCCCCAGATAAATAGTTCCATGTTATCTTGCCGATACAAATTTCTAGCCTTGCAGCATGTACTAACGTGTTTTCCATTCCCCGTGTTAAAATACAACTGCTGTTGTATCCATAGACAGATACAATAACAGTGCTAAAACATACTTGCATTTTCGTGTCACTCCAACGAAGTTGCTCAGCGACAATGACTCACAATACAAACCGTATGAAAATTTACTGTCACCACTAAAAACTTGTGTCGCAGCCCTATTTATTGTGCACAAAAATTCCTTTCCTCTGCCTTCGCTACGAAACTTCCTTTGCTTTACCTCTACTGCTATACGTGTACACAAGTAACAACAGTTACCTCTACTGCTATACGCGTACACATCAGTATATACGCGCATAGTTATAAAAAAAAACCTCTACAGGTACACAAGTATATACATGTATAGTTAAAAAAAAAAACCATCTATCGGATGGGCGCGGTATCACGTGCCGGCCCACCTAGTCTATATATATACTACTTGCATTGCACACCACAGGAAGCTACTCATCCAGTTATCCCGCACACATAATGTCATAACAAAGTGGATCGCGATCTAATTAAGAAATTGCTCCCATCTTATCATTCTGCAGGCTAGGTCAGACAGCCAAGCTCCGGCTGACTTAATATATTCTTCTGATTGCAAGGGACAAACGGAGTTTCTTGGCAATTTGGAAGGTTCCTAATCCTTGACTTAATCATCTTCCAAATTATATCTTGCTTTTAAAAATCCATGCATAAGTTTCAAAACAAGAGCTACCAATTGACCCAAGATGTCAGATTCCTTAAGTTCTTTTTTAAGGGAGATGATCGAACACGGCACAAGAGTATATATCGCAACTTAGAAAAATCATGGGTAGCTTGAAATTTTGAACCTTTAGGTAGACAGTCTATTTCAACTACTAAAGTTTTCCGATTGATTCGACTTCAACCAAAAGTACATACAGCAACTATTGAGATGAAAATTACATAGATCTTAAAACAAGCAAAAAGGTCGATGAATGGACAATATATAACGCCCCATTTATCGCGAATAGGCGAAAATCAGGTAGAGAAAAAATAGAAAAAAGATTATCATACTTGACCCCGAAAGTGAACATAGACTGATAGACCTACCAGAGTAGAACCAGGCTGCAAGTCAAGCACCATCCGTACGGAATTATATATGCTAGGACTTGTAGTTTTGAAAGGTCTCGATACGTAATTAGTCGAACAGCGACCTGAAATGACATTTCGCTTTCTCGTGCAGGAATATTCAGGCAACTAGCGTCGGGACAAGAACATTGCGGTGAAGCTTCGCTTTCGGTATAATTAAGTAAAGTCGTTTGCTTAATTAACACTAAACTAAAGCAGGGCGTCTTTTCCCTATCGGGTGTGCCATGGAGCCAAAAGTGGCCTCCGTTTTGATGCATGATCAGCATGACAGGATGACCTGTCTTGCTCTGTGAAGGGAAGTACGGCATTGAACTATTCGTGTTTTGAGTGGATAGGATTAGGGGATTAGGAAGGACATGCATAACAAGAATCAAAATTATTAGCTATGCTATTTGTTTTTTACATGAACCATGCTATGATCTATCTGATCTTGCTTGGGGGTGGGGGGGGGGGGGTATGTTATTTGATTTGATGGATGTGGCTGCTAGCTAGTAATTGGTAGCTGAACTTATGAATAATGTAATTATTTGGTTAAATGTGAAATACTTGAAAAAATTTATAATATATTACTAAATAACTACATGATTCAATACGTCACTCATTGTTAGGCTGACATGTAGACACATGGTCTATATATCAGTGAGACACCAGTGACATATTTTGAAGATTTGAAGTTATTCAATAATATATAACGAATTGTCACAAAATACTAACTTGTAATTTATTTATTTTTTGGTGTTTTTCTGGTGCATTAATGGTTTTCGATATCTAGCTAGCTAGTCAATTGCTCCGACTTCATGAGTACTAATCTACGGGAAAATGGATCGTGAATTCGTAACAGTTACACGCATTCGAAGAGAAATATCGGAAAGTCAAATTTGGCAGAGATGTCAATGAAGGTGGTTGCTGTGGACTTGCCTCCGCTGGCTCCTTCTCTGCTCATCATGATCAAGCTTTGTTTCTTTCATGCTTTCTCTTTTGAAATCATGGAAACGCAGAATAAGGAATGTATTGAAATTTAAAGGCTTTGTTAATGGGAGAAATGAAACTGTAAGTCTGTAAGGCAGGCGATGGTAATCTATCCCCTTGCACCTGATGAGGGGATTATGGGCGTGTTTGCTTTAAAGCCTGCGACAAATCTGCCAGGCCGGACCACTGTCTGCTTGCTGCCAGTTTGATGTTTGGTTTGCTTCCTGCCGTCGCTGCCAGGCTAGGTGGGCTAGTGCCCAGGCGTCCAAATTTGGCGCCTGAAACTGGTGCCTAGCAGGCAGCTCCTTCATCTACTGTTCATTATTTTGATCCAACGGTCTATTTTTTATTTATCAATTTCAGGCACAGATTTCTAACCAAACAACCCATTTTTATATTTGTCTGGCCAAACAGAAATCATATACTTTCCAGGCTACCTCTAGACACCACTTTTTTTCAGGCATAAAATCCAGGCCACCAACCAAATAAGCCCTATGTGTAATTGAACCTTATGAGTCTATGGAGAAGTTAGTTGGACAAAAAAAAAATTAATTGGTTGGTTGACTCAAATTTTTTTAAAAATAATCTACCCTCAAAATTTTCCATCTCATCCTATCTGAACCGTTAGTTCACCATCAAACAATCGGAAATGCGTGCGGTTTGTGACTTGCGTAGTTGCTTAACCACTGCTCCTGGTCATCTTAAATCCTCGGAGTCTAAGGCTGCGTTCCGTTGACTGCATCAAGGTCGTTCACACAAACCAATGCAATTTTTCACCCGTTTGGTCAACAGTACCAAGCCATTGGTGACAGGAGCTCAACAGTACCCAGAGTTTCCTGGCGACAATTCAACTGACGACAGACACACATGGGCTCAACAGTACCCAGAGCTTCATGTCGCCAATTCAACTGGCGACAGGTGTCTATCACCAATTCAACTGACGATAGGTCCCCAGGGGGCTCAACAGTACCCAGAGCTCCCTGTTGCCACTTGAATTAGTGACAGGTCCAGGTGTCTGTTGCTAATTCAACTGACGACAGGTCCCTAGGGGGCTCAACAGTACCCAGAGCTCTCTGTTGCCACCTGAATTGGCGACAGGTCTCTGTTGCCAATTCAACTGGCGATAGGGATCCTTAATTTTTAAATTTGGAAAACCGTCATTTCAAATAGCGATAGAGATCCCGCAAGTCCCCATCGTTATTCCAAATTGTGACACAATCTCCCCAATAAAAGACGCTCGAAATCCAAAAATTCGGGGAAAGCTCACTTTTATTCAGAAAAAAAGAGAGAAGGGAAGGGAGAGGAGTAGAGGAGAGGAGAGAAGCTAACAAAGTGTTGTTCATCTAGTCGCCCACCTTTCAGGTAATTTTTTTAACCGAATAGATTATATAGTTTAGGATGTACGGTTACGTAGTGTAGTATGTTATACATAATCCTTTCCGGTGGGTAGTCTAGTTTTAGATATGTGGTTAATCATAAAAATCTTGTTTACGATGCAGTACGTCAAATATGTCGGATGCCACCAACTTCAAAATTTACTACGGTCAGAAAACTATTCTTAAGGGTCCCGAGGGGATTGATTTGTGTTTATTTCTAATCGACGACCGTGCTATGCCAAGACCAGAGTAGCGTACATAGGACGTTGTAATGCGGTGTTTGTTTCACTAATTCGATTTGAACTATGCTATGTATGATTTGAGATTGAGTTGCCTTGCCCCCCCCCCCCAGCAGCACAGTGCACATATTGGAAGTTAGTGCAGCTCAATGGAACAAGGTCATGGTAGTCATATGTACGCATGGCGAGGAAGGAAGGGTGGGATTTGATCCTTTTGGCCCAGGCTTATGCCAAGTCCACTCCTGCATCGGCAGCTGAACAAGAAATGGGTGATGATGCCGAAGAAGAAGTCGGCGACTCCAGCCACAGCGCGGCACACACAATGACTGAAGCTCCCAGATTTGCTGATGCTGTCGATGAAGACCCTGTAGAAGTAGCTCCTTCAGTCAGGAAATCTAGTGGGCTTGCTGACGAGGGTGAGGAGCTGGAAGCCCTAGTGCAAAGGATCGATCTCGAAGACCAGGACTATATGGCATTGTCAGAAGATAAAGGATCTAACGATGAGGATGATGTGGACTAACAGGTGGTTCCATCTGAGTGGAACACATACCAGTTCGACAACCTCGTCATTAACGAAGGCTCCTATGCGCCGTAGGAGTATGACTAAAACGAGGTGAGGAAAGAAGCTATGTACAAATGCAAGGAGGCTGTGCAGGAGGCAGTCAAATTCCAGGCCTTGTCGGTGTGGCGTATATTCATAGTCGTCAAGTCTAACCCAAGATGCTACGACGTGAAGTGCGACATAAAGAGATGCCCTTGGCGAGTGCAGCATTTCAGCCTAAGTGGGACACCTACTAGAAATGCTCTATAGTGGTCCCTCACACATGTGTCGTCGCTGAGTCAGTGCAGTCCCATAGGAACCTGTCATCGGGCTTCATCATCAACCTCATGTACGGTGAGATCGTGAATAATCTAGGTTTTGAGCCATGATCTATCATTCGGCCTATTGAGGCAAGGTTCCAGTACACAGTCAGCTATGCCAAGACGTGGAGGGCAGCATAGAAGGCATTAGAATCATAGTTCAGTACGTTCGAGGACTCCTACCACAACCACCCCGGGCTACTCTGAGTCATACAAGATAGGAATCCCGGCATTCATGTCGACTTTCAAGATTCCACACATCCAAAGTGGGCCAATAAGAGGGTACTGCAAAGAGCATTCCTCGCCTTTGGTCCATGCATCAATGCATTCCGACACTGCCGTCCAATCTTGTGCGTAGATGATACATTCCTGACTGGAAAGTACGAGGGCAAGATACTGACTGCAATAGCGACAGACGGGAACAATCAAGTTCTTCTCGTAGCATTCACTTTCAATGAAAGCGAGAACACAGACAGCTAGTTGTGGTTCCTAAGGAATTTGAGGATTTCTGTTGTACAGGGTCGTCCAAACGTATGCATCATACATGATCGGCATACGGGCCTGCTGAGTGCAATAACTCAGCTACAACAAGGAGAGAACGAACTATTCACATGGGTGGATCTGCAGAGCAGGTGGTACATGAGGCACTTGGGTGAAAACTTCTATAAACAGTTCCGCAACAAGGACTTGATGAACCTGTTCAAGAGGCTATGCAACCAGAACTTGCAGCAAAAGTCTGAAGTACTCTAGAAGATTCTGGATGAGCAGACTCAAACGAACAGAAGGGAGGCAGAGAAAAGGGCTGCCCAAGCGCTGACCAGGCCCCCCCAAGCATTGCCACAGCTACCCACATATGGTCCCAGTGTGACGAGAAAGACGGGGGCGCATGTGAAATGCTTATCGAACTGGATTAAGCACGAGCCTAAGGAGAAGTGGTCGCTGCTACATGACAGGGTGGTGCTCGATATGGTATCATGACAACCAATCTAGCCAAGGTGTACAACTGGGTCATGCACAGCACAAGGTGTCTCCATTTGGTTGTTATTGTGAAGGCAATTCTCCATAGTACCACAAATTACTTTGTTGACAGAAGCAACAACGCGCCGTCCGTCATGGCAAATGACAAAGTACTCTATTCCACCATGATCACCAAGTACATGGAGGACAAGAGCAACAAGGGTGAGATGCACCAGGCATTCAAGATGGGTACAAGGGAGCTTCGCTTCTAGATAATGTGTAGGGATAAAGAATGCCGTGGGACAAACTGCGAGAGGATTATCCATGAGTGCATGCTACACCGCGCTAGTTGCGTATGCACTTGCAATGTCGGGACCAAAAAATGCAATTCTAGACTCCCTGTGTATACTGCACTAGTTCAGGATCACGCTAGTGCACACAGTGGCAACATCGATGAAATATCATTTCCATATACAAAGATGACTAATAAATAGGCAAATAAAAATAAATATCAGAGTAGCGACCTTAAGGTCAAAGCTTACAATTAATGCCTCAGAAGGCGAATAGCTCAATGAAGCTACAGCAGAACGTAACGGAATAACTTTAGTGAAGCCCATCCATATACCCACATGCAATCGGCTAGAGTAGCGCGATCTAGTTCTCCACGATCCTTGATGTAGACCTTGCTGACTGACGATTCCTCCACTTCTGTTGATTGATTATAGCAAGCATGAGTACACAATCATACTCGCAAGTCATACCACAGAATGCAATTTATAGATGATGGCTTATTCCAAAGGAATGGCTTATGTGGTTCTTTTGGAGAAATGCAACATTTGTAATTTGAATATGAATAATAGATTGAAAGCATAATGTAAAATAAATAAATAATATTAATTTAACAGTTTGATTTCACAAAGAAAACAAAGTCTAAATAGGTTATTCACACAGCCATATGACTTAGATCACACAGCTCCCTTCCCAAAGTTTTATGACAATCAACTCCTCGTGTGAAATCCCCGAGCATGTCCATGACCGTAGACGCGGCTATTCGAATAGATTGATTAAAACTCTGCAGAGTTTGTACACTTTACCCACACGATATAACCAGTGTAGCTAGCGCTAATCATAACAAAATGTCTCAGAAACTTCATCTCAAACATTGATACTCCCGATGTGCTTTACCGCCAGACTACCCCACACAGGAAGCCAGTCCGACACACATCGTTGGATAGGGAAGCGGCGAACCGTCCCGCGATGCGTCTACCTGGTAGCTCACACCTCCACCTATGCACACAGCCTAACCTATTACCTGAGCAATCAATGTCAAGAATTCATAACTTACTAAGTTAGGCCCGTCCCATCAGGCATGTGGTTGTACGAAAGGCCTAGTTCAATGGCACACAAATTTAAGTTCTTAATTGACCAAGGCAAGACTTCCAATTTCTAACTATGTCACACAAATTATTATTCCCATGCACAAACCTCCACCATAACTTAATGTCCACCACTTGCCTCGGTCTAAATCCTTTACCACCCAGTTGGTTAAGTGCAACACATGCCATCAACGAGTAATAGCACATAGTACACACAGTTTTATCACAAAATTCCATAATCACTTAGTCAGGTTTATATTTGCAACTCACATGAGATGATGACTCATAGCATGGCTAAGCAATCTACTCGTATGTAACCAACCTACATTGGTGCTACGATAATGCTAACTAAATAATGAACTAATTTAGGGTGACAAAAGATTATGACATAACAATAGACAAGGTGGATATAAGAAATTGGATTAATAACTACACCCAAAAGCATTTAAATAAATACTTAAAGTAAATGCAATAATTTGAATCAAAGTATTTTGAAAACTGGGTTCAATATGATCAAAGGTATAACTTGCCTTGCTATAGCAATGATGATCTTATTTATCGTTGATATTCTACCTCCTTGATCTTCAGCTCTGTTGAACAATTCCAGAACTTCAATGTTTAACGAGAAAGAAAGCGCAAAACAAACAAAATCCAAAAAGACAAATCAAATAAACCCCAAATTGAAATTGAATGGTACTGGAAGGTAGATAATGAATTTAGATGAATTTAGAAACCTGAATGAGTTCAATCAGAGTTCGTATGAGAAAGAACGGAATCTCGGAACATTGAAATTCACATGAAATGATGAAATTGAGAGAAAAGAATATCCAGATAATATTCCTTTGGATTTAAAATAAATAAAAAGAATTGGAGACTTACAAGTGGGATCCACTAGTAAGTGAGAGAGAAACAAAGGTAGTGGATGACATGTGGCCCAAGTTTACTAGAGAGAGAAAGAGAGATAGAGAGAGATTGACAATTGGGACCCACATGGCAATGAGATGAGTTCATGGTGGAACATGTTCATGAACTATGGACTCGGTTTGACACCTGTGCTGATGACTAGGTTTGGACTTGGATGCCACATGGGCACATAAACTTAGGTGGAAGGTGAGCTGGCTGCCACATCAGCGGAGGAAGAACAACAAGGGAGAGAACAGAGAGGTTCTGGAGCTTTTGACCAGCGGCGGTGGAGGTGGCGGCGAGAGTGAACGGAGGCGAGGGAGGTGGCGATGAGCAGCAAAACGGAACCCCACGGGCTTGAGGATACCCTCGGTGGCGGTGTCTTGGCATGAGCGGCAATGGGTCACCAGCGGCAGCGATTTGAGTGGCAGGGAGCTTCACGGCTGCGGAGGAATTGACGATTCAATGGCACCCGAGGGAAACAAGGAGAAGCACTGGGTAGACGGCGATGCAAGGAACTTCGGGAGATGCTCGGAAGGTCTGGAGGTTGATCAAGCCGGTGGCACTAAAGAGTTGACCGGAGATGGAAAGGATGACCGGTGGTGGAGAGAGGAGAAGAATAGAGGGGATCAGACGAGGTTGACAAAAGACACATTTTGACGCGCTAGGATAGCAAGGAGGCTCACCGGTAGAGTAGGTGATGCGACCGGAGCTTGAGGAGATGGGGTCGATGGCGGTTTGGTGCACTTCGGCCGAAGATGATGAGAGCCCTTCGAAGAACGTGGCGAGGCAAGTCCGTCGGTGAAGAGGATGCAGCCTGAGAGGGACTCACAGCGATGAACGTCAGTGAAGAAAAGCTTCGGTGGCCGGTCGACTTGATGACAAAATTTGGTAACACGAAGATGTACCCGAGACCGCAATCATGGGGCTTCGGAAGAGAGAATAGATGCCATCGCTTTGACGCATGTTGGGGTCTTTATGTAGACACGGAGAGGGAGGAGTTTGAGAAGAGGCTGGCAAGCAATCGTGCTTGACATGAACATGAGCTGGCGCAAGGACTCCCGGACGAAGACGAAGTCGACTTGGGATCACCGGGCAGAGAAACAACTAAAAAGGAAAAGGAAGCTGTGCGGTTCGGACTGAGAAAAAGGCTGGTGCGACCGACTGGGCTCTCGCGCGCACGAGGAAAGGAGGAACCAGGCAGACTCGGTTGGGCCACACGTGCACAAGGGACAAGGGCGAGCTGCTAGTGCAAAGAAAAGGCGAGCTCACCAAGTTGCTTCTTCAATTCCTCCAATTCATTCAGAGGCATCCGATATGGTCTCTTCGAAATCGGGGCGGTACCGGGCAGCAGCTCAATGACGAACTCGATGTCCCGGACTGGAGGCATTCTAGGCAATTCCTCGGGGAATACATCAGTGAAGTCACACACCACTGGGACTTCATGAATTTCTAGAGTCGGCTTCACTTCAAGCGCGAAAAGATGCGGCTCCTGCAGCTTCGGTGAAATTCCAACTTACTCGCCGGATGAACCTGTGAGGGTGATGAATTTCTTGGCACAATTGATTTGTCCCAAGTGTTGGGACAATCAATCCATGCCAAGTATCACATCCAAACTCACTGAATCAAGGAGGATAAGATTTGCCAAGAATCCCACTCCTCTAATCTCAATAGAGACATCCCGACACTCCTTTTCAGCTTTCATTTCCGGCCCCGGAGAGTGAATAATCAAAGGAACATGCATGGGAACAATTTGAAGATCACTAAGTGCAGCAAAAGACTTTGATATAAAATAATGAGAAGCTTCGGAATCGAACAAGACAGTAGCAGGTTGAGAGTTGACAAGAAGCGTACCCAACACGACGTCGAGTGCCTCTTGGGCTTCCTTGGCCAAGATATGGTTGACTCGGCCGCTTCCCAAGCACTTGGTCCTTTGGATAATCTTCTGATCTGGAGGATGACCATTTCCTTGCCCTCACCCTCCATTAGGATGAGGGGCCACTCCGATCTTCTTAGGGCAAGTATTCACATAGTGCCCCTTGTTACGGTAGAAGATACAAGTGACTTCGGCAGCCAGATTGCGGAGGTCAACTTGCTGTCCCGCAGGTGCACGTGATTGATACATGGCCTGCGGAGGATGAGGTACAGGTGCCGGCGGCCTCGGTGGTGGTGGAGCTTGAGGGCAGGTCACCGAAACCTGCCCGACGCGAGGACGGGGAAGGTTAGCCCTTGCTAATCTCTGGACCTCCCACTTGCACTTGCGGGACTCTCCCAATGCTCTTCCCTTGTGCTCAGCAACAATGGCCTTGTCGACCAAAGTCTGGAAGTCAGGGAAGTCAACAATCGACAACTTGTCCTACAGCTCCTCGGACAAGTCATCCATGAATTTCTCTTGCTTGGCATCATCAGTGGGTACATCCTCAGGGGTGTACCAAGAAAGATGATTGAACTCATGAAGATATTCAGTCACCATCTTGCGCCCTTGCTTGAGTGCCAGGAACTCCTTCTTGAGCTTCATTAGGCCAGCGGGAATGTGAGCTCGGCGGAAAGCAGTACGAAACTCCTCCCAAGTGATGGCTCGGCCCGCGGGCTGCATGGCGAGGAAGTTTTCCCACCATGAAAGTGCTGCTCCTTCCAATTGATGAGAGGCGAAGAGTGCCTTCTCATGATCTAGACATTGGGCGATGTTGAGCTTCCGCTCGACTAGACGCAGCCAGTCGTCTGTGTCAAGTGGGTCTTCAGATCGCGAGAAAGTCAGTGGCAGAGTGCGAAGGAACTCCGAGAGTCCACCCCGCGATTGATATCCACCACCTCCCCCTGATCCAGAGGCACCAGAAAGAGTGGAGCTGTTTCGCGCAATGACCTCCAGGATCCTCGTCTGATCCATGCAATTTCGCTCGATCTGAGAGAGAACCTCGGCCATGGTCGGAGGAGGCGAGAGCTCCTCATCACGATCAACTGGTTGACCTTGTCCGCTTCGAGTTCTTCCAGCCATCCTGTTTTGTTGAATTGGGTTAGCAACAAAACCCGAAAACTAGATGCGAAAGGTAGCAATAGAGAAGCCATGGACTAGGGAAATGAGATATTACCCTATCCCGAATGCAAAAAATAATCAGTAAAAATTAACTCCAAATACTTGCAAACAGGCATAAGAATTATCACAAAACCATAAGACATAAGATCAACTTTTCGGCACGACCAACTCGTATTGAATGAACGAGCAATCGGTTGAGAAGAAAAATTTCAGAACAACTCAAGTCCTATCGCATCTAATGAACATGGTAAAAACCATCTAGGGGTGTGTTACGCACTAGCCCACTAACATCACATCTTACCCTTTCAATTCCCATGAGTTTTACTTGAATTATCCTATCATTTTCAGCCCTAACGACGAACTATGTGCTCATTGTCCAAAACTTGCGCTTGTTGTCCATATTTTGTAACCGCGCTCCGAGCTGAATTTTCCAACTCCAAGAGCTTCTAATCTTCATCAAAGGACAGCCAATACTTCATATTTTCAACTCTCATTACTCCCCAAAACCGAATTTAAGCGTTAAACAACTATCTTTTGAAATAAGGATGAGAGGAAACAACTTTTCAAAACTCAAACAAGAACAAGGTAAGATGAGCAATCTAAGATAGGTAAGGAATAAAATCTGAGAATTTACTTAAGTTTTTATAAACCATTTGATATTTTAAAACTAATTTTTTCAAAACATCCTAAAGACGACCAAGCTAGGGGTTTCTATGGTCAGTATGGCTCTGATACCAACTTTTGTGAGAACCCGGGGTATTTAACTTGTAATACTTAACCATCCAATTGGTCCTAGCATTGAAAATCAAATAACCCGACTCTCAGAGTAGTATGTACCTCCCAGGAGCAGTACACGTACTCCTTCACAAAATATAGCATCCATTCCATACACAAGTCATTACAATACCGAGTCTTCAATTTTGCATCACAAAGACATACACATAATAGAGTTATTACAAAAGGGGTCGACCGGCCAAAAGACAAGGTAAATAATTAAAGTAGAAGCGGAAGCAAAAGCCATAAGATGGCGATAAACAAAAGCCAACCGGTTTGCTCTTACCACAAGGCAATCGACCGGGCCGCTAAGCTAGTCGTCCTGCTCGAAGTCGGTCTCACAATAGTTGATCCCTTGGGGATCAACCTCCTCTGCAACAATTAATCAATACAGTTGAGTACAAAAACGTACTCGCAAGACTTACAAATAATAAACCTATACATAGCTACATGCAAGCTGGATCAAAGGAGAAGCCATATGGTTCATTTTAAGCACAAAGTAATATTTTATTTGTAATAATGTAATAGATTGAAGGCAATTTAACAAATCTATTTTTATTTGTTTACATAACAGCGAGGCAACAATTATAAGCATAAATAACATCCTAACCTAGAACGTGGCTATTCGAATAGATTATACCCTGCAGGGGTGTACAATTGTACCCACATGCCAGACCGCCTTTTCGCCATGCAATAGAGCACACTTCCTTACACTACTACAAAAAGGCTATCTATCGACGCCTCATCACGTATGGTTGACCAAAACCGCTCAGATTACATCAATCCTGAGCGGTTTTGGTTTGGAGACCGCTCGTATTCTCGGTCGCACTAAAAATGTCTGTGAAGAGGTAATATCACGCGATTCATAACTAAAACCGTCGTGAATTATCACGAGCGGTTATTAACAATAACCGCTCAGTGATAATTCTACATATCACAGACGGTTTTCAACAAAGAATCGTCAGGAAACATCACGCACGGTTCTTAATAATAACCGTCTGTGATATTTCTACATATCATAGACGGTTTTTTGTTATAACCGTCTGTGATAATATCGCTGCAGCGCCCAGTTGAAGCCCGATGAGTTTCTTTATCACTGATGCGTCTCTTCGTCGCATCAATGCTACTTCAACTCCCCGATGCGTCTCTTCGTCTCACGCACCGAATTTATTTCTTGTTTTATAAAAAGGATCATTCACCATCGAAAATGATCATCCCCACATATAGAAATGGCTGCATCTTCTGTTTCCATAATAGAACCGCTTGTGATAAGTCTCTTTATTAGTAGGAGCCCGGCCGCTAGGGTTTGCGCCCGCCCTAACTCGTCACTCCCCAGTGCACTTACTCTCGTCCGTTCCGCTCCCCACCTCGACGCCGCTGCTCGACCTCGTTACCGTCGCCGTCGCTGCCAGTTGTGACACCACTCTGCACTGCACAAGACACTCGTACGATAGTAGTGTCTTGTGCAGTTTCAGGGCCGTGCCACAACTACGGTGACGCTGCCACCCAAGCCACTGGGCTTGGCCCCGCGTGTCGCCTACGCCGCCATGGCTTGGTTCTCCTGCTCGGCCTCTTGCGCTCGGGCCCTGGCCCCCCTGGCTTTGCTTTCCACATCCTCCCTCTATTCTCCTCTAGATCTGTTAGCTTAATGGCTTTTGTTGAGTTTGATTTTTATACTTGAGCCTTAAGTTGTGTCCTGATATTTGTGTGATTTATGCAAGGTGAAGGAGATGGATGAGGGTTGTCTTTGGTGGTGGGTCGCCATGCCGTGGTTGCACTGCATCTTGAGGTATCACCCTACCTTACTCCCTCTCTGCCTCTACCCCCCTTGCTCTGTGATGAAAATGGCTAGTTCTCTGCGATGGATGCCGAGGGCTACTACTGGTGTGGTGGATTTGGACACCCTTGGTCTTACTGTCCTGCTGTTGAACTGCTCAATGATGTTAACAGTCTTATGCTGAAATTGAATTGATAATTAGTTCATATTAATGGTCCCCTTGCTCTGTGATGTAAACTGAGGGCTATTGGTGTATGTGCATTATGTGCATCTTGCTTAGTTCGTGCTATGGGTTTAGATTGACAAAATTGAATGGGGCAAAATGGTGGGTTTGGTTAATGCTCTCTGATGGGTACTGAGGGTTATTGATGCCGGTTCTTTGTGCTTGGTTGGTTTACATGGGATCGATGTGGTTCGGATGGGGCTTGGCTGCAATTAACTTTTCAGATTTGTAAAGGTTAGGCTAATTTGTAACCGTGTTCATGCTGGTCAAGTTCTCCTCCCTTGCGTCTCAGGTATGTATACGTCCTACCATTCTATTCCTGATCTCTTCTCTATAAAACCTCCAAGCAGTGACTGCTTGTGCCTTTAAAACCAGCCCTTTCGGTGGGTCGTGAGGAGGATGAAACAGCTGCCACGGGCAACCTCTCATCCAGCCTGCAAGTTCAAGAAGTACGGCTGCAAGAGAAAGCACGTGGACATACAATTAGCTAGATGTCGTCGATAGGTAATTGAACTTGACATCAAGGAATGGTTGGTTGCTAATACATGATGCCACTTCCCAGTCGGATAGAAGTGGCTTCATGTATTAGCAACCAACCATTCCTTGATGTCAAGTCCAACAGTCGATGAGAGGTTGCTGTGGCATTGTGTCATTCTCCTCATGACCCCGAAAGTGGTCAGACTACTAATGATATATATATATATATATATATATATATATATATATATATATATATATATATATATGAGGTCGGTTTTAAAGGCACAAGCGACCATCGCTGGAGGTTTTATATGTATATCATGAGCGGTTCTAAACAAGAACCATCTGTGATAGACAGTTATCACAGACGGTTCTGAGTTAATAACCATCTGTGATAGCATGCATCACAGACGGTTCCAAAACCGTCTGTGATGACCTCATGTCATTACTGACCTATAAACTCAGATGGCTCCGGAAACCGTCTGTAATGATGTTTTTGAACCGTCTATGAAGACATTTTCTGTAGTAGTTTTACGTATGCCGGCAAGGCTAAGTCCTACGAGACATTTTCAATATTATGCATTAACTACGAGTCGCCCGTATGATGGAAACCATACGTTGTGTCAGAGTCATCGGCCTTAGAAAAATACCGATGCTCATCGGGGTGGAGAACCTAGACAGGAACCCACCCCGGCACACCCAACACACATAGAACATTTCTTTTTCAACACAACACACCCAACACACTCAACCTCCTACGACTCGGAGCTAACACACGCCAAAGTACTAAGTCAAGAGGGGTTCCCAATACCCTCATGTGGAATGCACGCAATAACTCTTGGATCAGTGACACAAGTAATTCGGTCCTTGTTGACTTAGGCACCATCCACACACTTGATAACCACACCATCAGCCAATGTGCCCAAGTCTAAAACATTTTATTTTCAGTTTTAGTTTCTCAAATACAATACATACACGGGTACCCAAGTAATTTAAAGTGATGATATAATAACCATCGTCGAAGCGATGATCCTCATTCTACCGTTCTAAGCATTACTAAGCGACATCAACTCGTATACTACAACTAAAGTGACTAGAGCCCATCCATCGAGCTCTACATCACAGCGGATAAAATCCTAGGCTCAGTAGTAAAGGATGGATGTTTACCTACAGTTCATTTAACTAATCAGGTAAACTATCGCAAACTGAGAAATAACTTGTCAACATAGCATGCATACATACAGTTGAAACATTTGAAATATTAGCATGCGAATATAGTAGGATCAATGTGCATCAAAGGAAAAACTGCTTATCTTGCTAGAGATAACTTTGTTACTGCAGAGGATCACTCTCGTATTCAATAGAATCGTCGGAACCTATTGAAAGAATCGAGAACACCAATAAGAACGAATAACATCAAATAAGCTCAAAAGTTCAAAATCACCCAAAAATCATGAAATTTGCACAAAAGGTAGATCATGATTTTAAATGAATTTAGAAATAAAAATCAATCGATTTGGAGTTTGTATGAGGAAGTTATGGTAGTTTGAAAAGCAGATTTTAAGAAAATCCAAAGAAATTACTATATGTTACTGTTCATCCGAATTAAATGTTTTGGTGAAAATTTCTAGAGAGGTGGTGAGCATGAAAATTTTATGGTAGACAGGGCACCTCATGATATGAACAATGAAATTTAAGTGGCCTCATTTGGAGATAGAATGAATTTCTTATGATTTTTCAAAGTCATGAAAGTAGTGTACAAACCATATGAAAAATAAGATTTTCAGAGGTAGTAACATGCTCAAAACCTATCCTATAATAAATTACACTAACATAGGAAACCAACAAGCTTGCGTTTTCTCAAATTGGAGTTACATAGAAATACTTATGAATTTTTTAAGTTAAAACAATTTTTAGGGAAAAAAATAACGCTAACCCAAAGATAATTCTACTAACGAAAATTTCTGGAATAGAAACAAGATTCAAATCCATTTTAGATTAAAGTACACTTAAAAAGGAAACCAATAAAAATTTGTTTCATGCAAAAAGGAGTTAAAATGAATTATTTATGTCGTTTTGAAGTTTAAAACAATTTATAGTTCACAATTAATTTATATACGGATTTTCTTATAAACCCTGAGCTGAAAATATTTGGACCGTTGAGATCTAATCAGACGGTCCATGCGAATGGTTATGTTCGGACGAACTGAACAGCCCAAACGATCCCAGTGGTTGAATCGAAATCAGATGGTCCAAACGAAAGGGACGTTCGGACGGTCCGAATGACCAAAATGATCTGGACCGTTGAGATCAAATCGTATGGTCCAGACAAGAGGCTACTATGCACTTAACGGCTGGACCCACGCGTCAATGACTTATTACGAAAACTAACCGGTCATTGAATTAAACTAATCATTAACTGTGTCCTAATGACCAAGATTAGCCCTAATCAATGAGCTACCGTGTGTGTCGTCGTTCGACAAAAGAGCACACTTTGGCCGTGAGCTTCTCCGGCCAATTACCGGTGAAGGAGGCCATGGCGGTGCTGGCCAAGGGCCAAAATGGAATCCCTACACTATTGCGCGCCCACCGGTGGCCGGAGCATCGCCAGAGATGGACTCCAGCAGCGGCGCAACGAGGTGGAGCGGAGGTGAAGCTATGAGAAATACGGCAACGCCGATACAGCTATGCTTCCCGTGATCTAACTTGCGCACGAGCATTAGTAGGGCTCAAGGACCTTACCAGAATGACCCACATAGGAAAAGCTTGCCGGAGTTGTGCCGACGGCGAGGAACCGAGGGCGGCGGCGGCGGCGGCGGCGCTCCAACAAGGATGGAAAGACCTGAGGATTTAGGGAGAAAATGGAAGGTAGAAGAAACTTCAGAGAGGTCCATATATGGTTAAACAACCAACAATTTGGGTATTGACTCACCACACCGGAGCTAAGGAAGAAGGGGAATGTTTTCGGCCGAAGAAGATTAAATCCAAAATTTGATGATTCATGTGAATGCAAATCAAAATTGGATTAGGGGAAATGATGATGGTGATGAGTGGCACAAAATGACGCGAACCAAAATGGAAATGAACCCTTATGGCGCCGGAACGGCGTTGAGGTGCGGCGGCTGGAATTTGAGAGCTTGGGATCTTTGCAATTTCTTTCGGTGGAAGAGGAAATTGGTGGTGTGGATGGTTCGGGAGTGACGGAAAAGATAACAATGAGGCCATTGGGGAGCTTTTATAGGCTCTGGGGCGGAGAAACATAAGAATGGAGATCCACGGTGAGCTTGGTCCATGGCTCCACCACGAGCGATAGTGATGCGATGGCTAGGTGATAGGAGCATGGGTGAGCACGGGCACGACGGCCAAACCGCGAGCACGCGTCAAAAACCACGGAGGCCACGTGGAGAAGAAGAACTGCACAGCGAGGCCCACCAGTCAACGAAACAAGCAAAGTGGCTCGGTCGGTGTCTTGAAGAGTGGGTTGGGTTGAGTCAAAAGATCGTGTCGAAGAATTTCAATGGTCTGATCGGAAATGGACAGTCCTGATCGAGAGTGTCGTTTGGACGGTCCGAACGGCACAACCGATGTGGACGGTTCGATTGAAAATGGACGGTCCAGATTGCGCGCGCGTTCGGACGGTCCGAACGGCACAATCAATCCAGATGGTTGATACCAAATCGGGCAGTCCAAAACGCTTCGCGTTAGTGCGGACCAGGTCCGAGCGCAAAGACGGTTGGGTTCAACCAAGTGGCTTGGGTCCGGGCCCAAGGAACAGTGTGACAAGGTTTTTGAAAACAAAAGGGTAAGTCTTTGAGAAATTTATAGATAGAGTTGCATAACTCCAAAAATTCTGAAATTTGTACAGGAGGTTTTTGACTCAAAGATTAACCTTGAATAAAATTTCCAGAGGTTTTTATGCTCTGCATTTTTCTCTAAAAATTTCTCAAGGTTCTGCCCTAGAGTTTGACTAAGGATCTAATTGGTTTGACTGGCCTCTGAAAAATAGCAAATAAAATCTAAAAATTTTGAAATTTTTCAGAGAAGTCACTAGGATGATCTAGAACCTGGGAAAAATATTTCCAGAGGCTGATCACAAGATTTGTTTTGAAAGTTTCAAAAGGTTATGCTTCTAGTCAATTGAAGCATTAGGTTTTTCACAAACAACAAAACCTTTGGAAAATTTTCCAGAAAATCCAAATAACAACATGATGCACCAAAAGTTTTAAATTCTCCTCATTTTTATACATTTGAAATACAAATCCGAGTTTGGGATGTTACAGGACATTACATGCAACAAACCCCTTCTTCTGGATAGGCCCTGCTCCCATATCATGGCCGTATGTTCGATGATGGTGCAGCATCCTGGCCAATACCTTTCTGACTATTTCAACAAGGAGGATGTGATGCAAACCTGGAGTGCAAAGATGTATGATTATGCCGTGGTTGGCCATTTCACTGGCCATCCGACTAGGGACCAACTTATCTGGGCCACGGACATTGATAGGCTGAATAGAAAGGTTGGCTGGCGACAGGTAGGACGCATCAGGAGCAACATGGACGAAGAAGATGTCGGACATCGTACGAAGAAGTGCTCTATTTGCAGGGAGTCTAGGCACACCTTCAAAAAATTCCCTACGAGAACGGTCACGGGAAAGGTTCATCCAGTTGAAATATGTGGTGCCCAATGCTTTGTAATATCACCTTGATTTGTAAAAAAAAACTAGGTGTTATGACGTTGTGCTGAATGCTATGTAATAACAATGTGATTTGTCTACAAAGTATGTGACAATGTTGCGCCGAATGTTATGTCATTGTGATTTATTAACAAAATATATTATGACGTTGTGCTGAATGTTATGTAATGTCATTGTGATTTATCAACAAAAAATGTGCTCGGGAATAGTCAGTAGAAATTTTGATTTATCGACAAAAGATGTTATGATGTTATGTGGAATGTTATATAATATCAATGTGATTTGTCGATAAAATATCTGCTAGGAAATACTCAGTACAAAAGGAGTGGAGAGGAATTAAAAAAATGACGGTTTTCCTAATTTTAAAATTAAAATATTTAATGATCTAATTGAATCTGTCGCCAATTCAAATGGCGATAAGTAGCTCTGAGTACTGTTGAGCCCCCTGTCGTCAATTGGAATGACGACAAGATGCGCCTAGTTTTGTAATTTTTTATTTCAACTATTTTATTTTTTGTAATTATCTTTTAAATTAATATTGTTTATTTTAATTTCATGAGGATCGCACCTTCTGCCCGGAAATGATTCTCTGACACGTTCGAAACGGACCCACTGCTGTGGCCCATGCTCCTCCTCTAGGACTAGAATGCATGAACCATGCGTGCCAAGTAGACCCCGGCCGAATTAACCAGAGAATTTTGCTGCTATTTCGGTTTAATTTGATCAATCAGTTCTCTACTCCATCATACAACTCAAAACATGGTTTTTTCTTGTCGATGTAATTCTCTTAGCTTCTTCTCTACATGACTAGGTCCGTGTCAGTCAAGCAGGGATAAAAAAAGTCCCTATTAAAAAATTTACTCACCACCTGATACAGACAAAGTGTGATCAATCAAGCTAATCCTGCTAACTATAGGAAAGTCTCCCCTCTATTATCACACAAGCGTCCTCATTAACCATATAGTAATATTGCTAGTACTACTATCCCTTTTCATGGACCCCATCCATCCAATTTTGTGTCCTCCTGTGGGCCACTGCGGTCTGTCCAGCTTTACAGAAAATTTATAGCCTTTTGTTATTGCCCACTTGGAGACCGGTGCACATCATGCACGAAAGCGAATCTTCAGATCGATCATGGCTCTATCATCTTTAGGAGCCTCCCTCGCCATGCAAATTGTGTGCAAGGAGCTAGCAATGACCAATCTACAGTTCCCAATTGAGGTGAAGTGGCACAAAAAACACTGTAGCGTTCATGTGCGACTAGTATAAAATAGATATATATTTGTTTTAAAAAGCACAAGATATACTATATTAACAACCTTTTTAAGCGCAATTTCGACAGAGCTACTGACTAAAGGAGTAAAGGATAACGAATCTGAACATGTAACTCGAGATAATTGTTGCAAAGCGAGCTATCCAAGAACTCAATTTGACAAACTAGGAACCACTTCAGACACCAAGGACACAAAAACTAAGTTATTCTTGCTAAGGAACTACACTTTAAAAAAAACTCCTTTTCAAGGTTTCATGGGATATGATCGATGGATATGCTTAGTTGAGAAAACTGATCAAGATTCAAAACACACAAATTAATTAATAGCATGGTCACAAGAACATATATGTCCTGAATTTATCTAATGCACACCATATCAGAACACAAGCAAATTAAGCAAGCACCACCTGGGAGGAGACTCGAAATTAACTAACAACCTGAACTGACATGTACACCGCATTTGAAACACAAGAAGCAGTAGTTTTTTGTGTTCTGATAGCAACCGAATTTTGCACCTGAATTTTCTCATGAAGACAAGACATTACTTTGCATGCAGCATCCGAAGAAGCAATCCGATCGAATACTTTGGCTAAACATGTTTGATCGATCACAAGAACTTGAGTATGTGACACATCCTACCACTACTGTTTAATTGAACACAGAAACTACACTAGGGACAAACTCGGATCAAGAGGGTAGTAGTAGCCACCGAGGAACTGGTCCACCGCAGCGGCGCCGCCGAGATCGGAGCCCATGCAGAAGTCTGGGAAGATCCCGCCGCCGTCGGCAGTGCCGTTGTCCGCCGACCGGTTGGACGCCGACGACGCGGCGGAGGCCGACGTCGAGCCGTCGGCGTCCGCGCACCCGGCAAACGGGTCCTGGAGCTCCGCCGACACCAAGAAATCGTCGCAGGTGTACGTCTCGGTTTTCACGGTCGGTATGGCGAGCGGGAGCAGCGATGGGTGCGTGGGAACGGGCGCCAGTACTGGCGCTGGGGCCGGCGCCGGCAGCGGCAAGAAGGGCAGGGAGGGGATGGAGGAGGCCTCGGCGGCGAGGCGCTTCTTGAGCTTGGTGTTCCAGTAGTTCTTGACGTCGTTGTCCGTCCTCCTCTCCAGGTGCGACGCTATCAGCGACCACCTGCAAGCGCATAAGCGCGCGTCTTGGTCATCACGGCCATGTCAAGAAAAAGAAAGCTCAATTTGCTTCTTGCCTGGTGATCTAGAGAGAGGGGTGCTCCTACTTACTTGCTCCCGAGCGTGCTGTAGAGAGAGATGATGATGGCGTCCTCCTCGTCGGTGAAGCCGCCGTGCCGGATGTCCGGCCGGAGGTAGTTGAGCCACCGCAGCCTGCAGCTCTTGCCGCACCTCCTCAGTCCTACACCAAAGTCCAAACACAGCACATCCATCAAGAACAGTATATGCATGATGCATGCAAGGCATGGCATGGCATGGCAGGACCAGTGATCAACTAGCACTCACCGGCTTTCTTTGGGAGCGAGATCCAGCTGCCGCCGGTGCCATGGCGCTGGATGTAGGCGCGCAGCGCATCGTCTGAAGAAACCGAAGTTCTGAAGAAGTGCAGAATCAGCTTGACTGCAAGGTTCAAGAGGTTGATCCTTACACTTGGTATCAGAGCCTAAATCTTCAGGAACGATGTCCGGAGAAACATCGCTTAGAGAGGAGTCATCGGCAGAGATCGTCGTCGAAACGTCAACGACAAACAGATCACTGCTGCGGGGAGTCCCGATTCACTACCCGATGCTGAGTGAGTTGAATTACAGCCTGTGGGCAGTAAAGATGAAGATCATCCTCCGATCTCTTGGCGTCTGGGCGGCAATTGAAGGCACTACATCGGTTGAGCAGGAGATCGATCAAGGTGCGCTTGCTGCGATTTCACAATCTGTACCAGATGCGGTACTGATGGCAATTGCTGACAAGGAAACGGCAAAAACTGCTTGGAGTGCAATCCGAGAAATACATGTTGGTGAGGATCGAGTCAAGAAAGCAAGAGTGCAAGCCTTGAAGCAGCAGTTTGATCGGTGATCATGGAGGATTCTCAAATGCTGATGTTGCATTTTCTCGAAGCTCTCCACACTTTGGTTGGGGAGATTCGATCTCTCATCTTGATATGCAAGATAGCACTATGGTTGAGAAACTCTTTGGTGCCGTCCCGATCATTTTCTACCAATTGTTGGCACAATTGAGCAATGGGGTGACATGACCACTATGACATTCGCGAAGCCATTGGTCGTCGAGGGCTTTCGAGGAAAGCTTGAAAGGAGACGATCCGAGAAGACAGAGAATAGAGGTGATCGGTGATGTTCCGCTGTCGCAATGGGAATCACCGGTAGGAGAAGAAAAGAAGGCCGATGAAGAAGGCCATGGCGATTGGCAAGGGGAGGCCAAAGTCAATTACAAGGTCTTTGGTTCAAGACAATACAAGAAAGGTGACAAATCAAGTGTCAAATGTTTCAATTGCAATGGCTTTGGTCATTATGCATGAGAATGCGGAAGCCAAATAAATCAAAAATCAAATGTTTCAACTGCAATGTCTATGGACACTATGCATCAGAATGTAGAAAACCAAAAAGGGAAAGAGCAAACTTTGTTGAGAAACCAATGGAGGAAGATCCAACTCTACTCTTAACTGAAGCTTGTGGCAATCGGCAAAACACCAAGAGACTTACCGAACAGCTCTTACTAAATGAAGATAAGGTGTGGCCAGAATTCAAGTCTAGCAAGAAGGAAGGTGATTGCCGCTGGTATTTGGATACAGGTGCGAGCAATCATATGACCGGTGACAAATCAGTCTTTGCTGAGATTGATGAATCAGTTGGAGGCTCAGTAAGATTTGGAGATGGTTCGTTTGTGGAAATATGTGGCCGAGGGAATCTGATATTTGAGTGCAAAAATCTGGAACATAAACTACTCACGGACGTATACTATATCCCTCGACTAAAAGCGATATATTGAGTCTCGGTCAATTGGATGAAGGTGGTGCAAGATAATGATTCTTTGGAGGAAATCGACAATTCACGATGGTGAGCAGAGAATGATAGCCAATGTGCGAGATCGGGAGCAGGTTATATGTTTTGGGCCGCACTTTGACAAAACCGATATGCCGCTATCTGAAGATAACGGTGAAGCTTGGCTTTGGCATAAGAGATATGGACATTTGAATTTCGAGCTTTGGAAAGTATGTCACGAAGGGGATGGTAGTAGGACTACCAAAGATTGATCATATTGAACAAATTTGTGAAGGTGTCTTGTTGGTAGCGAAGAAAGCCATTTCCTCGAAATCACTATTTGGGCGGATAATTTGCTTGAATTGGTTCATGGGGATTTATGTGGCCCAATCTCACGAAACTCCGGGAAATCGGTATTTTCTGGCGATGGTAGATGATTGCTCTAGATACATGTGGATAGTTCTATTAAAGGAAAAGAGTCAAGCTTTTGGTGCATTCATGAAAATCAAGACAAAACGAGAGTGGAAACTAATCTCAAACGAAGGCTTTTAGAGCACAGACCGTGGGGGAGTTCCATTCAAAGGAGTTTGAGTCGTTTTGTGAAGATCAAGGTGTAAGGAGGTTTACCACACTCCATATACACCACAATGAGCAGGGTGGTTGAGAGACGTGTCGAGGCGATGGTTGCTATGGCTCGGAGTTCTTGAAAGATAAGAAGATGCGGCATATTTTTGGGGAGAAGCATTGACCACCGCGGTTTATTTGTTGAATCGAGCATTCACAAAAAGTATTCAGGGAAAGACACCGTATGAGGTCTGGCACAAGAAGAAACCAAACATAAGTCATCTAAGAACGTTTGGATGCATTGCTCATGTAAAACCGCTCTTCCTCACTTGTCGAAGCGCAAGATAGAAGCAAAGCAATGATTTTTATTGGATATGAGCGGGATCCAAAGCATATAGATGTTATGATACAAATACTCAAAGACTTCATATCGGTAGTGATATTGTTTTTGATGAGAGCAAGCAATTGGAATTGGAATTACGAGCGATGCAAGGAAAATTACAAGAGAGTGATATGGGGACTTTCACTGTAGTCTATCAAACTCCTGTTAGAATCGATGACAGGGACATAACCGAAGGAACTTATGGAAACTTTGAAACTATGGATCCTCAGGTTAATAGTCCTAGTACTCCCGAGTCACAAGTGTTTGAAATACCAGGTATTACTCATTCCTTACCAACTGAATTAGACTACTCTTCAGATCTGGACTCATCCACAGAACAGATAAACCGATTCAGAAATTTGAAGGATATCTATGATGAAACTGAACCAATGGAATCTCAGTTTTCGGCTATGTGTTTGCTTGCTTTGGAGGAGCCAACATGCTTTGAAGAAGCTGTGAAAGAACCTAATTGGAGAAATGCAATTGAAGAAGAGATGAAATCTATTCGGGAAAATGAGACATGGGAATTAGTAAAACCACCAGCAGACCGAAAGCCCATAGGTATGAAGTGGATTTTTAAGCTCAAGAAAGACAGCAAAGGGAATATTATCAAATATAAAGCACGTTTGGTAGTAAAGGGTTATGCTCAAAAACAAGGAGTTGACTTTGATGAAGTGTTTGCTCGGTGGCAGTTAAAGCGTTCGATTACTCTTAGCTCTAGCGACTCATGAAGGATGGGAGGTGCACCATATGGATGTTAAGTCGGCATTTCTTAATGGAGATCTAGCAGAAGAAGTATATGTTCAACAACCACCGGGATATATTAAAGGGATTTGAGCAGTATGTGTTGAGGCTTAAGAAAGCATTATATGGACTCTGACAGGCACCTCGAGCATGGAATTTGAAGCTGGATAGATCACTTATGTCCTTTGGGCTTTAAGAAAAGTCTTATTGAACATGCTGTATACAAGAGAGTGGCTGAAAACAAAATTCTAATAGTTGGTGTATATGTTGATGACTTGATCATTACTGGATCAAACATCAAAGACATAATTGAGTTCAAGGACCAAATGAGGAAAGTATTCAAAATGAGTGACCTTGGACCATTGAGTTACTATTTGGGAATTGAGGTGAAGCAAGGAGAAGGATCCATCTCAATCTGCCAAACAGGTTATGCAACCAAAATATTATCTTTATCAGGCATGATTGATTGTAATCCTTGTCAAAGTCCCATGGAGAGTCATCTGAAATTAAGTAAAAAGGGTGGTGGAAATTCAGTGGATAAAACTGAGTATCGGAGTATAGTTGGAAGTTTGAGATACTTAGTAAATACAAGGCCAGATATTGCTTATGCTGTGGGCATTATAAGTAGATATATGGATGAACCTACTGATGAACATATGGCTGCTATAAAACATATCCTAAGATACATACGTGGTACAAAAGGTTATGGTTGTTTTTATAAAAGAGGTGATGGATTTGGAGCCAAAACTAGTAGGTTTTGTGATAGTGACTTAGCGGGTGATATTGATGACCGGAAAAGTACTACAGAATGGTATTTTTTCTTGGTCAAAGTTTGGTTACATGGGCTTCTCAAAAAGCAGAAAATAGTAGCTCTCTCCTCTGTGAAGTTTGAGTATATAGCTGCTACCACGGCAAAGACATGTCAAGGAATTTGGCTAAGTCGACTATATGGAATCTGAAATGAAGCGGTAGGAGAAATTCAAATTAATGATTGATAACAAGTCGGCAATTTCACTTTGCAAGAATCCGATTCATCATGGTAGATAAACACATTGATACAAGATATCATTTTATTCGTGAATGTATTGAGGATGGGAAGGTCGAAGTGGAGTATGTCACTCAAAGATCAACAGTGATTTGCTAACTAAAGCACTTGGTGCATAAAGTTTTTAGAGATGAGGCGAAAGATAGGTATTCGGATGTGAAGTTAGGATAACAAGTTTAGGGGGTGATTTGTTAGATTAAACTTGTTATCTATTTGTTTTAGTTTTATGTTTTGGTCTTCGTAATTTCAGAACTTGCAACTTTCGGTTTGAGTTGGTTCTGCTTTATTTTGAGTTTGTCTCCTTTTCGGTTTTGATGCATGCTTCGTCTAGTTTTACCTCTCGGGTTCAAACTCGGATTCTTAGTCCGTTTTGCATCTTGATCTGTAAAACTTCGGTTTGAAAACCTCTATATATAGTAATGAAATCAGAAAAGTTGTATCGATTGAGATCTGCGAAATTGAGATTCTGAGTTCAAGCGTTTCAGCTCTCGTTGTGTTACATCTTTCGTATTCGTATTTTTCGAAGAAACCGAAGTTACGAAGAAGTGCAGAATCAGCTTGACTGCAAGGTTCAAGAGGTTGATCCTTACATCGTCCTCTTCCGGCGACCACGGGCCCCGCTTCACGGCCGCCCTGTCGCAGCACGGCGACCTCCCCATGGACACCACACCACCAACCCGTTCGCTGCTTTCAACTTTGTTCCTATCTGTACTACGCGCAAGAAGAGAAAGAAGAGAGGAGGACAAAGGACAAGAGTACTGGGCGTTGTATTGGGAGCAAGTCAAGTACCAGCTACTACTACTAGTATTTGTCCTTGGAGTTGTGGCAAGATTAACCGGAGCCAATTGGTGATTGGTATCTCTTTCCTCTGGCCTCATGTGCAGAGCGCAGTCTTTTAAAATGGAATTCTTGGGAGGAACAGGGTGAAAAGAGAGTTGGAAAAAGGGGCATGCACTGACCGATGCTGCAGTGTGGTTTCCCATTTCGATCTTGATTCTACCCTGCCTGCCGGGGCCGTATCAACCGCATCTGGCCCATCCATCGCCGATCGGACGGCAAGCGCACACGAGCGGCTGGAGAGGCGTGCACGGGCCGCGCGGTCGTCATTTTGTGTTTGCCCCCCCCCCCAGCTCGACAGTATTCCCCAAATCGCACTTGTTCCCAAATCGGCAATCCTCTCGTCCTCTCACGCAGGCTCTCGCCCTCCTCCCAAATCGCCCAAGGCGAGCGTGAGCATGGCGGCGCCGCTCCTCCGCCCTTGAGCGCCTCGTCCCGCCTCCCCTTGTGGTCCGTGCTCCCATCATGGCTCCCCTCCCCCAAATCCCCCAAATCGGGCGAGTCTAGGGTTAGGGCATTTGAGCCTCTGCTCGCGGTGCCGCATCGGGTGAGTCTAGGGTTAGGAGCCGCTCCTCCGCCCTTCAGCGCCTTGTCCCGCCTCCCTTTGTGCTCCGTGCTCCCATCATGGCTCCCCTCCCCCAAGGCGAGTCTAGGGTTAGGGCATTTGAGCCGCCGCATCGGACGAGTCTAGGGTTAGCGGCCTCCGTCTCATGTGCACCTGATATCCAATGGAGAAGACGAAGGATTGCTCGGAGGCGCACTCCGAGTGGTCGGCGACACCGACAGCTCCTAGCGGTGGGCTGCCTCTCGTGCCATGCCCAAGGTGCCACTTGAAGATGATCTGGGCCGTGTCCGGGAGCTCGAAGAATCAAGGAAAAGAGTACTACAAATGCCCGAGAAACGATGGTGTATGACACTCCCTTTTGTCTTCAATTTGACTTTGGAATTTGCACTTTTGTATTGCCGGGTGCTTGGTTTTGGTGATGAATCTGGGTGCTTTATTTTGGTCCAGATCTATTCGCCGCGCTGCGACACTTTTATGTGGAAAGATCAGTACTTGAGGCATTTGAGCGTGATGCATGTGGTGGAACCGGAGAAGCAGTTTAGCACTGGAATAGAGATACTTTCCCAAGTCGACCACCGTGTGTTGGAAGATCTAGCTGCGATTAAATCCTCACTGGACTAGATGAACATGTCCATCAGGAAGTCCACTGCTGCCGATGAAAAGTTAAAATTTGTTGTTGTTGCTTTTTTATTTTTGCTGCTAGGAATGTGCATTGGGAACATTCGCAACTGAGTTTGTAATTTCGATATATTCCTAGTCTTATGTAATGTAGTTTGGAACATGTCCGAGTTGTATTGATTCTGAATGTCCTGTGGAATCTGAAATCTGAATGTGAAATTGATTTTGAATGTCATTCTGAAATGTGAAAGAATTCCTAGCCATTCTGAAATGTGAAAGAATTCTGAATGTCTGAGTTGTGTAGTCTGAAATTGATTCTGAATGTGAAATGATTCTGAATGTGAAATTGATTGTGAATGTCCTATGGAATCTGAAATCTGAATGTGAAATTGATTGTGTGGAGTCCGAGCTGTATTGATTCTGAATGTGCACTTCTGGAATGCACTTTTCTGCTTCTGGAATGACTTCTGGAATTGTGAATGCACTTTTGAAATCTGGAATGACTTCTGGAAAGGCATGCATCACAACTGCCTTGCTACTTCTTTGTGCTTGTTTGATTCAAGAAATGCAGTTGCATTGTGTATGTTGGCTCTGACAATAGATTATGACTACCAAAGTCTTTACTCCTATTCACTGATGCATAAGCACCAGAAATTGAGGTTCAGTTCCTCCTGTTAACAGTGCCGACTGCCAAGGTCACAAGCTCACAGTTTTCATCTCCAGCACGCACGCATCCAGCATCCGCTTGCACAAGCTCACAGGAAGCCAAGATAGGAATGTCAAGAACATAGCAGATTACATGCTGGTCCAGAGCATTGCACACATACACGGTCATTGCATATCAAGCTACAGTATCAGAACATGCTAGTCCAGAGCATTGCACACATACACGCTCATTGCTTATCAAGCTACAGTATCAGAACATGCTCCATAATTCCATAACACGAGGAGCTCATTGCATATCAAGCACATTCATGTCAAGAACATAGCAGAACATGCTGGTCCAGAGCATTGCACACATACACGAAAGCTCCAACATTACTTGATAATTGAGTAGCACAATACATGAGAATTCGGTAGCACATTACATGATAATTGAGTAGCACAATACATGAGAATTCGGTAGCACATTACATGATAATTCTGGTTTGCCTGCCCACATAAAACAAACACAAGTTAGTATGTAATAAGAGGAACCGCAACTGAAGTGAAATAAATTAAAATGCTACATTACATCATTATTTTGCTTGTTTCCTTATAGAGGCGATTCTTGGTTGTCATGGGTCTTGATCTCATTACAAGTCCTGCACATGCGAGCTACCTTTCCTTCAACTTCTTGGTTTGCTCTCCCGGGCCGATTCCTCTTGCATTGCCTCTAGTGAGATTATGCATGGCGGCAATATCTCGATGTCGAGAGGATGCCACACCCAAGATATGCTTCAACCTCCTCCACTCTACTTTGTGGTGGGCGAGAATTTCTGGTTTATGTTTTGCATAAACTGTTTAAGTTTCTCTCGCGTTCTCGCATGTAAGGTAGTGAAGGTGTAGCTCGATGTATCAATTCTTCTAAGTCCTTGCGCATCTCAAAAGCCAACTTTTAATTTCTTCCTCCGTGGGATCTTTTGGTTTTCCTCTAGAACATTGCCATTCTCATCGAACACGACCTCCCTCTTACAATTTGCGGTCCACCTTTTCAAAACATAATGACTTGGAAGCTCATTCAAGAATGCACCTCGTATCTGAGGATAATGTGACGACAAGGAATCCCATGAGTGCCAAACAACATACATGAGCACTGGGCAATCATGGTGTTAGTTTCACATGTGACTTTTCTTACCTTCTTGCCATCCTCATTGACCGCTGTTACTTTAAGGTCACATACTTGCGTAGTGCTCTTGACAACACACTTGTCCCTGGCCGTAATAACCTCCTTTTGAAATTTAGCAAACACCATATGGGTGAATACTTCACTGCCATGCTACTCTAATGCCCATGGTGTCTTCAACTGATGCTTAGTGTGAAAGGTGGCATGGTCTTCTCTTAGCTCCTTTTGCCTTTGTTCGTCCACTATAGTGTCGAACCGGATCCAGAACTCCACCAAAGCATGTTTGTAACCAATAAAGCGATTGAAAAAAGAATTGGCGCTCTCAGACCTTGAAGTTGTTCTAAGAATTCACCTTGAAGAATGCGTCTATAAAGTAATTTTGGTACCCAAGAGGCCGAATCCTATCTGACCAATGAGCCACACTCATTGTCTTCCAAACCGAACTTAGAAATAATAGCGCCTTTGTGACTCAAATTATTACGAGTTTAGGGGATATACACATGAATTGACACGATTGTAAAACATTTGGTTATCCCTCAAATCTGCCTTACCTTAGTTGGAAGTTTGTTCAATATGTGCCACATACATAACCTATGCGTGCTAGTTGGGAAGACATGCTCAATTGCCTTCTTCATGGCGCATCTTAAATGGGTTATTATAAGTCTAGGGCAACACCTCCCATACATCTTAAGAAAGTCTGAAACAACCGGTCGAGCGTTTCAATTGTGCGATTGAGCAACAATGCATTTTCAAATAGAACACATCTCCCATGGTTATTCACTCCCATGAATGGTGCAAATATCATCTCGTATTGGTTTGTATTATATGTCGATCGAATGACAACAACTCACCAAAATAAACGTAATTCTTTCTAGAGGTTGCATCCGCCCAAAACACATGCACCAATCTACCCTTCTCGTCAATAACATAGTCAAAATAAAATGCAGCATTATTCTCATTCTTTCTAGCTAGATTATCAAGAAACATCTGAGCACCTGATGACTTTATACTCTCTCTCAAAGTACGATGATAATTTTGCAAGTCCCTCCTAGTGCATCCTACATTCTGATATCCACCCTCACTGACATGAAGATATCTAAATGCTCCGGAAGTGCCAATGCTAGCCTAATGGCATGCAAACAATGCAGTCTTAGCCTTCTCAGTTACTTGTCTATTAGTCCGTATCAAGTGCTGCTTACTAGGTGAGACAAAACTATGGTTATGGACTTCGACGAATGTCTCTAATCTGAACTTATTGTCCTTAGTCCGTTTGATACCAAACATGGCCTCACAACCGCACCTACTCAATTTAGACTCATGTGTCCTCTTCACTTTAACATCCACCTTGTCCTTACCTCTTTCTTCCTTCCAACCACGTCGCACAATAGTACCGCCTCCATTGCAACACCCCATTATTTGTCGTCCATTTGTCTATCTGAGCGGAGAAACCATAACATCTTGGCGTATGCTTTGTAAAACTTTAAGGCTGCATCCTCATCTTCAAAAATCATCCCCTTCTTAGGTGTCAAAGAGTCAGTAACTACCAATGTGGATGACGATCCCTGCAGCGGTAACAACGACTTAGCCCTATACCAATATTATTCATGCAAATTAAAAATTGAGCGCATACTCACGCAGAATGGGATGCTAGCCGCCTTCCGAGGGGTTTTACAATCCGATATCGCAATAAGGGAGTGTGCATCGGCCATTTCGATGTGTTCTGCACTAGGCAAAGCTAGTGGCCGTATAGAGTTGCTTACATCTTCCATTTCGTCCATTTTGCTGCACATTAAAGCAAAGCAATCCACAATCAAACATGACTTCATATCAATTGTGAATTATCAGTCAACACGATCCACAATCAATCACACAACAGCAATTACCAGGGGAGGGGGTGACACGGGGGTGGCGCCGGCTCGGACTGAGGGCGAGGCGCCTGGCTCGGCGCAGGCGGCGCCGGGCGGCATCGGGCTCGGCCGAGGGCGCGCGCTTGGCGCGGTGGACGGCAGTGGCGTGGGTAGTGGCGGCGCGACGCCGAGAGAAGGAACCCTCGCCTCGCCGATCCTTGAGTGAGCGGCGCGAGAGGGGAACGCAACGCGGGGAAGCGAAAATTTGGCGGTCGCCCTGCGACGCGCGCCAAGACGGGATTTCCGTCGTCTGACGCGCGAGCCGTCCGATGAGCGATGAACGGTCCATGTGCGGTATGTGCCTATATGCTCACATCAGGTCATGTGCACCTGATATCCCTGCCTGCCTGCCGGGACAGTTGCTTCTTTTTTTTTGCAGTCTTCTTTTGCAGGCCAGGGACCGCAGGGTGATCAGGATCAACTTTTGCATCACATGACCACGGTTACAAGAGTACATACCAAACCAACAATGTTAATTTACTGACAAGTACGTAGTGTTAATTAATTACTACCCCTGTTTTTGTAAGGGGTTAAAAAAGTCTCTGTGCTATTTTAACCTCTGTCTTGCTGTAATAAAATCTGGTACTAGTAGTGAAACAGTCAGATAGGAGAGAGCAGATGAGGTTCCAGTAGTTCTTGCAGGCACAAGGATACATATGGTCAGGATCAATTGAGGAACAGAGATGGGTTTTTAGGGCAAAGAATCGAAGAGCTCGAGAAATGAAACCTGCATGGTGTACTGTTTGGAGACCGGGCACTGCCCCCAACCTGTTCGCGGTTTCAGTTTTCTGTACCTCACCCGGCAGGCACACAGTTTTACCCTCTCTGTTCGATTGTTCCTTCATCCATATCGTACGTACCTACACGGCTACACGAGACGCCTTTGGAGTTTCTTGGAAATTCTGTTTCATCCGTATCGTACGTCCTGTTTCATCGATCGGTCACTAGGTTTGTCGTACCTCGGTCACTATTAGTGGGATCGGGAGATTCCCTGAAGAAGTTAGTATGTACTAATTATTTTGAAAGAAATCTTTCTTATTACAAGTTAGTATGTATTAATTATTTTGAAAGAAATCTTTCTTATTATATGGAGGAGGTGGCTATTTATAGTCTTTCGACCGGAGTACACGAGATTGCAGATATACCACTAAAAAGACTCTATGCCTATAGGGGCCGCAGAGGCTTTTCTTTCTCCTACGTGTAACTTTCGGTCTAAGATGGACCCTCTGGTCTTAGTCCATTCGACTGGTACGCTTGGTCCAGCGGTACTCTTCTCTCTTTGCACCGTGCAGGGTGCCCCAGGCCGAGGGGCCCCAAACACCATTCGGCGCCCACGAGGTGGCCCTAGGGGCCTTCTCGCTCCTGGATTCATGATGCTCGGCAACCCTCCGATGGCCTTCGCGCCTCCTCCGGGGCCTCCACGAATGCGTGTCTGGTGCCCTCTAAGGGCCCCTAGTCACGCCTCCGGCTACTGGCCCTCGTGGGCCTCTGGTGGCCTTCGGGCGCCCTTCACCCCCTCCCCGTCGAAGGCGTACTTGGTACCCTTGGGAGCCCCTGGCCACGCCTCCGGCTCAGCCCCCTGGGCCTCCTAGCGGCCTTCGCGCACCCTCCGGGCCTTCCCGAAGGCATGCCCGGTGACCTCCGGGGGCCCCCTAGTCGCGCCTCCGGCTGTCGGCCCTCGTGGACCTTCTGGTGGCCTTCACGCGCCCTTCGGGGCCTTCCTGAAGGCGTGCTTGGTACCTTCAGGAACCCCTCGCCGCGCCTCCGGCCCGTGGCCCTAGGGGGGGCTTCTTGCGATCTTCGCCGGGTCGTTGGGGCCGATGGGCCGCCCCTATGACAAGCCCTTCTCTAAGATCAAGGAGGCCAACTAAAGGGGGGTGAATAGTCTTTTCTAAAAATCTTTAAGGCTAAAACCGATTTCTAATGCGGAAGCGAAAGTCAATTCAGTTTTGCACAATTAGAACCTAAATATTCTAGTTTCCCTTAAGTGCACCAACACCCTAAGTCTAAGTCAAGGTTTGCAATTCTCGTTTGACATGCAATCAATTTAATTCTAGGAATGTAAATTGCACAAAGTAAATCACAAAAGAGCAAACCACGATGCCACAAGTATGTTTTACCGTGGTGTTCGGAGACTTATCGGTCTCACCTAATCCACGTTCAGGTAAGACCAAACAAATTGGACCGGCTCACAACTTGAACCAATACCTCGATCCACTCGGGGTTGTTCTTCCTCCACTCCGGAGATGGCGAGCACCAAACCATTCACAACACGCCGGGCCTTCTCACAAGCTTCTTGAGAAGATCACCGAACCACGACGCCTCTACACTGTCTAGGTGTTGGCAAACACCAAGAGTAATAAGCCAAGTCTCTTACTTGACTCTCACCAAGTGCAACACATGCACAATTGGATGCTCAATCTAATTATAGTTGCAACACATGCAACTAGAACCTCTCCCTTTGCTCATAAAGTGCAACACATGCACGATTGAGAGGAGAAGCTCACACTAGCTCAAGAGAGTGAAATGGAATGCCAAGAGATGCCTCCCAACCGGCCATGGTGGGTATTTATAGCCTACACACAAAAACTAGCCGTTGGAGGAGAAAATAGCTAAAAAACAACAAAATCCGGTCTGACTGCCAACCAACGGCCGGTCAGACTAGCCTACAAGGCAACGGCTATAAAACTAGCCATTATAGACAATTCCTGGTCAATCCGCCCTCCTAGGGTCTAGTCAGACCGGGTTCAAAGATTTCCAAATAAGAGAAAACACGCTATTGGAAAAAGCTGACCGTGCCAGTTAGTCTGGGGTTCCAATCTGACCGGTGACAACGCTGCGGTCAATTCAGCAAGGAGAAATTAGTAGCAAGTCATAAAAAAACAACCCTCTCTGAAAAAAGCTGATCGCGCCAATGAACCAAAGGTCTGGTCAATCCGGCCCTCCAACCACGGTTTGTCCGGGTTACCAAAACAGAGAAGGGATGAACAAAATCGAGGCTCTCTAGAAAATGTTGACCGCCCTACTCGGGCCAGGGGTTACAGTGGGTCGATCAAAAGATAACAAAAGCTGATTTTGCAAATCGCTTCAACTCAATTTTGCAAAACAGATTTGCAAATTGATGCACGATGCAAACAAGGTATGAAAGCATGATTCTCAACAAGTTGCAAAATACATTTGCCGACTTTTAGAATTACACCACAAGGAATTTGGTACATGGACTTAGACCGTTTGTAAAACACATTCGCAAACAAAAGTCACATGCTATAAGGATTATGCATGAGCCTCAACTATTTGAAAAAAAACACATTTGCAAATAATAGTATCATGCCACAAGGAGTAGGTGCATGGACTTCAACCATTTTCAAAACACATTTGCAAATTATAGTCTCATGCTACAAAGCGTTAATGCATGAGCTTCAACTATTTGCAAAACACATTCGAAAACAATAGCACCATGCCTAGAAGAACTAGAGCAAGCGGGATTGAGCTATCAATATATGATGAGACTCAAGCTACTAGACAAGACCCTTCTTAATAGTATGACAATCTATACTAGCAATCCGGTCTTTCAACCAAACACCAAGACTGGTAAAAGACTAGAAACATATTCTTAGCCTATGCTAGTCATACCTTTGCCTTGAGCATCCATCTTGGAGTGATCACTTGATGACGAACATCTCCACTCTAAGTCCGGGTTCTTGACTTGATAATAATCAACACATGATGATTTCCATTACTCCAAGTTCTTGACTTGAATATCATCAACACATGATGATCTTCTTCACTTCGTAATCTTGTCTTGAATATCATCAACACATGATGATCTTCTTCACTTCGGGATCTTGTCTTGAATATCATCAACGCATAATAATCTTCTTCACTTCGGGATCTTGTCTTGAATATCATTAACACATGATGATTTTCTTTACTTCGGGATCTTGTCTAGATGCTTATCAATACATGATAATCTTCTTCATTTTGAGATCTTGTCTTGATGCTCATCAACACATGATGACATCTTTCATCCCAAATCTTAACTTGATGATAATCAACTCACGATGCAACCCAAAGTATTCATTATCATGGGACTCAATATATTTCACCAACTCATGAAAAATGTTAGTCCACAAGACGATTGTTATTAATTACCAAAATACTCCATTAACTCATAATGGCAGATCTAGATTCTTCACCCTCGCGGTCGAGGTCCTTGTTCGTCATGGCTGAAACTGTGCCTTTTCCCGAAGGGTACAAGCACACCGCCCCCTTCGGCCTAGCAAAGCATGCTTTGTGCAGGCCCTCTAGCGGTGCGCAGGCTGCTCTTGTTGGTATGATTGCGTGTTGGGTGCCACGCGCCATGATGTCGGTGGTTGGCAGTAATGGCACTCCTTTGAACCGCACGGGCCGCTGTTGGTTGGCGTGTGCCACAATGCCGGTGGTTGGTAGTAATGGTGCCCCCTCGAACCGCGTGACAGTTGAGACGGGATGTTGTGCGTGTGGCGCGTGTCACTTGGTAACTGGCTCGTGTATCTTCGGCTTCCACACCTTGTCCCCTTGCGGTCCTGATGCATATAAAAAGGAGGGTGACCCCCCTAGTCACTTCTTTATCTCGCACTTGAAAACCCTAGCTTTCCCCCTTCACGGTTTTGTGCTTTTCTCCTTTAAGGCTGAGTCAGACCTTCGAGGCTCGGGTGGTGCGACCTTCGAAGCTTCGATATGACGAATCACAACAAAGAGGGAGGCGGCAACATGGTCTACACCAACGGCCTCGGTCGGTCTACCGCGATAGAGCAGGTTCTCCAGGTCCTTGTGGACGAGGGAAAGCTAGAGAGCCTTGAGAAGGTGCGAGTCCCTAGGGCAGAGATGGTATCAGCGCCTCGGTTGGACGAGGCCATGGTCTTCGTCGCCTTCTTCGGCGATGGCCTCCGGATTCCATGCATGTCGCTAGTCACGCGGGTCCTTCGAGTGTGCAGGTTGGAGTTAGCACAGCTGACGCCCAACTCCCTCGTGAAGCTAGCCGTCTTCGAGTGGATTATGAGATCCGTCGGGACAAGCTGGGAGGGGCACCTGTTCACGTATCTGCATGACGGGTGCTGTCAGCCAAAGAAGAAGAAGAGCACCGGCAAGACGCTGAGCTTCGACAGTGTTAACTTTCAGACGAAGGCACGGTGCTAGATGTACGCGTCTGCTCCAGCGGTGTAAAATCGGTGGGACATCGACTGGACCTGGAGGTGGTTTTACCACATATCTCCAACGGGCGACGGTCTTCATTCCAGCGTAGGGCTGATCCAACTTACTGCCACCCCAGATATCACACTCACCTCGTGGGAGGAGGCCCTCCTTCATCTGTTACTGAGTGCGACGAGGAGGCTCTCCAAGTGGGACTTCAAGGAGGAGTTCTGCGCATTCGATCTGACCTCTGGCGCAGGACTAGAGCATGAAGCTTGGGGGGGACCCTATGGGTGGGCTTCCTACCCTTACCATAGCTAAGCGCAAAGGTTTTGGTTTTTGCCCTAAACTTTTATATATGTATTTTTTTAATGGAGCCTACTGCTACTACTACAGTTGCGTCTATCGACGAGGCCGCCCATGCTACAAAGCAGCTCTTGGACCCCTATACCGATGAAGAGCACGCGAAGCACAGGCTGGTTGTGTGCGAGCCCTGCCTGAGCCACGCGTATGCGGACTAGGCGGTCCGTCTTGCGGAGCATCCAGACCTTGACGGAGGAGTCTAATGTTGCGGGGCCGATCGCCGCGAGGCCCCTAAGCTCTGTTGGGTCTGGCGGCGTGGGTGGTCCTTCTTTTGCGAGGGTGGACATAACGGAGAGACTGGCGAAGCGGTTGGTGCATGAGACTCCGAAGCGTGCGGCATGCACTCAATCGAGCAGCTCGTCTTTGGCAGAGCGTGGTGCGTCCTCCATGACTTGCGCTACGCCGAGGGCCGCGGGCTGCATCTTGGCGAAGGCTGGGGAGGGGGTGGCGAGCTCATTTGGGATAGCGGGCTTGCCCCACGAGGAGTCCTCGGCTGGTAGCACCCCGTCGCACATTTATATCGGGGGCTCTGAGGATTCCTGGGTTGTGCCTCCCACTCTGGGTCGTGATACGATCGGTAAGTATATTTATGTGTATGTTTTGTCGTCCACTCTTTTTTCGTGCAGTTTGAAGTCTGTATCTACAGTTCTGACCCGTACGCATGCTTCGTAGTCCTAAGCGATGGGGAAGAGGAAAGGGCCGACGAAGGAGGCTCCACCTCGGTGAGCTCCGAGGTGGCGCCTTCGCTGGATGCCGCTCTGGTCACCACTTTCACTGCATATCTCGGTCTGCTTTGCCATACAAACTTTAGGCTTAGTGTTGGCGCGGCTAGGGTTTGTGAGAAGGTCGCTCGATTCATCACCCCATCTTACCTCTTCTGGAACATGTCCCTTAATGGGATGTTCCGGTATGTCGAGGCAAACGTCGTAAAGGTGTGGGTTTTGTTTTATTAGTCTAATAAATTTTGTCATTTTTTGTGTGTGTGACGCCGTGCTTCGTGCAGACCCTGATGCTATCGCGTGCGCTTGAGGCCGATATCTTTCATGGCTTTAACCAGATCCAAAAACGGGTCGATTCGGAGCTTGCACGGAGCGAGCCTCTGAGCGCGGAGTGCAAATCCCTAGTTGACAAGGCAAAGGCCCTTGAAGCTAGGGTGGCGGAGTTGGAGGAGGAGCACCATGGTTTGCAGGAGGAGGTGCGGACTCTTCGAGGCATCCGGGCTGACCTAGAGACGGAGGTTCGAGCGGAGCGGGAATTGTCGCACTCCGTGGCGTAGGCAACCTGGGAGGCAATGGAGGCCTTGGAGGGCGCTGTGGCAAAACTCAACACCGTGCCTCCCAGGGCGCCACCTTGTGGGGAGATGGATATCATTGTCGGCGTCTCACTTGTGGGGAGGTGTGCTGTTGGCACCCAGCGTCTGAGGACCATTCTTGTGAGTAGCACAGACGATGGCCTTTGCTACCTTACAAAGGCTGGGTGCGGCATGTCGACGCCCTCGCTACCCACTCCGTGCCGGTGACGACCGCAAAGGAAGTTGTCGCCGGGCACCGCCAAACATGGAAGGTGAGCAATATCTTCGTCCAAGACTTTTGGGCGCCACACGGACGTGATGTTGCGATGGACTCCCTTCAGGCGGTGCAAGCCCAAAAGAAGAAGGGCAAGGCACCGGAGGATGACTAGGAGGCCGACGAGCGGGGGGCCACCACCAGAGATAAGGTGTGACCCTCCGCTCGCTCTGAGCGGCTCGGTTTTTTCTTTTTTTAGCTCCACCCCCTTCGGGGCCCAAGCACCGAAGAGGGCTGAAATGAGGGTTCATGTAACATCCCAAATTTTAAAATTCTGGATTTTCCCTATTTAGTTGAAGCTAAAACAATTTATTTGTGAAACTAAATACCAACTTTAAATTGAAAATATTTTATTTAAGTCCAAAATAACTCTGGAAATTTCTGTGAATTTTTCCATTTTTTGGGGAATTTATTTGCTATTTTCTAAAAGTCTAATTGAATTAATACAATTTCTGGAATTAGAAAATCAATTTAAATCTCCTTTACTATTTTGGGCTGAAACCCAACTTCCGGCCTATTTCCTATTTTTCCTATCAGCCCCTTCCTCTCCTCTCTCTTACCGATGGGGACCCCACCTGTCAGGGCCGTCACTCACCTCCCTTTCTTTCGTGGCGACTCACCATTTACTTGCCAAGACGAGTTCTAGAATCCGGCCAAAACCTCCCGCATTTGTCTCGCCTACCCTGTCATCATTATCCTCTTATCTCCCACAACTGAATCAAACTTGATTCTATCTCGTATCGCCACCGGAGTCCTTATCTCGCCACTGATTTTGAAATGGACTCCAACGGCTCATCACCGATTCGGCCACCCCCGTGCACTATAAAAGGGCACCCCGGGTGCGCCTCTACCCCTCATCTCATCTCCTCAACTCTCGTAGCTTCCCGCCACTTCTATGTCGAGACCCAAAATATGATTCAGGAACCCTCTGTGTATTCTAAACTGGTCCCAGATCAGTAGCTAGCTCACACAGGAAACAATGATGAAATGCCATCCATTTATTCGATTTAACTAAAAAGATCTCAAAGTAACAAATAATAATAATAACTGGACCTTATAGTCAATGTTTACTTAACCTGCCACGCAGGGCTAAAGAAACAAATAAACTCTTGCAACGGAACGAAACTCTTGAAAAAGGCCAATCAACATGCCCACAGGCAATTGAGTAGAGTACGCATCCTAATCTGCAAAACCTTCATCGTCCTCCTTCTGAAAGAACTCTTGAGCAGCTCGATATTCTTCAACTGATCAACAAAGGTGTAAAGCTGTGAGTACATAAAGTACTCAGCAAGCCGTAGGGAAATGTATGTAAATAGTATTCATGCATGGCTTGACAAAGGTTAGCTGTATGGTTCTTTTGCATAAAGCAGCATTTACGATAAATACAATAAATAGATTGAAATGCATAGTTGAAAAGAATAATAAATAAGTAAACAATTGCTTTAAAACAACCAGTGAACTTCCCATTCACTTCGCAACCAAACCATTGATAAGTGAATCCCCAATTCACCAACCGACACAAATCACCAAGTGAATTACCCGTTCACCAAACAAACATTATATTCATCAAGTGAACTTCCCATTCGCACTCTGACACATTTTATAAGAAACTATCTCCCATGTGAAATCCCTGGACATGTCTATAACCGAGGACACGGCTATTCGAATAGATCAATTGACACTCTGCAGAGGTTGTACACTTTACCCACAAGATGCAATCAACTGGATCAGAGTTGATCACAACAAAACCTTTCAAAAAATTTATCTCAACAATTGACTCTCCCGTTGTGCATACAGCCCTCCCAAAACCTCACCGTGGTTTGACGCGCAACGTTGGACCTGGAGACAGTGAAAATGCCGCCCATAGATGTGACCTTAGAAAAGGATACACACCTCCACCCATATACTACCTATGTAGTCAAAAGTAAAAACTCCATAACTTACTAAGTTAGGCCCGTCCCATACCAGGCATGTGGTTGTACGAATAGCCCAGTTCAATGGTGCACAAGATTAAGTCCTTGACAAGTTACTCAGGCGAGAATACCACAAACCCACAACGTGTTGAAACACCCCCACTATCCACCAACCACTTGCCCGAGCGAAAACCATTTTGTTTAACCAAGACAAATGACACACCCTGTCATGGTACACAAAATTTAATAACACCATTGTTCCATATTTCATTAAGTCAAGATTAATCAGTATGACACATGTGATAATGAATCCATCGTAACTAAGCTGAACTAAGCATCTGTAAGATACCCATGTTGATGATAGTCCAACTAAAATTATCCACGCTAGGGTGACAAATGATTCATGGCATTCAAATAATTAATGGAGGCATAATGACAACATGTAATAACTAATCCCAAAACAATTTGTATAAAGATATCATGCAATTGTATAAAACAATATACTTTTGAAATCATAGGTTCAATATAATCAAAGGACTATGGCTTGCCTTGGAATAAATCCTAGAATTGATCTTGATCTTGGTGTACTCCTCCTTGCTCAAAACTTCCCGAAGTATCAACGTCTACTCAAAAACAAGTAAATAAACCAAATAAATAAATAACAGAGAGAACAAAAACTTCAAAAATTAAATAAAATTTTAATATAAATAGATCTTGAATTTAGATGAATTTAGAAATTTGAATAGACTCAATCGGAGTTCGGATGCAAAAGATATGGGCTTTGGAAGATTGAAATCACATAAAATCATGAAAATCATAATTTATGGATTGACTGAATTACTTTTCTGAAGGAAAAGGGAATTTTGACATCGGCATGACATCAGCAAAGCTTTTTGGCTGAGAAAGAATTAAAAGAAATTGATTTTGTCTGTGGGACCCACTGTCAATGGCTTGGACCATGGTGCACTAGCTTCATGAATACTTGGCTCAATTGGACTTGAGTGTGCACCACATGGCTGCTGACCTGAGCAAACGTGGCCGCATGGACAGAGAATGAAGACAAAGAAGATGGCCGGCGACTTGGTGACGAGCTCCACGGCTGCGGCGACATCGGTGAAAGAGTGGCGTCCTCCAAGATTTAAGGTGAGCACCGGGGCAGTGAAGTGACAAGGATCTTAGGGAGCTTCTCGGGGTGGCCATGGAACACTCAGAACGGCGGCCAGAGGAACGTGGCTGGCAATGAAGAAGAATTGTGGCAGCGGCAATTCGATGGCCAAGAGAGAAGAACAAGGGCAGGGATCAGATGAATAGAGCAAAAGGCACAAGATGACACGGATAAAAGAGCAAAAGGGCTCACCGAGGTTTAGATCGAAAATGGATGTCAATGGTCGGCAAGATGACAAAAATGAAAACGGCAACTCGATGACCCTCGACCGAAGATGGTGGAAGCACTGCGTAGCTCACGACGATGCGGTCCCGACGGCGAAGTCAGTGCGAGCTGAGGAGATTGGACGGCGACGAAATTCAACAAACAAGGAGCTTCGGCGTCTTCGGTCTTTCGGTGATTGCAGCGCAACGAGAGTGAAATCGGAGAGGTGATTTTAGGGTTTTGGAAGAGGAGGCACAAGCCAAGATTTTGAAGCGGTCGGCTCCTTTTATAGCGCTCGGATGGAAGGAGTCCTCAAGGGAGCCGGCGCTGCTCGCGTGATGCTCACGGACACCAGGAGAGTTCTAGAGGTAGACGATGCTCACGCTAGCAAAGACGGGGCCCACACGGCAGTGGAACAAAAGAAAAGGCAGAGAAGGGATGGGCTTCGGCTGGACCGTGCGCTCGCGCAAGGAAAAAGCCGAAGGTGACCTGGGCTGGCTCATGTGCTTGCATGAAGGAAAAATGGGCTGGGCTTCGCGAGTGACTCGGCCCAAAGGAGAAACGGGAGTGCGGGTGGGGAGAATGCCGAGCAGGCTGGACCGGCTGAAGGAGAGGATGGGCCAAGGGAAACGGAGTCCAGCTCGAAGCAATTTCCTGAGATTTTAATTAGTTTTCTTTTTAGAAAATAGCAGGAAAGACAAATAGCAAATTCACTCGAACAAATTATAGAAAAATCTATAAAATATATCCAAGCACATAGAATCCAAATAAAATAATTTTGATAATAGTTGGTGTTGAGATTATTCATATTAAATTGTTTTTATCTCTAAAAATTCCAATTAAGTTTAAACTTTAACAGAAAAAATTCAAATGGTTATTTTTCTTTTTAAAACTTCAAAACAAACCAAAATTTTGGTATGTTACATTCTAGCCACCGGAATTAGAGGTTTAGTTCGTCGACCGTCGAAGCTGTCGCCACCGATTGCCTCGCCGTCAATGACGCCCTTCCTTCGTCGACCGCACCGTCGTCATCACCGCACTATGGGCTACCTCAAACGCCCTTCTGTGCCACCAAAAGACCACCGAAGCAATCCTACCGTTGTCGACCTAGCTCCGTCGCCGTAGAACCTCTCGCCGTCAGCCACTCTATAGTGCTCCGCCGCCGCAAGGTAACGCATAAATTTCAGCATCATCCCCTCTCCTTTTTGCGCACCTTCGCGTAGCTTGCCATGGCGTGTAGCGCCGGTGAGCTTGCAGCCGAGCGTCGCCGCCACTGCCCTGAGTGGTCGTAACTTCTTTGACCAGGTGGTTGTAACTTCTTCGACCAGTGTGGTCGAGACTCTTTCGACTAGTAGTCGAAACCCTAGTCGTAGTCGAGACTCTTTCGACCAGTAGTCGAAACCCTTTTCGACCAGTGTGGTCAAAACCTTCCTACAACTACGTACACACAAAATCGATGAACAATACTTGAATTCCTTTTTGAGTATTTTCTTTAGATTAGATCTTTCAGAAGCCATATCTTCTTCATCCGAACTCTGATTGAACCCTTTCAAATTTATAAATTCATATAAAATCAAGATCTAGCCAACAAACCCAAAATTATTTAATTTGGAGTTCAATAGAATTTTATTTGAATTTTTCTTTTAATTTGGATTGTTTTCGCGTATAGATTTTGACAACTCCTGAGAGCTTGACCCTTCTGAAGAATTAGAATATCGGGATTTTGAGCAAGGCAAGTTACACTCTTTGATCAGATCTGAGTCCATTATTTAAAGTTGTTTTCAATGTATTGCATGCTCATTTATAGTTCAATATTTTAAATTCCTAGTTACTCTATTTCCTTTGTATGGCCAAAATTGATGTTTGTATTGTCATTTCCTTGTCACCTTAGTAAAATAAATTAGAACGGCTTAGCCAATGATTAGACCAAAATGTTGATTTTGGGGAATTTAGCCGAACTACAAAGTTGATTTAAAAATGAGACTATGGTATTGTCTTTACCATAGAATATTTGAAAAATGTTTTGACATGAAAAATAAACAAAACTGGTTTAGACTTGGGCGAATTGGACCATTGGTGGGTGCAAGTTTATGCACGGGCCCAAACCAGTGAATGTTTGAGGCCTAGAGATTGTTTTGGAAGTGGCCCAGTCATGTAAGGACCGGTCTGCGAGTTGCGGATTGTTAAGCCAAACTCGTATCTCCACAAGTCTGGAGTAGGACAGACTTGGCCAATTAAACTATATTATTTCACCATGATTATGTCATAGAAAGATGTGGGTGTCGTGAAGACTTATTGTTAATACTCATATTGCGCAAGAGGGGGTCATCGTTTGGTGCGAAGCCTACGATAATGAAACCTTAGCGGGCATAATTATGTTGAAATAATGTAGGGTAAAAGCCTCGTGATAGCTGCTTAGTCGCACGCCTTCGGAAGCGTGTTTTGGCCGACATGTTAAGCAAATTGTCTCTTGTGGGTAAAGCTGTACCAACTCTGCAGAGTTATAATCTATTCGAATAGCCGCGTCCGCGGTTATGGACATGCTAAGCAAAGCCTTTCATGGATTAGACTTAGTTTTGATTTCAAAATAATTTTAAACTTAGATGTTTTTCAATATTCAATCCAATTGAAAAAATTGGGCAGAAAGCCTGGTGTATTAGTCCTTCACCATTTTTGTATGGAGGTTTATCCTGCACTTGAGATTGATGAATCAAAATAAAAGTTTGATTTTAACTATAGATTAAAATTTTCCTTGAAACTTAGTAGTGGTATTTAAAACTTGAAAATATCACTTTGTGCAAAACAACCATATGAACCTTCTTTGACATTATCCTGCCTGCATTATATCTGTTATTGGGTGTAACTTGCGGAGCATGGTTGTTTATGCTCACCCTTGCTTAATAACTCTTCTTCAGGAGAAGACTTCTATCCAGACGGTGAGGACTTGGAGGACTAGACCGCGCCCCCAGAAAATTGCATGTGGCAGATCGTGTGGCTTACCTTTTGTTTACGTTTTTCCGCTGTATCTTTTATTTGGCCACAGGCCCAATTGTAATAAACTCTTATTTATATTAAATAAATATGTGATATGAATTTGTTATCATTTTTGGTTTGACTGTGTACACTAGCTGTTCCTGGACTAGTGTATGAAACATAGAGAATTCGTTGTGATGAATAAAGCCCGCTTTATCGATATAGATGTGTGCTCCGTGCCATTTGACAGGTTTTAGCATGGCTCCTCCTTTTTCGGATATGGTTCGAGGGAGCCCTAACCATTTTTTGCGAGGGGTGGGTGGCGAAGCCTGGCACCGTCCCCCATACTTTTTTTAGATAGGGCTCCGGGGAAGCCCTAACTTTTTTTTGTGAGGGAGAGGCGAAGCCTAACGCCGCCCTCCGTACCCATACTTTTTTAGATATGGCTCCAAGGGAGCCCTTACTTTTTTGCGAGTAGCAGGCGAAGCCTATCGCCGTCCCCCGTACTCTTTTAGATAGGTCTACGGGGGAGCCCTAACTTTTTTTGCGAGGGGGAAGCAAAGCCTAGCACCGTCCCCCGCACTATTTTAGATAGGTCTCAGGGGGAGCCCTAACTTTTTTTTGGCGAGGGGGAGACGAGTTACCGGAATCGCTATCCGTAGTTCATGATGTCTTTCATGTATCTCAGTTGAAGAAATGTCTCCGAATACCAGAAGATCAAACTACGCTTGAGAGTATTAATATATAGGAAGACCTTACCTATGTGGAACATCCGGTCAAGATTCTTGATGTGGTAGAACGTATCACCAGAAGCACATTCTTCCGTTCTTCCAAAGTGCAGTGGAGCAATCACTCAGAAGAAAAGGCCACATGGGAACGATAAGAGGATTTGAAAACCGAGTATCCCAACATCTTTGCAAACTAGTCTGAATCTCGAGGTCAAAATTCCCTTTAAGGGGGGTAGGTTTGTAACATTCGAAAATTTCATTTCAGGAAAAAAAATTAATTAATTTCCTTGGATTTTCTGGACTTTTTAAAAGTTTATCCCTTTTTATGTTAAGCCAAAATAAACTAATTGCAAGTCTAAATACCAATTTTGAATTGGAAATATTTTATTTAATTTTAAAACAATTCAGGGAATTTCTATGAATTTTTCCAGAATTGTTGGACTTTATTTGCTATTTTCTAAAAGCCTATTTGATTTAACTCATTTTTTGTAAATCGAAAATCAAATAAAAATTCGGAAATCATTTCGGGCCGAATTTTTCTCGGTCAAATCTGTTTTTCCCGCACTTTGGCCCTGGCCCACGCCCTTTTTCTCCAGCGCTGGCCCGCTCGCGCCGCACCCGTCTCTCCCTATCTCTCTCTTTCTCTCCTCGCTGACACATTGGCCCGCCTTGTCAGCCTCCTCCCACTCTCTGTCTTTCGTGCCCGACCCCACCTATCATCCCTTACCTTCATTCTCCTTCTTCACCGAGTCAGCGCCATTAGTGCGAGCTGAGGCTCTTCAATATGGCCGTTATTGTATGTTTTTCACGAGCATTCAATGCCAATCAAACCCACGTTCGTCCCCACACTCATTTTCTCATTTCTTGTTCCTTAAACCCTCTTAAATCCTCAGTTGATTCATCACCACGCTGGCTTGAAACGCTCACGCATGTCCCCATCGCTTCAGTGATGCTCTCACCCTATAAAAAGGGGCATCACCATCGCCTCCCTTCCCTCATTGCATTCCCCTAAACCCCCGTTCTCCTTTCGCTATTGTTTTGTCGGATTTTGAAATTTTTCGCTGTCGTGCCCGAACCTCGCCGCCGTCGATTGCGCCGCCACCATTGAAGCCCCGATGACATTGACCACACCCCAAGCATCGCCTCCACGCGTTCTACCCGGTGCGTGCGTTATTTCCGCTGGAACATCGCCGTAGCTCCGTCACCGCCTTGAACCAAACGCCTCCACCGCCTTCTACTTTGCCGCCAACAGCTCCGTCACTCCCCGTCGTCAAAACCATGCACACCAGGTCCCCCTAGTCTCCCTCATTCTATTGGTACCACCCACTCTCATCGCCGTGGCACGTAGCGCCTACGATATTGGGAACCCGTGCGCCACTACCTTGCCGGCATGACATGGCAGGCCATGTCAGTGCCACCTGGACGCCACGCACGTACTCGTAAGCCCTATTGCCCAGTCAGCGCACACATCAGCGCCAGCTCGTGCGCAAGCGTTCACTGTTTCGTGCACCGCGTTCACCGTAGACCAAAACTCAATCGTGGACGAGGTCCATAGACCCTGGGCCCATATGTCACAGACGAATGACTTTTACAATAGAAAAATAATTCAATTAAAATTGTAAATCGGCCGCTGATGTCATGCTTGCGTAGTAATTCAATTTTCCTTTAGATAAATAAATCATTAATTCTAAAAATTGAATTTAGGTTATTTTCTTTAGATTTAAATCTTCTGATGACTCGTTCTCCTTCATATGAGCACCGATTTTAGTGATTCAAATTTCTAAATTCATATAAATTAATAATATAGCTATATAAACTAAAATTATTTAATTTGGAGTTCATTTGAAGTTTATTTGAATTTAGCTTATTTTCACGTATAGACTTCGTTGACTTCGGAGAGCTATAACTTCTCGACGAGTCCAACCAACAGCAATTTGAGTAAGGCAAGTTACATCTGTTAATCATATTTGAATCCCAATATTTTAAATTATTTAAATTCTATTTTAAATTATTCTTGCATGCTTATTTATATTCAGTTATTTAAATTCTTGTTTTAAACTTATAGATATGCCTAAATCCTTTATATGGCCAATATTGATATTGAATCAAACATATTGTCACCCTAGATAAAACCTAGTTGATATGATAGTATGAACTAGGATGATTTAAAAAAAATATTGTGCAAAGATATGCTTAGACAAAAAAATTTAGTTTGAGGAATTTTAGCCAAAGATTCAGCTATTGTTTAAAATGAGGCCATGACATTGGTTTGCCATGAAAAATTTTGCAAATGATTTTAAAAACAAAAATAAAATCAAAGATGGTTTAAACTTGGGCAAAATGGATGTCAGTTTGGTGCAAGTCAATGCACATGATTGATTCATTTCAATGATCTAGTCTAGGATTTTTGTAATGTTGCCCAAGTTGATTAAGGACCGGCCTTCGAGCCGCTTTTTGCTAAGATCCATGGTACCACCACAAGTCTGGAATGGGACAGACCTGGCTTAATAATTTGCAACATTCCTTTGATAGTTGTGCCATTTGGATGTGCGGGTGTCGGCTAGACAGAAATTCCCACTTGGCGCAAGAGGGAGACTTAATTCCAACGGGCTGGTGGCCCAAAGGAGGTGACACCTTAGCAGGCATGACTGCATTGGGAGGTTATCTTACTATAAAACTGGAGAATTTGGAAAATGAATTTTAGTTATAAAATAATTGCTTTGGAACTTAGTACAAGTATTTGAAATAAAACATTGCTTTACGCAAAGACAACCCTATGGGCCTTCCTTTGTTAAATCCAAGCATGAATTATACTCTGTTATTGGGTGTAACTCATGGATTACAATCTTTGTACTCACCCTTGCTTAAAACATTATTGCTCAGAGGAGTACTACATGGACAAGGAGGATTTGGACGACTAGGCTGTGCCCCAAACGATTGCCTGTGGCGTATCGTGTGGCCTACTACTACCTTTTGCCTTCTGCTGTAATTTTCTTTAGGCCATGTGACCATCTTATAATAAAAACTCTGATATTATGAATAAAATGCGTGATGTGGACTTGCTACCATTTTTGTTGAACTATGTACACTAGCTGTACCTGGACTAGTGTGGTAAACATAGAGAATCCGAGATTCTTCTACTCCCAGATTCGATAAGGGATCCCTAACTTTTTTGCGATGGGGAGGCGAAGCCTAACGTTGTTCCCCATATTGCTTTAGATAGGGCTCCGGGGGGCGCCCGGGGGGGGGGGCTAACTGTTTTGCTAGGGGGAGGCGAGGCCTAGCGCCGTCTCCCATACTTTTTTTAGATAGGGTTCTAGGCAAGCCCTAACTTTTTTTTGCGAGGAGAAGGCGAAGCCAAGCGCCATCTCCCATACTTTTGTAGATAGGGCTCCAGGAGAGCCCTAACTTTTTTTTGCTAGAAGGAGGCAAAGCCCAGCGTCGCTCCCCCCTACTTTCTAGATAGGGCTCTGAAGGAGTCCTATCTTTTTTTTGCTAGGGGAAGGCAAAGCCTAGCGCCGCCCCATATACTTGTTTTTAGATTGGGCTCCGAGGAGCCCTAACATTTTTGCGAGGTAGAAACGAAGCTTGGCACCGCCACCATACTTTTTTAGATAGGGCTCTAGGGGACCGCTAACATTTTTTGCGAGGGGAAGGCGAAGCCTAGTGTAGTCCTCCAAACCTTTTTAGATAGGGCTCCAAGGGAGCCCTAACTTTTTATTTTTGCATAGGGGATGCGAAGCCTAGCGCCGCTACCCATACTTTATTAGATTGGGCTCCGGGGGAGCCCTAACTTTTTTTGTGAGTATGAGGCGATGCCTAGCACCGTCCCCTATACTTTTTTCGATAGTGCTCCAGGGAGCCCTAACTTTTTTGCGATGGGAGGCGAAGCCTAGTGCTGTCCCCCGTACTTTTTTAGATAAGGCTCCGGGGGAGCCCTAACTTTTTTTGAAGGGGGAGGTGAAGCCTATCGCCACCACCCCCATACTTTTTTAGATAGGGCTTCAGGGGAGCCCTAACTTTTTTTTGCAAGGGCGAGGCGAAGCCTAGTGCCGTCCTCCATACTATTTTAGACAGGGCTCCGGGGGAGCCCTATTTTTTTTTTGTGAGGGGCAGGCAAGGCCTAGCGTTGTCCCCTATACTTTTTTAGATTGGGCTCCAGGGGAGCCCTAATATATTTTTTTTGCGAGGGCGAGGAGAAGCCTAACATCATTCCCCATACTCTTTTAAATAGGGATCCAGGGAAGCCCTAACTTTTTTTGCGAGGGGGAAACAAAGCCTAGCGTCGCCCCCATACTTTTTTAGATAGGGCTCCAGAGGAGCCCTAACATTTTTGTGAGGTGAAAGCGAAGCCTAGCACCGCCCCCCATACTTTTTTAGATAGGGCTCTGGGGGAGCCCCAAATTTTCTACGAGGTGTTGTTTTGTACCTCCGTGCCTGCGAAGGGCATCGATGTGCACCGGGGCTGTTGAGGCATGCACGGTGTCCTATTTATACATGCGTGCCTGAGGTGGGCATCGGTGTGTACCAGAGCTGTTGTGCCATGCGTAGTGTCTTGTTTATACATGCGTGCCTGCGAAGGGCATCGGTGTGCATCGGGGCTCTTGAGCCATACGCGTTGTCTTGTTTATACATGCATGTCTGCGAAGGGCATCGGTGTGCACCGGGGCTGTTGAGCCAGGCTAGGTATCTTGTTTATACACGCGTGCCTACGGAGGGCATCGGTGTGCATTAGGGCTATTGAGCCATGTGCGGTGTCTGATTTGGCCGGCCTGTTATTTGCTTGGTAGTTGGGTGTACTTTATTCATGGGGGGTGAAGCGCCCAAAGTTGTAGGGAAGGCGAAGGCGTCGAGCACGCAGGGACGCCGTCGGTGTCTTGACAGAGGAAGGGAGAAGCGAGAGGCGGCGCGTCTTGTCATCGGCGTGGAGGTGAAGAGGCACTGGCCGTCAGTGCTACTAAGCGTCTTGACAGTGTCTGGCCGTCTGTGCGACAAAGCGGCGGTGGCGCGGTCTTTGTAGCCTATGGGGAAGAGGGAGGGTGGGAGGGACAGGAGTGAGGGAGGCAACTCGCGCTAGGCACGTGGGGCACAATGGGTCGTGTGAGGCATAGCACGGCCCACTGGAAAACGATAAGGTGCGTTGGCGTCGTCTTGGCACAACATCTTGTCAGGCCCAACACAAAGACAGAACTGGTTGGGAAAACACATGGGGGGGTGCGTGCGTTGGGCCTCAGCGGCATGACGTGTTGTGCCCAACACAGCACAACCAGGTGGGGAAATAGCCGTTGTAGGCTTTTTTAGCACGGTGGGCCGTGCCCGGCACGACACGTCCCATTTGGTCCTGTTAGCCCGTAAGGTTCAGAATTTTCAAAATTCCGACCTTTTTTTACCACTTGGGGCTTTAAAAATAGCCAAAAAAGTGAAAAACAAAATCCTGAATGTTTTTCTATAAATAGGCACCATACCTTCCCTTATTCAGCACCCATCCATTCCTCAACTCTCTTTCAAATTCTCTTGTGCAAATTTAAATTCGTTGTGAGATAATTCAAAAAAACAATGTGCCAAATTTTGGAAAATCTAGATTCTGGCAACAAGTCATCAAAAGAGTTACAATACTTTGTTTGCATATTTTTATTGTTATTATTATTTATGCTAAAATGAAATTAATAATAGCGTTAGTTTCGATTTTGCAGTTTTCGTTATGAAAAATTACATCTTCGCTCTTATTGAGTACGGAATTTCACCGGAGGATCTTGAATCCATGGAGGAGGCTATAGCTGCCTCAAACCAATCGTAGGTTTACCGGAAGGGCAAGGCGGTGTTCCGTCATCAGGCTCTACGGCAGCAACTTCGTCGGCGACCATCGGAGCAAAGAGGTCGAGACCGTCTACATCCAAAGTCCGGGAGCATTTTGGCAGGACAACCAAGCTAGACACATAAGGAAATAAGCTAACATATGTAGTTTGCAATATTTCTCATCAGGAATTGTCTACAAAGTCTACAGGAGGGATGGGGGACTTGTCAAGATATGCTACAAGATGTAAGGCCAAGCAAGGATTGCTGATGAGGCAGACACAGATGTAGTACAATCCCGACGGCACGGTACGTAGCTGGGACTACGATCCTGAGGTAGCCCGTCAATCTCTCTGTCGTTTAATTGCTTCTAAGGATTTACCGTTATGCTTTGGGGAGTCTAATGCTTTCTAAACTTACATTAGAATTGCGCATAATCCTATATTCTCTTCCGTTTCTAGACATACAACAAGTCAACAACTAGGGATCTAGTAAAATACTACAACGAACACTGTGATAAATTTAAGGATAAATTTGCTACGTGCACATTTTCGGTGGTCCTTACCTCGGACATATGGAGTAGCCGTGCTAAGGAGGATTATCTTAGTGTAGTTGCTCATTTTGTTAATGATGACTGGGTAATGGAGAAAAAGAATTGTAGGTTTCAAATTAATTGATGTAGCACACATGGCTAAGAATATTGCGGACTGTATTATCAAAGTCGTGGAAGACTTTGGTCTTACAAACAAAATATTCTCAATTACTCTAGACAATGCCGATGCGAATTCTAAGGCCATGGATATTCTTACTCCAGTCTTCAATACATACGTCGATTCCTTCTTGCTACATCAGCGATGTGTTTGTCATATTATTAACCTTATAGTCAAATCTGGTTTGAAGAGGTTGGATATGTATCTTAAATCTTTTCGCGATGCGATATCTTTCTTGAATAATTCTAATGTAAGAATAGCAGCAGATAAGAACTTCTGTAGGGCAATCAGTGTACGTCCAAGAAAGTTCGGTTTGGACATGCCAGTAAGATAGAACTCGACTTACCTGATGCTTAAGAGTCTTTTACCATATAAGAGCATTTTTTCTGTTTTTATTCAAACTCACTATCAGAGCACTGACAGTAGTATACTATTGACTAGACAACATTGGTTCGTTGCTGGCAAGATACTACAGTTTTTTGAAAAATTTTATGAGGCCATTGTTGCTTTGTCCGTTGTCTACTATCCAACATCTCCTATTAATGTGCATAATATTTTACATATTGCTAATCAATTGAAAATATATGAATATGACTTAGTTTTACACGAGGCTATTGTTGCTATGAAAAGTAAATACATTAAATATTGTAGAGAAATCCCTTCCCCATTTGCATTTGCATTTATTTTAGATCTTAGGGGTAAAATTGAAGCATTTGGTATTGTTCTTGATCTTCTTAATGATGCTACAGGGCTAGACTATTCTAACTATTTTATAGAAGTTCGTTCTCAATTACACGAGGTTTACCAAAGGTATGAAAATAAGTTTTCGGGAGTTTGCTTGCGACGACCTACAGTAGCACCCACCTAATGTAGTAAGACAAATATGTGAGACAAGATCTTCGGTGGCTCTTTCTCCAGGTCCAAGTCTTCTTTTTCTACAATGCCGCTTGCTCAACTAAGAACAACCCTAAGGAGTGGGGAACTAGCCACCTACCTGGATAGCGATATGGTGGATTTCAACTCAGAAGGCTTCGAAATTTTGCAATGGTGGTATATCCATAAGTTAACATATCTCGTGTTGTCCATACTTGCACGTGGTGTGTTAATTGTTCCTGTCTCAACGGTTTCCTCCGAGTCTGTTTTCAGTCTTTCTAGAAGAATATTGGTGAGAAGAACATGTCACATAAGTGAGATGGTGGATATACTTCTAACTGTGAAGGACTCGGAACAAACTAATTTGCGAACACAACACTCTATGAAAAATACATAGTTGTCAGATGTGTTCGAAAATATGTACTTCGACAATGACACTTAGAACAAAGATGTATGTAAAACTATATATGTTGTACTCTTTTTCTTTGCAAAGGTTTTCTCATGTTGAGTTTTTACTTGGCAAATGTTTTAACGAGGTAGCTATTTCAATATTAATAAAGCTATTGATTACATTTCCAATATGGTTGTCTCATTTTTTACAACTTTCATATGTATTTATGGATTTTACACATTTTTTCCCTATTATTTTTTCAATTTTTTTCTTTGCATTTTTATGATTTTTTAAAATTTTCAGGCTAAGTGGATCGTACACGGCCCGACGGGCCAAACGGGCTCGTGCTAGCATGGCTCGGTACGACAGCCCATCGGGCTGTGTTTGAGCCACCAGCTAGGCACGTGGTGCCCAAAGACGCAAGACGATTCTTCCATGGGCGGAATGGGCGTGCCCATGTCGGTCACTGCTTACGATGCCTAAGCGTGTACTTGCAAAAATGTTGTAGTAAGTGTCTCTAATAGTTGTATGAGTAATTATAAAATGTTGCCACCGATGTTTTGAAATGTTTCAATGTTGTAACAATGTAGATTCGTTTGTTTGGGATTCTTGAACTAGTTTTAAAATGCTACTTGATTATATGCTCGTAGTTTCATCCAAGCTTGGTGTGAAAATAAATATTTTAATTATTTTTTGTTGCAGATGTTGATTATAAGTGTTGCGGATATGGTTCATGCATGTTGCTCCCAAAGCGTACAATGAAAAAACTTCACGGGACGTTCGGACGCTAGTTGTACCCTTTGCATGTGAGAAGAAAGCTACCATCATTGTAGCAACGACGCTAATGGATGAGTTGTTTACCTGGATGTGTTGAAGTGTCATGTGATTGGAAGATGAGTACTGGTGAGATCAATTGATGAAAGGTCGTATTTATGGCTATGCGCCTTCTAACATGCAACCATTTTGGGCTGGACGTATGGGATTGTGGCTGTAGTCGCTCAACAGCTAGCTGCGTGAGTACGAGGGGCGGATTTAGGAAAATGACTCATCGGGGTCATCTAATTCTACTAGAGCCTTTGAGTCATTATCTACAGAAAAAAATTTATTATGAATTATGCCGAAGGTCGTCGGTGTGACATGACCCGGCGATTATACTCTGGATCTGCCCCTCGAGTACTCGAACGAAAGTATGCGTAACATTAAGCAGGCGATACGTACGTTCTTAGTTGGAGGGATCAAGAGTATGTAGAATAGGTTTATGTCAGTTGTTTATAGTTATTGTCATGTAGGTTTTTTGCTAATGTGGATGAAAAAGAACGAAGAGAGAGAAAGATGTTATCTATAATCCTGTAGCCGACTATAGCACAAGAAATAAGAAATGCATTAAAATTTATGTATTCTATAAAAATAACTAAAAAGACAAAGAATCGTGTCTGCATGCATTATATGAAATGTCTATGTATTTACATAGAAATTACTTATAGATAGCATTTATCTATACCATCAGATACGCTTAATAGCTGTGGTTTGTTTTGCCCTCAGCCCATTCCCACCTGACACTTTCAAGCAGATATAGTGCACCAAACGTGCAATTCCTGCTCTCGAAAAAAACGTGTAATTCCTCGCAAAACCTCGCTGTAGTCGCTTCAACAACGATAGTGGATCCCCATGCGGATTATTGGCCATTTGGGCGTCTAGCATCGGTATGGTGCACAAGACAAGAGCCAGTTAGGAAACTAGAGTGACCAAATGTGCATGTATCCTTAATCCTTTTGCACATGTAGCCTTCAGACGGCGCTTCGGGAAAAATTAAACCTATCGCTTTAGAGATCGTAGTTTTTTTAGAGGAAGGTTTTAGAGATCTTAGTTGAAGAAGCATCCATTCATATTATCAAACCGAGTTGAAGAAGCATCCATTTATCCAAAGAACAAGGGAGGAAAGCATACAAATGTGTCATCAACAGTTGTACCAAAGGGACTTGATGGCCCGGCACATTCATCAATGCCAAGAATAGGCCTAGCCTTACAGATAGAGCATTACGTGCAGGCTTTGTGCCCCGTCTAATTGAAGCCCGTAGGATTAGGATCGAAGGCCCAATGTCCGGCTGAATCCTCCCGGTTGACAACGTCTCTCTGCACATATCAATCTCGGGAGTCAGAGATAGGGCTCTTCTTTCGGTTGTTTCTTTCGTCAACGCAAAGATTTTCAGATGCATGGCTCAGTCTCTGGTGTATGTTCGGTCCCGAGACATGCACCATCGAGGTACCCTCGCACCGGGCATGGAAGGGGAGAGACGGCGATGCGACGGCCGTCGTCGAGGGAAACACCGCAAGCTGAATCAACCAACCGAAAGAGGCGCCACATCACCTAAGGCTCTTCAGTTTCTTTCGTTTTTCCTGTCAGCTTTTTTTTTCGTCTGTGTTTTTTGCCCTACATATTTGGAGGGAAGGCTGCCCTGCCATGCCTTGCCTCTGCTATAGCTGTATTTTTGTGTATCTTATGAAACTCCTTTCATGCAATGATGGCAATTCTCTTGCCATTCCATCAAAAATAAATAAATAGAGGCCCAATGTCCCTCCTGCTCCCTCTCGTGCGGACGGCACTCATGACTCATGTTAAACTTGTAGCTGGCGCGGCACCGGATGGAGCCATGGAGGCAGCGGCGGAACCATGAATCGGAGACGAGGGGAGCCGGATAAGCTATGTAGTGAAATTGATTTCTGTGAAGGGGATCAGATACTAGGCATATAAGTAAAATTCTATAGACCACAAAGGAATGTAGTGGCGAAATTTGAATTATCTGAGGAGCCTTGACCCTACCAGTCCCCTCCGTCTACCACTGCATAGAGGGGGGCAGTCACCTCGAAGAGGATGGCGTGGCGGCACGCCGCGACGATAGACGGCTCCGGCAGATCGCTCACCTTAGGCATGTCTGGTCAGTGGAGGTAGACGCGAGACTCGGCGTCCCCGAGGAGCATCTGTTCAAGGAAAAAAAACAGGGTCCCGAGGCCGTATTGTCGTTCCCGTCCACGGCCGCCTCCGTGCGGTGGACGGAGAAATCTAGCGTCGCCCAGCGAGGAAGGTGGGTCTGGGTGGGAGGAGGCCACGGCGGCCGGCCGTGACGGAGCGGAGGATTTGCTTGAAGCAGCAGGCTTCCATGTTGCATGCGACGGGACGGGACGGGACGGTGAGACAGATGCGCGGCGTTGTTAGCGGCAGGTTTCAGCAAGGTCAAGGTGTTTGTTGGTAGCGAGGGGATTTGATGGCCGAACGGGTCGCATTTCAGTGCGGGCTTTCCGGCCCACGTGATCAGAGCCCGTGGGCTCGAATCCCATGTACGAGGAACTTTGAGAGGAACTACAATCACAAATAAACCAGCTAACTGTTTCACTCATCCGTGCAAGAAAGTTTACTAGAATAGTTACAGTGCAATTTTTCATTCACAAACTCAAAGCAAGATTAAAATTGACAAGTTCCTGGAGAAAAAGAAAGATAAAAAGGTGCTATTCATCCACGTTTACTTTTCTTTTCATTTTAGTTCCGCCCCTGGCACCGAGCACACTCGACACTGAAAATTTGTAGAATGTTGAATCGTTGTATTCCCCGTCCGCATGATATTTTTTTCGATTCTTTCGTCAGTGATTTCGTCGGTAAAAGAGATGAGAGAAGTCCGGACTCCGGACCCTCCCGGACGTGGTACCGAGGAACGGCCACCAACCGAGTGCCCAAAAAGCATTGACCGAGGCACCGTCCAACAGCCAGTCATGCAATCGGCGGTCACATCCTGTCCACGCGAACGTATTTAAACTGGCGCAGGGACACTTCTATCCTTACCTCGCCGCCTCCTAGGCCCTATCCACCGCCGCCGGAACACATCTGACGAGCGCTGCTGTTCGTTCTTGTTGTCCGTCTCTCTCGCTCGATCTCTAGCTCCCCGCTCGATCTGCTTCCGCAACAACTATCAGCGTGATTGTAAAAGAAATAATTGGTGGTCGTCCATCCTCCTTCGTACGACATAGGTCGTTAGATCCATTTTTATTGGTGCGACGTGAGCTATTGGATCTGATACAGCTTTCTCGGTTTCTCCAGTGCGCATGTACTTCTCACACCACCCACGACGCCAAACCGTCGCCAGACCATCCTCCCTCGCCTCCGCGCCCGCCCCTCGCCCACCTCCCTCGCCTCCGCGCTCGTCCCTCGCAACGCCTCCCTCTCCCACCGCCACGATCCCCTCGCCCCTGGCCTCCGACGCCTACCACGTCCTCTCCGACGATTGCCGTAGGGCCGAGTACGATTTCCGCCTCCACTCCTTCTCCTACACTTGAGCCTCCTCCTCCGTCTGGGCCTCCTCCTCGTCCTCGGCTCCGTATGGCAACGAGTACGGCCCCAGTCACGGTGGTGGTTCTTGGCGCCGGCCACCTCCGGGGGGAAGCGTCGCCTCGGCAGGATTCGATTGGCGCTTCTTGCTCAAGGCGGTGACGCAGCGAGGGTTCCTCATTAATCTGGGCTTCTCCAGGTAAACTCAATAGGCATCGATACTTTTCTTGCTTAAGTTATTGTGCTAATCCGACCACCTCCACTCGCTCTACGACGATATCAACGCCTCTGCGTATACGGCCGCCGACGGTCCCCGAGCGGTGGCCGTTGAGCTCGACATCGCCGCCGGAGGGTCAGCCGTCGAGGCGGCGATGCAGAGGGCCTGGGATGCTTTCGGCCGCATCGACGCCTTGGTCAACACCGTTGGCCTCCGAGGCATCCAATTCGCTCAATAGCGTGAGCACCTTTTTGTTTCTTTTCTTGAGCACGTGTGAATGGCGTCCCCTCCCTTCGGCAGAGGAGGAAAGCTGTTCGATCTGATGGGCCCTGTCGGTGTTTTAGAACCAAATTTACGTAAAGATTATTTGATTTGGGGGTTCCTCTAGGCTCAAAATCACACAGCGATAGAGACACAGGGATTTTTATACAGGTTTGGACCTTCTCCTGGGAGAATAACAACCTTACTCCTGTGTGTATGTATTGAGTATGCTAGATTACAAGATGGAGCCAAAGACTAGAGTATTGTGCTTCTAATTGGCATCTCTGATTGCCTCTGAATCTCTCCCAATTGTCCTGATGATTCTGCCTTTTATACGGTCCTCAAAGTGCACCATTGCATCTCCAGTCTGAAGGCCGCCTTAATGTGCCAGATTATGGAGCTGTTACTGGAGGTTATTGTGGGAGTAGTAATGTTCCCACGTTGCCAGGCAGTTATCACCATAACAGGGAGTTTAAATCGTGCTATTATTTCGAAGAATAACAGCGTAATTAATTGCTCATATCCTTGGATATGGTACAGAAGATTCCCTGATCGACTAGGCCCATATATCTGTGAGCCCTATCGATTAGGGACTGATCGTAGAAGAACTTACGACCAGGTGGTGGTCGAAGAAGATCTTACGACCACAGACTGATCGTAGCTGGACTTACGATCATGGGATAATCGTAGAAGGACTTACGACTATGGGGTAGTCGTAGGAGGACTTACGACTAGTAGGTGGTCGTAGAAGAATTTACGTCCTCCAGTTTCTCCCTTATGACTATTGAGGGGTGTACTCAAGAGTTATATGATGTCATTGTTATCTATAATATGAATTATAGATAAATGATTAAATGAGGATTATTATATCCTCGCCATCTAGCCCCTAGCTTCAAGCGAAAATAACTTACTTGGGAAAAGAGCAGTAGATGATCTTACAACCAGTAAGTGGTCGTAGAGAAATGGTCGAAGGAAGAACTCTTCGACTAGCGTTTCTTTTGACCAGAAATTTACTTGGTCAAGAAAGTTGTGGAATAATCTTGCAACTTACAAGGTGGTCGTAGGAAATCTTACGAACACCGAGTGGTCGCAGTACCGTGGTCGGAAGTAAAATCCTTCCGATCACTGTTGCATTTGACCAGAAAAAGACTTGATCAAGAAGGTAATTTCGCTTGAGGTGTAAAGACTGACATTATTTCCTCGAGCAGACAAATTTAGAATCTCAATCGACTCTGTCACACCTGTTTGTTGGAGTGGTTCCCAAAGCGTTGGCAACCGTTGGGTAGCCATCTCTTTTTAACTTCAGACGTGCGATTATAAATATTCACCGTGGGTAAGACTTAGGTCTTTTTACACCTCCCCCAAATCGCTCCCATTGTTCAAGCTTTCAAGTTCTCTGCCGCCGACCAAATTGAACTTCCTCCCAAAATCTTCCCAAATCCAAATCTTCGATTATTGAGAGAGTGGCCTTCAATTGCCTGCTCATCCTTTCCTCACGCTCGTAGTCGAACACTTCAGTGTGGAGTTGGTGAACCTTGTTCCTAACTCCATTACGATGTTGGGAGTGTTTGTGTACTTGTGCGAGGCCTACCTTGGGATTCCGGCCGACTTGGAGTTATTCCAGTACTTTTATGGAATGACCAGACTGTCCGGAGTCGTCGGTAGCTGCAGTCTGAAGCTTCACGACGGGAAGTCGAAGGAGTATATTCAAGTGTTTACCCGGTCGTCGTGGCCGCAGTGGAAGAAGAGGTGTTTCTATTGGGAGATAACCAATGAGGACAGTCTCTCATTCGCCGGAAAGCCGGCCGAGAAGATCTCTTCTTGGGATTCGACTCCCAAGGATCTCGGTCGGATTGCCCCCTTTATTCAAGCCATTGCAGACTTGAAGGAAGAGGGACTTACCAGATGGCACGTGGTGAAGGATTTCATCATGCGCCGCATAAGTCCTCTGAAAAAGAGGGCTCATCCGATGTGGAGGTACTCTGGGATGAAAGATTTGACTAGGGACTACGAGGAGGGTAAGTAAACTTCAAGTTTATCCTTCTTTCTGTTAATTTCGAAATTGGCTTATTGAAAGTTTTCTTATCCTTGCAGACCTCTCACAAGAGGAGATTAACGCTCGGGTCAAGCTCATCTGTGAGAAAGCACCTGCCCATGTGGTGGCACCTCCAATCATGGCTGACCTGTCTCTAGAGGACAAGGTGGAGCGCCTAAAGGTAATCGAGAATTGATTTCATCTTTAGGACTTGGTAGTCATAGAAGAACTTACGACCACTTTATAATATCTCCCTTTCTGATTTCTGCAGAAAATAAGCATGGAGAACCGTCAGGACGACGAAGAAGTCGAACTGATGGTCATCGGTGCGGCTGTAGAGCAGCTTGTTTCTCCCCCGGCCAAGAGACGCCGGCTCGTGCAAGTCGCCGACAAAGAGGGCGCGAGCTCGAGTTCTATTGACCCAGGTAAGCCTTTCGCAAAATTTGTTGTGGATCTAGCTGCTGCTGCAGAGATTACGGCAGGCGAAGCGCTCGAACCCCTCAAGTGCAAAGCCCCCAAGACCAAGGTACCCTTCTATAACAACAATAAGACTTTCACAGTTTCTGCCTCCCGTGGCTTTATCAAGCGACTAAAAAATGAGAACTAGAAGAGTTTCATGTCTTTTGTGAAGGAGACTGTTGCGCTGGCAGTACCTGTGGTTGAGGGCAGTGCTACCCTTGAGGTGGTCGAGACTGGTTTCGACCATCCAAAGATCCAAGAGGCTCAAGTAGCGATGTCGCTCGTTCAAGACCCATGACCAGATGTGGTCGTGGCCGTTCCTCAACCTGGGCCTCCACCAGACGTGGTTGAGAAGAAGTCAAAGAAATCTTCCTTACGGAAGACTTTTTCCAAATTCAAGATCAAGTCTGACACTCGAAGGAACGTAAAAAGGGACAAAAGTGTAAGAACAACATTTATCTTTTGCTTTTTGCCACCTAATCGTGTTTTCCTTTATGATCTTAGCCCGACTCCTCTCACCATCAAGGACGTTCCTGTCGATGAACCCACTGCTGTTTCTCCGGCAGACGGAGGAATGATAGTGGCGATGGTCGAAGGTCGCCCATCGCTCGAAGCGTGGAAAGGCGCCACAGGTGCCGAGCGCGCCACGACCATCGGAGCGGTCGTAGAGCCAGAGGCAAAGATGGTAGCAGCAGAGTCATCTGTCCATGGGGATGAAATATTCAATCACCGCGCGGGGAAGGAAATCATTGCAGACGTTCCTCCTAGCTCCCAAGGTCGAACTACTGATGCTGCTACCTCCGGAGGAGAAGAAGAATTGGAGTTCTTCGACCATTCCTTCGGGTTATTCGCTCCTGCCACCGTCGTGGGCTCTCGTGCGTTCAGATCTCGTGATCGTGTTCCTCACCAAAAGGACATTCCCAACAGAGGGGATGTTTTCGACGATGAGCATCTCGAAAGGGTATGGTGGAACCGAGTTGAAGTGATTGATGAACTGAGGAACCCCACGAGGGTAGTGTCCTCGTTTGCTCACACGACCATGAATGTAAGTACCTGAAATTCGATATCCACATACATGTCTTTTCTCGCTTCTTACTGTCTTTCTTTATGCAGAAAGCGTTGGAACAAATTGTTACTGTTGCAGAATACAACAGGCAACTTGTTCAACTACGACAGGAAAGAGCGGTACTCTGCGACCAGACAGAGAGGTGGTAAGTAACTACTTTTCATAGTCTTTTGTGTTTCGACCACTTACACAGTACTTGCTAGGGTTGTCGTCGTAGATCTTACGACTAGGTTCTGATCGTAGTAGAACTTATGACCAGGGTCTTATCGTAGAAGATCTTACGACTAGGTACTGGTCGCAGAAGGCTTATACGACTGGTATCATCGTAGAAAGACTTACGACTAGATCTTGGTCATAGAAGAACTTACGACCGGTTGTTTTATACTGACGTCTACTCTTTCCCTTTGTAGGTTCAAGAGCGACGAGAAGACCTTAGCTAATTCTCTCGGCTATGAGAAAGCCAAGACGAAAAAGCTAAGTGACAAGAATGAAGACCTCCTGAATAAGCTTCAGCAGGCAAACTCTACAATCCAAAGGTTGCAGGGACGATTGAACGGTAAGTGTTGAACTTAAGACCGTTTATGACCTTTTTTTTTCTTTTTCTGACTTTCATTCCTTTTCAGAAAAAGACCAAGAGGTCCAAACGTGGGAGCAGCGCTACATAAAGGAAGCTACTTCTCATGCTGAAGAAGTCAAGAAGTTAGATTCTCGACTAGTTGGTAAGCAAATCTTTACCTGTGATTAGTTGTGTTTTCCTTTCGAGGTCATTTTATCTGATTGGTCTTATTCTTTTCAGAACAAGCAGTACAAATAAAACGACTCCGCAAGGCTTTGACTCGCAATCAGGAGGAAATGAAGGCATTGAAGATTAATCTTCAAGACAACGTTTCACTTCTGAACAATGTACTCGATGGGCTTCATGCTGAGGGGATTAGTCCTCGTGAAGACACGATATCTGCTCACTCGAGTGCCAATGGCGAACAAGTCGGAACTTTGTAGGAATTGGCGACTACTTTGAAGGCGAGCCAATTTGAGTCGATAAAGGATGCGGTCAAAGAGGGAATAAGATTTGTTTTAGCAAAACTTAGAGCCTACGACCACAGCCTTAATCTGCAGCCTGTCATAGACAACTTGAACTGCCCTGAAGCATAAGCGAAGCAGTTAATGATAGAAATGCAGTCGATCGCCGATACAGTCACAGAAGACATGCAAATAAGATCTCCTTCACCAGAGTAGTCTGTACTAGAATCCTGAGTCCTGTAAAGATAATTTTTTGTTGCTATTGATATATATAATCCTTCCTTCTTCCTGAAAATCATCTTGTCGAGTAGTTAGTAACTCAAAAGATAATGAATAGAAAAAAGAGCAAGACTAAGAATTGAAGTCAAGTTAATAACTTTGTCCTAACCACCGACTATTTGCTTGGTTTATTTAGATAAACCAAGTAAATAGTGTGAAATAGGTTTTCTTAAAAAGAGAGGTTTAGCTAACTTGTAGTTTTTCAATCACGATTATCATGCGCTGGTCGAAAGAGTAGGAACAAATCGACACTAGGAAGTTCCTTCTAGTGGGCAGGACTACGTGCAGAGAGGAAATGCTTCGGCCATCTCTAACCAGATTAATCAAATCAAGAACAGAGTTCCTTTAAAAATTTGTTCAACTTATTCTAGTGCACTCAGTAGGTTTGCTTTGGTAGCAAGAGTTAGAAACAGGACAACGCTAGGAAGTTCCTTCTAGTGGGCAGGACCACGTGCAGAGAGAAAAGTCTTCGACTAGGTGTTGCAACTTTCTCCGACCAGTTAAAACGAAGTGAGTTTACCAAAAGTAGTCAATCAAATTTGAAAAGTGTACTCTGCTTAATTTATTTTCCAAAAGATGAATGAAGAAATAAACTAAGTACTAAGAGTCAGCTTGATATTATTTCGACCATGTTTTAAACCCAAGCTCTTTGTATTGGGAGCAAGAAGGGAGGAACGAGTCGACGCTAGGAAGTTCCTTCTAGTGGGCGGGACCACGTGCAGAGAGAAAAAGTTTCGACTAGGTGATGTTACCATCCTTTCGACCAGTGTAGAGATAAATTGGGCACTAGTCGTAGAATGTCTTACGACTAGTGTATTATCGTGGAAAAGCTTACAACTAGGAACTGGTCGTAGGCGAACCTTCAACCAGGGTATGGTAGAAAAGATTGTTAAAGCATTACTCTAAGTAAGACAATAAAGATAGAAAGAACCTAATGCTTTATTGGAATGTTGGTCGATTACACATAGAATTTGCATAACTGGTCGATATTCCAAGAATTAGAGAGAATCTGGCCATCTTCCATTGCCAGTCGTACCGAACCTGGTCACATAACTTCGACCACTGTGTAAGGACCTTCCCACTTGAGGGGAAAGTTTGTTCTGATTAGACTAGGATTGAACTTTCCTCAATACCAAGTCACCTACAACGAGGCTGCGAGGTTGGACGTTACGATCATAGTATTTGCGCAAGGCTTGCTGGTAGACTACTGAACAGATTAAGGCTTGATTTCTCTTCTCTTCGAGCATGTTAATGTCATCTCTCGAAGTTATTCTTGGGCCAAGTCATTGAAACTCTCAACCCTTGTAGACCTGATCTTTAGTTCTGGTGCAAGCATGGCTTCGACACCGAAAACTAGGAAAAATGGTGTTTCGCCTGTTGCCCGACTAGCAGTCGTGTGAACTGCCCATAATACTGAGGGTAATTCTTGTACCCAAGCCCCCGAATGCTTAACAAGCTGGTCGAAGACTCGAGTTTTAATTTCCTGCATTATTTGGCCATTCGCTTGTTCGACTGTCCCATTGCTTTGGGGATGGCCAACGGAAGCATAACACAGCTTGGTACCCAACTTATCGCAAAATTCCTGAAATTTTGCGCTCGAAATTTTTTTGCCATTATCTGTGATTATTCGACTTGGGACTCCAAACTGAGTAATCACGCTTCTCATCATGAACCATTTTAAGGCTTCCGTTGTTATCCTAGTCACAAGTTTTGCTTCGATCCATTTTGTGAACGTATCAATAGCCACAAAAAGGAACTCGAAGCCTCTTGGAGCCTTTGGGAACGGGCCTAGGATATCGAGACCCCAGGTCACAAAAGGCCAAGATAGAGGAATTGTTTGCAATGCCTGAGCTGGTTGGTGTATTTGCTTGCTATGAAACTGGCATTGTACACATTTCTTAACAAACTCTTTGGCATCGTAGAGAGCTGTTGGCCAGTAAAATCCTTGTCGAAAGGCTTTTCCGACCAGCGTTCTATAGGAAGCATAAGTTCCACAGATGCCTCCGTGTATGTCGTGAAGGAGGTTTAGTCCTTCTCTCTGTGGTATACATCAAATGAGTACCCCTTGAGTGCCTCGTTTATAGAGGACTCGTTCGATCAAAGTATACATTTTGGCATTTCGGGATAAACGATCTGCTTCAAGATCGCCGCTTCTGCACGGAACCCGCCCTCAAGATACTCATAGATGGGATTCATCCAAGTATCTTCGTATTCTAGAGAGGCTGTCTCAATAGGAGACGTCTCTGGTGTCTCCACCAAAGACGGCTTCTGGAGTTGCTCCAAGAAGACTCCTTTTGGTACTTGTGATCGGGAAGAAGCTATTCGAGGAAGCTGCTCTGCGAGAAAATTATCCTTTCGAGGGATGAATTGTACCTCGAAACCAAAAAGATGCTTTTCAAGCTTACGAACCTCCGATAGGTACCGAGATATAGTCGGATTAGAGCACTGGTACTCTTTTTTAACTTGATTCATGACTAGTGAAGAGTCTCCTCTCACTAGTAGTCATCGAATCGCGAGTGCTTGCGCAGCTCGTATGCTAGCTAGCAAACCTTCGTATTCTGCCACATTGTTAGTGGCCTGAAAGTTTAATTGTATAGCACACTTTAAGGTCTCTCTGTTAGGAGATTCCAGGACCACCCCAGCCCCCGAGCCACTTAAAGTAAGTGACTCGTCAAAGTACATCGTCCACTGGTCGTGGGTATCAGATCGGGGATCTGAATGTGTTCAGATTTGTCCATTCAAATACAAAGTCTGTCAAGATCTGGGATTTAATGGTCGTTCGGGATATGAAATGGAGATCGAACTCCCCAAGTTCTACTGACCATTTAGACATACGTCCCGCTGCTTTCCTATTCTGGAAGATCACTCCCAAGAAAAACTCAGACGGCACAATTATCTTGTGCGCCTGAAAACAATGCCGTAGTTTCCTCGAAGACATGAGGAGGGCATAGAGAAATTTTTAGACCTAAGGGTAATGCTCCTCAGGACTGTGCAAAACTTCACTTGCGTAGTACATTGGTCGTTGGACGTTTTCACGTTCTACGACTAGTATTGCACTCACTGTTTGTGGCGTGGCAGCTAGATAAATTAAGAGCGTCTCTTCTGGTTTCAGAGAAACCAAAACAAGAGCACTCGTAAGATATCTCTTGACATCCTCAAAGGCAGTGTTTGTCTCTTCCGACCACTCGAAATCCTCGTGCTTCCTTAGAAGTTTGAAGAAAGGTAGTCCTTTTTCTCCCAGTCGTGCGATGAAATGACTTAAAGCCGCCATACACCCTGTGAGTTTTTGGAATTCTTTCTTCGTGGTTAGAGGGCGCATCTGCACGATGACCTTTATCTTTTCGGGATTTGCTTCGATGCCTCGTACAAAGACCAGGAATACAAGCAATTTTTCTAAAGAGACTCCAAACATACACTTCTCATAATTGAGTTTCAGGCGGTGTTTTCTGAGGTTGTCGAATGTCTCCTGCAAGTCCGAAATATGATCAAGCTGTTTGATGCTTTTTACGACTAGATCATCAACATAGGCTTCTAAATTTCGGCCTAGCTGAGGTGAAAAAGTCGATTGCATCAAGCGTTGAAAAGAAGCGCCAGCATTTTTTAGACAAAATGGCATTTTGACATAACAAAATATACCAAATGGTGTAATAAATACGGTTTTTTCTTCATCTTCTAGACATATATTAATCTGATGGTAGCCAGAATATGCATCTAGAAAACTTAATGTTTCGGAACCAGCAGTAGAGTCAACTAACTGATCGATACGAGGTAAAGGGAAATCATCTTTTGGACAAGCTTTATTAAGATCAGTGAAGTCTACACACATTTGCCACTTGCCGTTAGAATTCCTAACCATTACAGGGTTGGCCAACCACTCTGGGTGGTCGACTCTCTTATAAAGCCTGCTTTAAGTAGCTTGTCCAATTCTGACCTTATAGCACCTCGTCGATCAGAGGCAAATATCCGTAATTTTTTGTTTTACGGGTACTTTGTCAGGCCGTAGAGCTAGGCTGTACTCGATCACTTTCTTGGGGACTTCGGGCATGTCAGATGCTTGCCACGCGAAGACATCTGCGTTTTTCCAGAGGAAAGTGATGAGGGCATCTTCCTATTTGGGGTCGGAAGTATCCCCGATGCGAACAGTCTTCAAGGGCTCCTCTAGATCCAGGGGAACTGTAGCGTCCCGTTTGTCCAGAGTTTGAAAAGCTTTTCAAAATAAAAATAACCATTTGGTTTTGTTGATTGCTCAAAGCTTAACTTGAAGATTTTGAAAATGTGGAGATTTAACTTGAACTAATCAACTTCAATTAATTCCTTTTGGTTGATTTGGAGCTATTGCTGTTCTTTGGCTTTTAACCTCTTTTCTCTGTTTGCCTTGTTTGCCCTCCAGGCTAACTTCTCCCCCCTCTAGGTCTCTTTCTCTCCTTCTCTAGACTTTCCTCTTGCTAGACATTCCTCTATGTCCAGATTCCCCTTTTGGTTGGACACCTCCTGTTGACCAGACCTCCCTTCAGTTGGACCTCTTTGTAGGTTCAAACCTCCTTTGCTCTCTGGACCTTTCTCTATATCTTTTGTTTGGACTTCCTTCAGTCCAGACCTCCTCTTTGCTGGTTTGAATCTCTTTGTGTTTAGACCTCCTCTTCGGTCTAAACTTTCATCTCTGTTTAGATCTCCTTCGATCTTGACCGTTAGGACCTCCCCTTTGGAGATCTTAGCCGTCAGGACCTCCCTTTGTTAGATCTGACCGTTAGGACCTCCCCTTTGGAGATCTTAGCCGTCAGGACCTCCCCTTGTTTAGATTTTGACCGTTAGGACCTCCCCTTTGGAGATCTTAGCCGTCAGGACCTCCCCTTGTCTAGATCTTGACCGTTAGGGCCTCCCCTTTGGAGATCTTAGCAGTCAGGACCTCCCTTTGCTAGATCTGACCGTTAGGACCTCCCCTTTGGAGATCTTAGCCGTCAGGACCTCTCTTTGCTAGATCTGACCGTTAGGACCTCCCTTTTAGAGATCTTAGCCGTCAGGACCTCCCCTTATCTAGATCTTGACCGTTAGGACCTCCCCTTTGGAGATCTTAGCCGTCAGGACCCCCCCTTTGCTGGATCTGACCGTTAGGACCTCCCCTTTGGAGATCTTAGCCGTTATGACCTCCCTTTGCTAGATCTTGACCGTTAGGACCTCCCCTTTAGAGATCTTAGCCGTCAGGACCTCCCTTTGTTAGATCTGACCGGTAGGACCTCCCCTTTGGAGATCTTAGTCGTCAAGACCTCCCCTTGTTTAGATCTGACTATTAGGACCTTCCTTTTGGAGATCTTAACCGCTCAGACCTCCCCTTGTTTAGATCTGACCGTTAGGACCTCCTCCTTGGAGATCTTAACCGTTCAGACCTCCCCTTATCTAGATCTTGACCGATAGGACCTCCCCTTTGGAGATCTTAGCCGTTAGGACCTCTCTTTGCTAGATCTGACCGTTAGGACCTCCCTTTTGGAGATCTTAGCCGTCAGTACCTCCCCTTGTCTAGATCTTGATCGTTAGGACCTCCCCTTTAGAGATCTTATCCGTCAGGACCTCCCTTTGCTAGATCTGACCATTAGGACCTCTCCTTTGGAGATCTTAGCCGTCAGGACCTCCCTTTGCTAGATCTGACCGTTAGGACCTCCCCTTTGGAGATCTTAGCCGTCAGGACCTCCCCTTGTCTAGATCTTGACCGTTAGGACCTCCCCTTTGGAGATCTTAGCCGTCAGGACCTTCCTTTGTTAGATCTGACCATTAGGACCTCCCCTTTGGAGATCTTAGCCGTCAGGACCTCCCCTTGTTTAGATCTGACCATTAGGACATCCCATTTGGTGATCTTAACCGCTCAGACCTCCCCTTATTTATATCTGACCGTTAGGACCTCCTCCTTGGATATCTTAACCGTTCAGACCTCCCCTTGTCTTGATCTTGACCGATAGGACCTCCCCTTTGGAGATCTTAGCCGTCCATACCTCCCTTTGCTAGATCTGACCGTTAGGACCTCCCCTTTAGAGATCTTAGTTGTCAGGGCCTCCCCTTGTCTAGATCTTGACCGTTAGGACCTCCCCTTTGGAGATCTTAGCCGTCAGAACCTCCCTTTGTTAGATCTGACCGTTAGGACCTTCCCTTTGGAGATCTTAGCCGTCAGGACCTCCCCTTGTTTAGATCTGACCATTAGGACCTTCCCTTTGGAGATCTTAACCGCTCAGACCTCCCCTTGTTTAGATCTGACCGTTAGGACCTCCTCCTTGGAGATCTTAACTGTTCAGACCTCCCCTTTGTTTGATTTGACCGTTAGGACCTCCCCTTTGGATATCTTAACCGTTCAGACCTCCCCTTTGTTGGATCTGACCGTTAGGACCTCCCCTTGAGATATCTAACCGTCAGGACCTCTCCCTTGCTTTTGATCTTGACCGTTAGGATCTCTGTTGAGAGATCTAACCGTCAAGACCTCCCCTTTGAGAGATCTGACCGTCAGGACCTCCCCTTTGTGGATCTGACCGTCAGGACCTCCCCTTTGTGGATCTGACCCTTAGGACCTCCCTGTTGTTGTGTCTTTTAGACCTCGTGTCCATAGGACCTCCTCTTTGTATGTCCTTTGGACCTCTTTGCCCTCAGGGACTCCTCGAATCCCTTCACTCTTTGTAGTCTGGATCTCCTTCGAGGTCTAGGTCCCCTTGTGTTTAGACCTCTTTGAAGGTCTAGACCTCCCCTTTGGGTTTCAGACCCTCCTGTGAGGTTTAGATCTCTTTGCAATCTAGACCCCCTTCTCTGTGTTTAAACCTTTGAGGTCTAGACCTCCTCCTCTTTGTGTTTAGACCCTTCTGGTCTAGACCTCCTCTTTGAGGTTTAGACCTCCTCTCTTTCCCTTTTCTCTTCGGACCTCCCTACTGTCTTTAGGACCTCTGTCCTCAAGACCTCCCTGCTTGTCTTCAGGACCTCCTCTAAACTTCCCTGTCTCCAAGATCTCCTCAAGACCCCTCTCTTGGTCCTCAGGACCTCCTCCCCGCAGGACCTCCTTGTCCTTTGGGCCTCCTTGTCCTCTCGGACCTCCCCGTGGCCTTTTTGTAAAGACCACCCTTGTGGTTTAAACCTCCCCCTTGAGGTCAAGACCTCTGGTCTTTCTGTAAGGACCACCCTAGTGGGCCATGACCTCCCCCATGGGTCATGTCCTCCCCTTCGACCTCCCCATGGGTCCCGACCTCTTTAGGACCCCTTGCCTTAGGACCTCCCCTTCGGGACCTCCTTTGACTCTCACAGGACCCCCTCCTGTTCTCAAACAGTTCATTTGACTGTCCTGCTCATTTTCTCTATTCCTCCACCTCAGGTTCTTAAGCGCATTTGATGTGGGTTGACGTCACATTAAAATGTTGTCCTTTCCTTTGTACTCATTTCTACTTTTTGTCACCTCTTTTGACTGTTTTAGTCCTTTGTTGTACTTGCTAGCAGTGTACCTTTTGTACCAATACCTTGAACCTGGTCGCTTCCTTTTTGTGGTGCTCCTATGCTCTGTCCTCTATAAATAGAGCACCAGGGGCATCCATTTCCTCTCTGTTCTTCACTCAACCTCTTCTCCCAACTCTTTCGGTTCTGGTGAGCTTTCCTAGCTCTTCTGGTTCGAACCTCCTTGGGTCTAGACCTCCCTCTCTTGGGACCTCCCTCTCGGAGCTCCTCCTCTCAATGGACCTCATCTCTTTTTGCTTTAAGTAAGTTCTTTTGGATTTCTTGGAGTCTCTTTGCTTATTTGGTTTCTTTTGCGAATGTGTAGATCTTGGTTTTTGCTGAAGAGCTCGTGGATCAAGCCACCTCAACTGAAGCCTTGCTCATCAACAGAGGCAAGTCGTGGAACCCCTTGATCATCTTGATCCCATTTTGTAAAAGTATTTTGATTTGTTAAACTTGCATAGCTACTTTTATAGAACTGGTTTGGGCAGTAGCTATTCTCCTACTTGACATTATGCCCCCTTGGAATTTCGTACTTGACATGTTGATATGATCTCCCTTGGACACTTTAGGTTGGGTAATTTTAGTTGGTTTTGCTTCATATTGCCAACATGGGACCGTAGGATTATACTTAGCCTTACTGTAGAATCTTGGGTCTTGTGAATCATGCCTCATCAACTAATAATCTTGACTAATGGAACTATGGAACTGTGGTTGGTGCGACTATTTAGCAGCTGTGGTGCTAATGCCATAGCTGTGTTGATTGTGGTGTGAGGCCACCTTGTTAAAAATTGCGGTGCGGGGATGGGTGGTCCAAAGGGTCAAGTTGAACCCAAATGTTTTCACACTCGTGCAAGTGATCGTGCAGTAAAGGGGGTGCCATGTGCACAATGGGATGAGGTTGCCTTGCCTGAGTGGATTAAGGACCTAACTTTGTGTCTGTGGATCCGGGTAATCCGTGTAACTACAATGTCATTTTATGGGGATAGCCTGGGCCGAAAAATTAGCAATGAGCTGGCTTGGTTATGATGTGGTGCAGCGTGCTGAGGCGCTGGCGCAAGAGGGGGCACCCAATAACCCGGTAGGGGAGATTTGCGAAACCTTAGCGGGCAGCTCCGAGCCAGTTCAAAGCTTTGAAAGGCCTTGCCACGCTCTCTAGACTGCTCACCTTCGAAAGTGAGCAAGGGTCTTCTCAGGAACCCGTCCCGCTAGGGAGATCGTGGATTGTGGGTAAAGTTGTACACGTCTGCAGAGCGTAAAATCTACTCGAATAGCCAAGTCCTTGGTTATGGACATCTCCCGGAGAAGTGGTGCAAAAGGGTAGAGTTTTCTAAAATTGTGTCCCTGGGCGCCTCTGCGAGAGGGCGTGGCTTTGCCTCGAAGAGACCTTGGCCGGCTTTAGAGGGGTCATAGTTGGCTCGAGTTGTGCTCCAGGGGCTGGTTGTGGAGCTCTGGAGTGAGTGCTCCAGAGTGGTCGTGGTTGAGGTCCCGGTCGTGGGTGCGACCAGATCTCCCACGAGTGGTCTTTGAGAGCTCTGGAGTTGGTGCTCCAGAGTGGTCTTGGGAGAGGTCCTGGTCGTGGGTGCGACCAGACCTCCCCCAAGTGGCTTTGGAAGTGAGCTGGTGCTCACTCCCTCCTTTCAAAGAAATGTATTTATGTAAAATGCTTTCAACTTGAGCCTTGCAATCTATCTATGTATTTACTGTCAAACATTGATTTTTACAACTAACCATACAGCTCTCTTTTGGCAAGCCCTTCATGAATATTTATTGCATACTTTTCCCCACGGCTTGCTAAGTACATTCAAAAAGTACTCATGGCTTGTGCCCTCTGTTTTAATCAGCAGCTCAAAGAAGTTTCGGGGAGCTCAAAGCTCGGTGAAGAAGAGGTCTTTGGAAACCATGTGACCTAGGGGATGTCCTCCACTCAATAGCCCGTGGGCTTGTCGGCTGGCTCCGCGCCTTTGTGTTTTTTTATCTCCGCTGTTAGTGCTCTTCTGTTGTAGCCCAAGAGGCAAACCCCCTGTAAGAAGCTTGATCGAAAGGTCTTTAATTAATATATGTTTAGTTCTCTTTTGCTTCTTCTCAGTTGTTGTATGGATTTGATCACACCATTGTTTATTTGTGCGAGCTAGCTTGGGTTCCTAGGACTGGCTCAGTGCACAGAGGCCAAGACCTCCAGGTGGTCTTGAAGATCTCCTAGGAGGTCTTGTCAGACCTCCTCGCGGAATGTATTAAGCGGTACTACCGCCCCTCTGTGCGGTAGTACCGCAGCTCAAAAAAAATCGGTCGGTTTCATGTATATTCTAAGAAGGTCCTTACAGGAACCTCCTTGACCTTGTCGTTCGGCTTAGGTACAGCTTTAGGCTTCGACTGCTTAGTCAAAGGCTGCCCTTTTTCTTCCCGCATTGGTATCTGACCAACCATCTCGAGTGATCAACGATCACAGGTATGCGCCATCTTCTTATCATAATGAATTGTGATTACTCCTTTGGGACCTGGCATCTTAAGACATTAATACCCATAATGAGTTGCCACTAAAAATTTTGCCAAAGCTGGTCGTCCGAGTATGGCGTTATATGCTGTATCGAAATCGACCACATCAAAGGAGATCTTCTCTGTCCTGAAATTACTTGGTGAACCAAATGTTAAAGGAAGAGAAACTTGATCAACGGGTTTGGCCGAAGACCCCGATATAATACCATGAAAAAAGTATCTTACCGGTCTCATCTTGGTCCTGTGTACTTGCATCTCGTCCAAGGTATTCGTGAATAGAATGTTCAACGAACTACCACCATCAATCAACACTCGATTAACTCGACAGTTGTTGATGGTGGGTTCGACCATGATCGGAAAGCGACGTGGTTGAGTCGAAGGGATCGGGCAGTCAACCTTCTCGAAAGAGATGGTGACTTCTGACCACTTTGGCAATTTATTAACAAGAAGAGGGTCACTGAAGTTTACCTCGCGTTCGACCGCCTTAAGCTGTCGCTTTGACTCGTATGCCGATGATCTCCCAAAGATGTGCTCGATGGTGTGCTCAGGATCTTAAAATGGCATCTCCTCACCCGCGAATTGAGCAAATAAATTGTTGTTAAGCTTGTTTAGTACTCATTGATAGTTAACAGTGTTGTGGTAGTTAACACCTTTTCTGTTATGCTTTCTAATAATAATATAATATGGCATGCAATTTATTGGCAACTGATTATTTATTAACATGGGCAAGGAAACACAGGGATCTCATATATCCATTCATGATGTGCTTCTGTAGCTATACTTGATAATAACCAATCCAGCAAATTATTTTTTCGTGTGATGCATGATTATTATCAATTCATATCACTGCCATGCTTTTCTTTCCTTGTGATATATGTACTTATTATGCTTAACTTCTCTTACCATGCAAAGATTGCCGGTATATTGGAGCCTCATGTGCTAAAGAAAGTTAGCCACGAAGAAGAAAGGGGCCATTTCAATGCAGTCACTATAGCAGATATTGATCGCACCATGAAAAAAATATGCTGATAACCTGCTACATGCACTGGAAGGTGTAAGATCAAGGCTTTCACAGCTAGAGGGCAGAACAAACCATCTTGAGAACTTTGTTGGCAAGTTGAAGTTAACAATTGGTAACTGCAATGGCGGCACCAATGGAAAACTGGGACAATTTGAGAACACATGTGGGAGGTAAACTTTTGTCCAACTCCTCTCTCTGCAAGAGAATAGTTTCCCTCCTTGTTCTTTTTTTATTGGTAGAGAAAGGACCATGCTATCCTGTTGGAATAACTTATGTTGTGGTTCTAATAATCAAGAAGGGAAACAAGTTTATTTAGTCCTCACATGCTATTTTCTAAACTGAAGCATGTGAGCTGCGGGTTTTTTTTGGGGGGGGGGTGTCGTCTTTGTATTTACAAATAGGAGGAAATACTCATCTTTAAAATATATTGCTTCTATGCCATCCCACCATGGCTTATTTCATTGCCAGTTGTTCATACTTCATAGGTCCCAGCTGAGTCACATCATTATTTATAGTTGTTGTTCCTTTGTCTATTTAAGGAGAATGTCTTAATGGGCTAATACATAAGTTAAAAGTCAATATGTACCTCATCTTAGTTACTGCATTAGTTTTAGCTTTTAAGCTTCCTTCGGCCCCATTCAAGGGCACAATGGCATCTTGATGTATGAAGTATGAATATATTTGTTTCTTCTTATTTGTTGATGTTTTACAAACTAGCCCGCTTTATGTTTTCTTTTTTCCCAACTAAATCTGATAGTTGTACATGCATTTTAGGGATCGAAGTTTATATCCAAATGCAAATACTTCTCAAATTAAGCTCAAATATGCAATCCTTTTTGCCAAGAATCAAATTGCAGAAATGATCTTAGTTGAAGTGCTAATACGGCTCAAAAGTAGAAAAAAAATCATGTTAGTGAAATACATATTGCCTTCAAGTTATAAAAAACATATTGTCTTCAATCGTATGTAAGAGTGGCGTCCTTGTATACTTCAGGAGGTGTGCTATAACATTCCAAAGTTCTGTTACTATTTCAAAATTAATAAAATTATTATTTTATTGATTTCTTTGAGTTGTAAACGAGATTCCTTGATTTTCCTAAAATTTAAAAGGAGTTTTATTGCTTTTATTGAATTTCCTAAGTTTTAAAAAGTAAAAATAAAATCTATTGAGTTTATCGGGTTTTATTTGGATTTAAATTTAAAAATAAAATCTTAGTTAATTTCTTGAATTTTCTAGAATTTAAAAAGGGTTTTCCTTTTTCTCGAAAGCCAAAAATAATTTAATTGCAAAATTTAAAGCAAAAGTTAAGCTAAAAATAATTTTATTAAGTTCCAAATAACTCAAGAAATTTTTTTTTGTATTTTTCTTGAAATTTTTGGACCTAATTAACTATTTTCTAAAAAGCCTTTTCAATTTCTTGAATTATTTTAATCAAAAACCAATTTAAATCCCTCCTATTCCTTTTGGGCCGAAAGCCTCAGCTCCGACCTGTTTTCCCTGCTTCATGCTCAAATCATGGCAAGACCCTCCTCGCACTCCTCGCCTTCCGATTGAGATTGGACGGCTCCTATCCATTCGCACCGCGCGCCTCCCTCGCCCTCTCTCGCTAATGCGGTGGGCTCACTCGCCAGCGTCACGCCGCGTTGTCTCCTTCCTCGCAAATCCGCCCGTTGGCGCCCAATGCCTCTGCCCCATTTTTCTTCGCCGCGCCGCGAATCACGTCGATGCCTTCGCTCACCCTCACTGCCCGTTTCAACGCGTATTCAATGGCGTGTTTCTTGCCACCACCGTTCCTCCCGTTTTCTCCGCCACCACCTACTCCTGTCGCCTCCAAGCGCTGCGCCATGCCCTGCGGCCGCAGAAGCTCCGCAGAGTGTCCATGCCGCCCCCGCCTCTCTCCTCCTCCCCGCCACCTATAAAGGTGTGCACTGGAGAGCCCTCCATCTCCTCTCTCTTTCCCCTCACCTCCCGCTCGCTATTACGCCTTCCTCCAGCCGCGATTTGAGTTCTTCCGCCGTCGGCTAAAACTCACACCGGCACCATTTGCACCACCGTCGAGCATCCTCAGCCGCCTCCGCCTCTACCTTTGGCTTCGCCTCGTCGCAGTGCACCTGGTGCGCGCATTCACTCCACCCGGAGCTCCCCGGAGTTGCATCGCCACTCTTCGTCGTCGTCGCCGGTCATCCCTACACCACCCGCCGCTGAACCGGTGCGCCCTGAGATCCACGCGCCCTCCTCTTTGCTTCGGTACCATCCGCCGGGCTCGCCACCACATGGCGCCATTTAGCCACAAGAACCTCGAAGGCCGCTGTCATCGCTTTCGCCGACGTGGCGCCACTCACCTCCACTCATCACACTGGCGCCACCTCGACCAAGGGCGACGTGGCTGTGTGGAGTCACACGTGGCGCGGCGCAAGATCAGGTCGTGGGCCCCAAATTGTTAGCGGCAAAGTCTCTTTTCTAATTTAAAATAATTCCGGAAATTCCTAATTTCATCCTTTCATGTATTTTGAAACTTCCCAGGACCGTATCTTCTCCGTTCGAACTCCAATTCGAGCGATTCAAATTTCTAAATTAATCTAAAATCAAGATCTACCTATCTACACTAAAATTATTTAATTTGGAGTTCATTTGAATTGTATTAGGATTTTTTAATTAAATTTGGCTTATTTTCGCGTGTAGATTCCGACAACTTTGGAGAACCGAATTTCGACACTTCTCCGCATTTCGACGCCGTTTAAGAACAACAACTAAATAAGGAAGGCAAGTTACATCATTTCATCATATTTGAATCCCAGTATTTTAAATTATTTAAATTTTGCTTTAAATTATTATTGCATGCTTATTTAAATTCAAGCAATTTAAATCCCTATTTTAAGCTTTATAGTTATCCCTAATTCCATTGCATAGCCAATTATTGTCAAAAGAGGGAGTAAGAAGGACCCTTCCAAAGCTGAAGTATAATCTGGAGATAAAAATAGGAAATTGTTGATTATTAGAATATATAATTGTTGAAGTCGGATTATAGAAAATGCGATTGTTGAATATTGGACTATAGAAATACACTATTATTTGATTATTTGAATATGTCATGTTGAATTATCAGAGTATACCTTGTTGAATTATAGGGATACATGATCGATGATTGCTGGATTATAGAAGTGTAACTTGGATGGATGATATAGTGGATTATTGCTGGATATTAGATTAAAGAAGTAGTCTATTGTTGGAGATTGAATCGTAGGTGTAACACCCTGGCTATGCGGAAGCCAAGATGATACCTAACAGACTAACATACGACAACAAAGCGGAATAATTTCAACAGTATAACAATTAATCTCGAGTAAAGATCATCGTCTAATAGAACAAATGTAGAAAATTAATCAAAATGCAACGATAAATAACAATCTCCAAATATTCAAGAATATTGAGTCAAATAAGATAATCCTATCAATATACTAATCAAGGATCACATGGAGTTATTGAATTAATCATAATCATAGTGAAGGATAACATCAACTATCATACTCCATTTATTACAATCCAATACTTAACGAATGATTGGAAAGAATATGTTCATATGATTAAAAGTGAATAATGTGAAGTGAATGGAAGAACATGAAGTGAATGCTGTGATCCACGTGACTAAACCCTCCCATGTATGTCGTCTTTAATGTTTACCTAAAACAAATAAAACACGGCAAGAATGAGTCCACGACTCAGCAAGTCCAACAGAATAAAATAAACCATACAGAATAAGAACATAATAGAATGAACGAGTACGGACATATCATCACTTAATAGAATCAAGTGTAGAATGAACGATTAAGAACATATCATCACATAATGGAATTGAATGTAGAATGAACGAATAATAGCATGACATTCACGTTATATAATATGAATTTAGAATATCAGAAATCATATGAATGGATGAAATGTATGAACTCCACTTCTGCTTATACCGGTATAGCCAGTGACACACCCGTCGGTGTTCACTTAGGCCCGCATTTAACAAAATACGGGGATCCAAGGCCCGTATGAAGAACGTTTCATACGAAGATCCAAATCTGCCCACATTGGAATGGTGGGTCTTACGTGCCCATACTAGAATTGATGGGTCTTTACATTCCACTCCCGTGGATGAAATATGAACAATGAATGAATGGAATGAATTATGAATTATGAAAGACATCATCTCATTAAACATGGATTAACGAACGTAAAAAGAACATGAAGCATTGAATCTACTCGTGGATCATAGAAATAACAGTATGAGTAACAAGCACTCAGCATTCACCAACAATAAGAATCACAAGGTACTTGCCCATATTGGAATAATGGGACTTCCCTACCCACCCTCGTGGATGAACATGAAAGAAGGAACGAACTTCACTACCCACTCTCGTGCATGTCTATGTGTTTGAATGGATGAATAGGAATATGGAATCATAATAACATGAAGCATGGATTATCATATGATGAAAGAATAAGAATCAATGAAACATATTCACAAAACATAGAATGAAACGAAAGCATGAACATCAACAATCAACCATCATCAATGATACAAATCACAGGGTACTTGCCTTCCGCTCTGCGAAGCGTTATGAGGCAAGATGGATGCCGCTACACTCGAAATTCCCCCTCCTACACAAATTAAATACTTGAATAATGAACCACGTGAATAGGATGTCACTCGAAACGCCTAATCGCAGCATCCTAAGCCCAAGGTTCACGAAGTCGATCTACTCAATTAAACCGACAGTCTAGCGGGACAACAATCTTGACAGCAGTACTAAATAAAACATAACTTTTGATCTGAGACTCGAAACGGAGTGATCTTAGATCCTCAGGAAGCATAACAAAAATATCTACAAAAGTCTAGCTGACGAAATCTCCCAATTCGGCCAAAAATCTAAGCTAACAGTCCTATGAAAGTCGAGCATCCAAACTGTTTCACTTAACAACATAGCAGTAGAGAAATAGTCACATCTTTTGTTCTACAACTCCAAATTGAATGTTCTTTATCAATCTAGAAAGTTTAACAAAAATTCTACAACAACCTAGTTGGGTGGAAACCCTGAAATTGCCCTTAACATAATCATATATTAAAAGACAAATTGACAGTTAATTCACGTCAGGAAATAAGGACAGCAGGAATGAATCTATCATATCTTTTGATCCGTAATTCAGAATTGAGTGTTCTTGGTGGCTACGGAAAGCTAAGAATAATTCCCATATAACTCTAGGAGATGGAAATCTCAAAATCAGCCTCTAAGAACATGAAATTGGCCACACAACAATCTGTACAGAACTGAACTACTAGCAGTAGGAATTCGATCCAACAATCTTAATCGATTTCGCATCTATTCTGAATCAAACAGTGAAGAACATCATTTGTTACCCTTGTAGAACCACAGGAGATCACTGAATTCCCCCGCGAAGTGCTCCTCTCCTCTTCTTCTCCTTTCTTCCTCCTCTTTTCTCCTTGGCCGGCACCACCCGAAGGGTTCTTCTCCCTCCCCCCTTCTTCTTGGACAGCATCAATGGAGGGGGCGGCAATCATAGCGTAAGAGCATCAGAGTAGTTGATGATTACATCAGTAGCACATGGGTGCTACAGTACCTCTAGAGTTTTTGGCTGCCCCTAATGAGCCAAGGCTATGGGCCTTTGGCCCAAGATTTAATCCCCCTTTTACAGAAATTCTGAAATTCTATTTTTAATCCCAATAAAATGGTTTGAAATTCAATTATAATTCTTAAGATTGAACGGGGTATTACAGTAGGAATGCAATATTGACGGATGTGGATTATAGAAATAAATGATTGATTGATGTTGGATTGTAGAAATAAATCTTGGTGGATTATAGAAATAAATCTTGGTTGGATTATAGAAGTATATATATTTGTCTGATTATTAGAATATATCATTTTTGGTTTATAGATGGTGAATTATTAGGAATAAATTATTAATGAAGAAGTGAATTATCGAAGATTGGATTATAAAAATAGATTATTGATGAATAATTTGATTAATGGATGATGGATTATAGAGATAGATTGTGTTAGATTTGATTTACTGAATATTAGATTATAGAATTATTATTAGAGATTGATTTGATGGATGTTGAATTATTAGAAAAAGAATATTGTTGGATTATTGGATTATGACTCCACTGTGGATGGTTGACTTACTAATCTCATACTTGACAATTCTCAGACAGTGAATTCCTCACACCTTGTCACCCTAGATAAAACTCTGGTTAATACATTAGTATGACTAGAACATGTTGCAAAACTCTACACTTAGTCGAAGCTTAGCTCAAAATATTTAATTAGGGGGAATTTAGCCAAAAGTTCAACTATTGTTTAAAATGATAATATGATATGGTCGTCTATACCATAAAGATTTATGAAATGTTTTGATGTGGTAAATATAATGAAAATTGGTTTGAACTTGGGCGAAATGGATGTTTGGATGGGTGCATGTTCATGCACGGGATCGATTCATTTCTATGATCGAGGCCCAGGGTTCTTTTGGAAAGTCGCCCAAGTCAATTAAGGACCGGTCTTCGAGCCGCATCTTGCTAAGCCATATCGTACTACCATAAGTCTAAATTGGGTAGGACTTGGCTAACTAATTTGTAATATTTCACCGTGGTCTTGCCATCCGGTTGTGTGGGTGTCTTTTATGATCTACTTTTATGTATTCCCACTTGGCGCAAGAGGGGTCCTGAACCCGACGGGTTTCTATCCAAAGGGGGCGAAACCTTAGCGAGGCAGGACTACGGTGGAATGACGCATTATAAAGGCCTTGTCACGTGTTCTGGACCGCTTACCTAAGGTAGTGAACGGTGGTATCGACGGATGCCAAACAAACTAGAGAAGTCGTGTCTTGTGGGTAAAGTTGTACAACCTCTACAGAGTGTAAAACTATTCGAATAGCCATGTCCACGGTCATGGACATGCTAGCAAAGCCACTCTAAGTTAGATTTTGGTTTTAATTTCAAAAGACTTTATCCAATGGTTTTGGATTTCTATCCCAAAAGGGATTTGGGCGGGTAGCCTTGTGATAGGAGGGTATCCTTCATCACTTGTTGATGAATGCTATCTGACTATAAAACTTAAAAATTTAGAAAATAAATTTTGGTTATAGAATAACTGCCTTGGAACTTAGTACACATATTTGGAAAGAAAACATTCCTTTATGCAAAATCAACTCTATAAACCTTCCTTTGTTATACCCCTGCATGCATTATAATTCTGTTATTTGGTGTAACTTGCGGAGTACATTCATTTGTACTCACTCTTGTTTAATAAAATATTGTTCAGAAGAGAATAACTTTGCATCTGCTGAAGATCTCGACGAATAGGCCGCTACCCCACTTGATTGCCTGTGGCAGATTAGCTGGGCTCTAGTACTTGCTCTCCGTCTTCCGCTGTGTTCTGTATTGTGGGCTCATAAGCCTTTCTGGTAATCAACTCTGATATTTATTATTAAATCTTTGCGATTATTGTTGTGTTACCATATTTGTTTACTGTGTGAGCTAGCCACTGATCATGGGACTAGTTCAGAAATGCACAGAGGATTTGGGGTGTTAATCCCGGTTCCTTACATGTGCATTCGTCATTGGATTGGCCTGAGGATGAGTGGGATAAACTCATTAAGACTAACCTCACCGGATTATGGCTCGTCACCAAGCATGTTTGTAGACGAATGCGTGATGCCAAGCTAAAGGGTTCACTAATTAACATTTCGTCTGTTGTTGGTCTTAACCGTGGGCATCTGTTTGGTTCCATTGGATACACATCTTCCAAGTCTGCTGTGCATTATGCCACAAAGGTACTATCCTTATTCCTCATCAAATGTTTGCTTCGTTCCTGTGTTCATAACAAACTAGATTGGATATGTTTATGTTGGTGCAACTAATGGTTTTGGAATTAGGGGCATTTAGCATTAGAGTGAACTCTATTGCGCCTGGAATCTTCAAGTCTAAGATAACTGCTCCTCTATTGCAAAAGAGATGGCTAAACATCATTATTTCAAAGATAGTGCCACTTAAGACAAATGGCACTCCGATCCAAAGACTTGACATTGCTTTGGTTCGTTTTCGATCCATGAAGCATCATCATATGTAATCGTAACATCTTCATTGTAGATTCAGGTGTCACCCTACCTGGTGTTCCAATATTCTCTTCTCTATAATCTTCATTATTAGATTACTAAAGCTAAGGTATACATGATTGCATTAAAAAAGCAATCAAAATTCCATGAGGGAAGTGACCTTTCTGTCCAGTTCGTTTTTAAATAATATTGTCCATCAGTTTTTTTCCTGTTAACATTCTTTAGGCATATGTTACTACTAGAAACACATCTGTTTAGGTATAGCACGACAAACTTTCAACATTTGGTTCTCTTATTTTCTGCCCTGCCAAAGTAGTAACCAAAATGATGTACATATGGGCAGACATATAGTCACATGGCCATTATTTGCTAAGTAGATGATTAAAAACTTCTAATGGATCGTCTATTTGGAACATTGCTACTTTAGAGCGATTTGGCAGAACAATACACTTTGATAACCACTTCTAAATATTTAGGTTTTTAAACATTTAGGCTTTTAAGAAAATTAAACAATTGACTCTAAAACGAAGGCAAGGAGCTTAATTGGGACACCTTCCTTGGAACATCTTTTTTTTTAAGTAATGAAACATTCATAGCTATATTGATTGACCAGGAGGTTTTCCTTAAGAACATGATTTAGGTAGCATTCTGATAAAAAAAATTCAAAATACTAAATTAAATAAAATCCAAATGACCCAAAAAGATATATAAGATCACAAGTTTTTAAACTAAATACAGAGCAGGGTTATTACAGATGTTTTGCATGCTAGGAAAATATGGATTACGTGCAAACAATTTCATGGCGCTGTAATCAAGAAGAAAAAAAATGGCCAAGCAGTTCTAGCAATTTGGCCAACGCTTCACCTTTGTGAACGCATAATTGGGGTTAAAATGAAAATAATTTCACGATGTTTCAAACAAATAGATAGTACTGTATTGAATCGAAAACTTCTCTGAAGCATCTGTGAAATAAATCTAAATAAGAAGTTTGACCATGATAGCTTTATCCTGAGAACATATCTAAATAAGAAATTTACTAACATTACAAATTGCAAAGAAAACACCCAGATTCCATGGATCTACCCTCCTCAGATATCATATAGTGTTCCAACCCGCAAGTTGCCTTCCTCAAATCTCATACTGCATTCCAACCTACAAGGTTTTACCAGGAGTTATCTATAGACTGGAAATGTTGGACCTGAAGTTCTTTTGCAAGAACCTGTAATGGTTATCAATAATGAAGCGCTTGAAGCAGTTGTGCCTGGTGCTCATCTTTAGAATAGTCCTTCCAAACGCAAAGGTTGATCCATTTGTCAAAGCTGAATCCATCACCGTGATCTCATCTACATTCTTTGCTATTTCCTTGAGGGACGCAATGATTGATGCAACATATTCATCACCCTCCATATTGTGGTTGTCCATATAGCCATATTGGACTATGCACCTGTAAACACCGAGCACTCGAAACCTTCTTGGTTGTTTAGTTAAACCTGTAGCAAGAAACCTTCTTGGTTCTACTGCAAGACATAGAAGTTTTAACTTATGAATGGCAATAGGGAGATCGGTGAGCTGCAACAACATAATCAATGTAAAAATTGATTTTTTTGTTGCAACGTACGGGTACATGACTAGTATTTTTTAGAAGTTTGCAGGTAGGATTTTTCAGTAGTAGTAACCAGCCCATACTGAAACTTCTATATCGTGCTAGGTCCCGATGGTTTTGCACAATAAAGGTGTTATTTTTGTGGTTTGATTCACACAAAAAAAGCTGATTTTAATATCAAAACTGTGTCATTTTAGCTGAAGACTTATAGTTATCAATACCATACTGGTACCGGCTATACGTACCAGACCATCATCTAAACCGGTACAAAGTATCCCTACGTACTGTACCGACTTAAACACCGGTCATACCGGCTCGATACCGGCTATACTGGGGGAATTGATAATACCGTCTATTGAACTATATGTTATATTTGATAGTACTACTATGTATTTGAAATAATATTACAAGTGATATTTGATATGCATATAATTAAATAAATATATACTTATAAATATATATATATATATATATATATATATTATTAAATCTGAAACGAGTATCATCTGGTATTGGAAAGACTCCCTAGCCTAAGTCCATAGCTAGCTCGTAGGGGCAGCCGCCACAAACCAGTCCCATTTCCCCAGCTCTTCTCTCGGACTCTCTCTCTCTCTCTTCTCGATCTATCACATCCTGTATTCCTCTTCTCCGGTGATTCGATGGCCACGACTAGGAGCTTCAAATCCACCCACAAACCACAATGATTAACAGCAAGTGATTGATTTGTGTACTTGACTACTTGCGTAGTTCTTGGGAGAAAGAGGAGAAAGAGAGCGTACAGGTGCAGGAGGAAGAGGAAGAAGGTTTTGTGGCATGCTTTCGTTTTTGTTAGTACAAAACAGTAAGGGCTTGTTGGGTTGGCGGTTGGATTCCATGTAAAAAGTGGTGTCTAGAGATACCTGTAAAGTATGACGATTTTTAATTAATCAGACAAGTTTAGTGATGTGGTGTTTGATTGGTGGCCTGTGGCTGAAGAAAACATAAAAATAAAAAAACGTTTTGCAAATGAGAAAACGTAAAACCATGAAATACGCTTATCTCTTCCTTCCTCCTCATCCCTGTTCTTCCGGCGGCAGAGCGAGGCCGCAGTGGCGGCGGAGGCCGAGCGAGGAGGCAGCTCAGCTGCGAAGGCGGAGTGAGGAGGAGGCGGCAGTGGCGACGAGAGCCAAGTGAGGAGGCGGCGCTCGGTGGAGAGGCAAAGACATTCAGTGTAGCACGCGAGGGCGCCGTTAACCAAACATGCCCTAAAACCACCCATTTGCCCCCCCCCCCCCCCTCTCGGATCTGAGCTTTGAGATGTGCTTCCATTTTTTTTCCCTTTTTTATTATTATTATTGATACTGTTTGTACCATGTACATTTATGTGTTTTTTTTCCTTTGTCACATGTATGTATATAGATTTCTTTCCATAATCAACATCAAGTAAAGGAAAGTGATTGATTCATGTAATGCTTTTTACTTTGTTAGTTCTTGCTACAACCACTGATTCAATGATGTACTAAAATCTATTTCAACCCCCAGGGGGATCTCCTTGTGTATCGGGTCCCCATGGGAACCGGGGACAGGGGGCCATCCTCCCCCGGAATGCTTAGCCAGGGGGCATAGTCATCCCTACCAATAACCATCAAGGTCTGTATTATAAACTATGTACCGCAACTCTCAGAATTTCCTCGTCAGATCCCTTCTGTTTCCTTTAAGCCAGTACAGGGATGCAGACAATTCCCTAAATTTTTGGCATTTTTGGCCTCCAACTCTTCTTCTTTTTTTCTTTTTTTCTTTTGCAAAACTAACCTCCTTCCGCCATAATTTACAGATTTGGCCCCCATACAATGCACCTACCATCGGTCCCGGGCGCAGGGACTCCCCTCGCCCTGGCACGGCAGCCACCGCCCGGACGGCAAGGCAGCAGTTGGTGTCTGTGTGCGTGCCAAAAGCCGTTTTGGCTTCTCCTGTTTTTGTTTTTTTCCTCCTTTACGTCACATCGTCATCACGTCGTGTCTCGTCAAGTCATTCGCTGTCTACGTTTTCTACCTATTTAAGCGAACATGCGGCAAATGATTTTTTCATGAGCTAAAGCTCTGATTCTGATTAGAATAGCTAAACAAATTCCGATCATTCATTCGCTCGCCCGCAGTATTTAATACTTTTGTTATTGTAATTTTTAGCGTTAAGTACTTACTAATAATGCGCATACATTATATCAGTCGCAACTGTTACATGCATAATTACTGTCAATCTATCATGTAATCTATTTGCAGCAATGGCATGTAATGTGCCACTAAAATGAATTCGCTAATTATGAGTTGTTCTCTATCTGCAGCAATGGTATGCAATCTACCATCCCTACTTGAGGAGGCATGGGACGTCTAGCATCGCTGTCACGCTTGGATCGGTGGCGATGGGCCGCCAACCCTGGTGACACGGGGACCGAGGGAGACCTGGCCGTTGGACGACCAGTATGTTGGGAGGCTTCATCAGTCTGGGCCGATTGCGTTCGTCTACATGCTGAACATGGGGCAGAACCTCCTGATTGACGCATCCCTTCTTTCCGCCCTAGTTGATCATTGGCGGCAGAAGACCCACACGTTCCACTTCAAGTGGTGGGGGGGGAGATGACCGTGACACTACAAAACGTCAGCTTCTTGACCAGCCTGCCATTGGGAGGCCTTGCAGTTGTTCCCTCTCCGAGGTCGCCAGACAGGAAGGCGCATCTTGACCATCACTTCGGGCAACCTATCCCCAACAGGTGTAAGGGCGTTCCACACGCCTGGCTGCGACGATTCATGCATTGCCCAAATGACGCAACGAAGGAGGTGGTTCGATGTCACCTAATTGCATATTTGATGTTTCTATTTGGGTGGGTCATGTTCCCTAGCACGCAGGGAGACATGGTGTACCCTAGTTACATTCAAGTTGCGGAGTCCATCGTGGACTCCGACGATGAGGATGTGCCACAATACAATTGGGGTTCAGTTGTACTATGCGCTACGTACCACGACATGTGCGATGCTTCGCAGCGTCGCATGGGAACTGAGCCTGTGCTCTCGGGCCACACGCTGTTACAGCTGTGATTGTGGGAGAACTTCACGGTCGGACGACAGTACTTCCGCTCCGCAGTCCACCCTTACCCGCACATAGAGCATTTCTACAGTGGGGCAGACGACGAGGATCCCATAGAAGGCCTGACCCTAGGATCTCAATGGACTGTGCCAGTGCTGGGGTGAGCTAGGGAGAGAGCGCGTCGCATATACCCCGAGTTCGTCAACGAAGTCAAGGCCCTACATGAGGACGACATAATATGAGCTCCTTGGACGGATGCCTTCGTGCAGGACACGGCGCCCAACGGCTTGAGCTCGCTATGCCACCAGGATGCGTCGTACTGGAGGACAACTTGTCATCTGGTGTTTTCCCACATGGTTGAGCCCTACAACCCGTAACGGGTGATGAGGCAGTTCCAGTTGCACCAGGGTGATCGCTTGCGAGCCGTAGCCACATGTAAGTATGTTACATTGCTTCATATTGTAGGTCCGTTATTCATATGTTATGGTATATCAGTACCATAATTTATTTATTTTGTTTCACCATCAGGCAGACAAAGAAGGGGCGTAAGAACGATGAATGGCTTTTGACGCAATAGCCGTGGATAGATGCATGGCAATCTGCCACTGATTGCATTTTCCACAAGGAACGGCCTTACGATGCAGGGACTTATGGCACGTACTTGGAGTGGAACGTACGGCACACGCGAGCGAGATTGACAGATGCGCCCTGGCCCAACATGCAGATCCTAGCCACGCTGAACACTTGAGCTTGGGGCTGGACCCGCACCATGCAGCGCGTCGTGATGAGTCGGTACGTTGAGCATGTAGTTGATAAAACACCCTCCGAAAATAGGCTTAACTAACAAAATTTTGTTTGTTCGGTAACTATGTAGCTAGACCATTTGCAGAGCGTTGTGTAGCGCGGAGTCGACGTTCAAGTCGCCGATCTTATGAAATAAGTAGAGGAAAATGGTAAAGAGTTCTTGGGAGAGAATGTGACTGCTCTTTATTGCTATGAACTGGCTATTACAGGGGATGCCCTTGACATGGCAGTGCACTAATCCTAATTATACTGAGCGTAATGCTCGCTATACTATAGAATCAGACTTGAAACATGAATCTAATGCCGATTGCCCTGCTTCAATCTCATTCAGTTCGATCCGTGTTCTGTCTTTAAATAACCGTCGAAGAGGTGGCAGTTGCTCCTTGAAGGGACGTCTGTTGGAAATACCGCGACTGGTCTGAGCGAGGCAGCGGTTGATAAAGTACCAATCGTTCGACGATTGTGTGTCTATGAGACCCTCAACCGTATGGTGGTTATTGTCAGTGTCTTAGGACCATGAAATATCGCGTGGTATAGAGCAAATATGACATGTGTTTCATTCATCACATGGTAAGGAATATACTTGGAGTTAGATCCAAATGCCAGTTCATTGCTTCTACGAGTAGTCATCTGGTAGGGGACTGACCTCATCCGACCAGGATACTTATCATGTTACCTCTGGAATTCTTACGACCATAGGAGTCGTTAGCCTTAGCGGTTACGACCACGAAGACATATGGTCTTTTATTATGTATTAAAGTAGTACATAGAGATTTTAATCCTCATCAACTAGGCCCTGAACTTTAAGTGAATTGGTCGTGTGAACACTTTCTCCCGATGAAGTCATATCGGGCAGACGCTCATTTAATCCCGTGACATACGAAATGATCTGTATTCACTTTAAAGTTGAGAAACTGCCTTGGGACCCGAAGAGTTTTTCTGTCCATTAGACTTTAGGTAACTCCCCAATGCAGTTAAAGAATTACGGCTATAAAATCCCTTCAGCGCAAGGCTTTAGGGTTTTTACGCCTCCTACTTTCCCTTTTCATCTCCTGAGAGAGAAAAATTGTCTCGGACCTCCTTTTGTTTACAACCTTCTACGACCTCCTTTCTTCCTTTATCCAAAACTTAGCCATGTCGGATTTTATTGCCAACTGGTCGGTTTCCGATTCGAGTAAGAAAAAATTTGAGAGCTCGGAGAAGATCGGGTTGCTTCCAGACAAGGACCTGATTTCTTAGAGATCAACGGTTGGAGATCATTCTCCGAGCAACAAAGATGTGAAAATTCCTGTTTTCCTCGCATATATCGAATGCGGATTCAGGTTGCCAGTTCACTCCTTCCTTCCTAAGATTTTGAAGCATTACAGAGTCAAATTGGTGCACCTTACTCCCAATGCCATCGCTAACCTCAGCGTCTTCGTGTATCTCTGTGAAGCATACTTGGGGCTTGCCGCAGATCTGGTACTTCGGTTTGTTGCATCGTGAATGATCTTGTTTCTTACGCACGTAACCAAACCCTGTTCGCCCTGTAATTCCCAGCTTTATTATAAAGTTTATTTTAATTCGTAACTGCAAATCTCGTCGTCTTTTCGCATTCAATTCTTCACGTAGCAAGGCATCCAACAACATAAAAAAAACGTGTTCTAGAAGTAGGCACGAAACGGTCTACAACCCCAAAGTGACGACAAGCACCACCTATAATTGCAATAGGTTTTCATGATCCGATTAAATTCAATTTCAAATCTGGTCTTTTTACAAGCAAAACATGAGTTACAATAAAAGGAAATTAATTTGGATCGGAAGGATTAATCGAGAATCGAAATTCCATAAATTAAACTCCACAAATCAATTACAAGTTAAATTCAACCATGAGCTTGATTCATAATTTGAATTAGCAATCCAAATGCAATGACGCATGTGAAGGTATAAGTACAAAATTTTTTATTATTTTATTGGATTAATTAAAACTTAATTGCAAAATTCCGAAAAATGAAAAACATTTTTAATGAATAAAATAGACTTCAATTAAATTCAAAAATATTGTATTAATTTTTTATGTAATTTTCTTGAAATTTTGGATTTTTTTAAAAAAAAATTGGATTTTTTTCTTTTTCTTTTACTTTTCTTTCTCCCTCTCTCTCTCCCCTATTTTCTCTCATGCCCCTTCTTGTCGCGCCCACCATATGGGGCAGGACACTCCCCCCCCAGCGCAGGCAATAGGAGGCCTACTGCGCCCATCGCCGGGGGTAGGTCCCTACCGCTCCCAGAGCCGAGGGTAGGTCTCCTGTCACGTTCAGGACTGGAGACTAAATCTACAAATTACGATAGAAGAGAGCTTGTGTTGCAAAAAAAAAAAAAGCAGAGATAAAAATGCCAAAAAGTCCAATTCCCTTGCAGTGTATTCAAAATTCTTCCCATGGTAAGCCGTGCGCATAGCTTGTCTTGGTTGCATCATACAGTGGATTAGTACTATCATTGATCTGGCATATCAGTGTAATAGTTGCAGCAGGTTAGAAAAAAGGACAGGAATTATTGCAAGCAAACTGGCAGCTTCGCATCCTACTTGGTCATCGGGGTACATGCATCCTCTGATCCCGGCCGCAAATGGACGGCAGCTGCCGGGCGGCTCGGAGCACAGGGAGACTCCCTATCATTGATGCCTCCGGAAAGCGACGGCGGCCGGGCGTACGTTGACGGGAGCGTGATGGGATCTTGTAGCTTGTAGTACCAATAATGCACGCCTTGCCATGCCAAAAGAGTACGAGATGGGATCTTGCAACAGTAGCTATATGGGCTGTTTCCCAAGTGTGTTTCCTAGAGCAGGCATGATGGCATTTCAGTTTCCTGAGTCCTCCTTCCCGAAACTCGACACTAGTTGTAAGTGAATAAATGCTTATATGCCAGAAAATACGATTTTATTTGGAAATTGCTCACTTTCGTCTAGCCAATTCGTGTTTAGAAAATATTAAGGCACGTTTGGTTCAAAGGAATTCTGGAGGTTTTTTTGTAGAGGAATAAATTCCCATAGCAATTTCTCTCGTTTGGTCGTTTCGAACGGAGGAAAGCATCGGCAAAATTCCATACGAAAGGAACGAATCTTGTACTACGAAACATGAGGGAAAAGCTCAAGGAAATTTTCCCGTGGTTTGGCTCGCGTAATGCTCGCATGCAGACGCTCAGTTACCGATCCAAACGCATGTTCCTTGGTTTTTGCTGTGTTTTTTAATACTTTGTTTTCCACCTACGTTCCCATCATATTCCTATGTTTCCTTTCTTTCTATTTTTTTTCCTTTCTTCCCATCATATTCCTATGTTTCCTCTCTTTGTATTTTTTTTCTTTCTTGCGTTCCAAATATGGCCTAAGCGGGAAAGTTTTTCCATCTACATATTTCTAAAGATCTGTTTTTATTTCTTTGCAGGGACTGAAGATTTTTATCTACAAAACTACATAGCCATACAGTTAGGAGTGGATAACGAGCCAGCTCGGCTCGGTCAAGCTCGTTAAGGAATCGAGCTCAGCTCAACTCGTTAAACAAACGAGCAAAAATGTCTGCTTGGCTCGACTCGTTATGAACTTGCAAGTTGACTTGTTTGGCTCGAGACCGTAGGTAGGCGCCGCGCCGGACGCGGAAGGAGAGGGCGTCGGGCGGAGGCCAGACGCGGAGGAAGTCGGGTGGAGGCCGGACGCGAATAGGGTTGCGGTTTGTGGGCTGAGTTGGTAGGCTTAGGTTAGACATGTTCTAGTTGGGCTACTATGCTTGTTAGGTTGAGTTCTAATATAAACGAGTTCCTCACGAGCTGACTCGAACTCGACTTGTTAAGATAATGAGCAGAAATGCTAGCTCGAAATTTTTACTGCTTTTAGCCTTGTAGCTGCGATTACTTTCAAAAATAACCCTCATTTCTCATAATTAGCAAAATGGCCTCAAAACAAGAAAGCTCCTATCACAAGACCGGGCGCGGCAAGCGACCGCTCGGCAGCGGGCGCGGCAGGACTCGCCGTGCCCGGCGCAGCAGCACCTCCGCTTCAGCGCTAGCCGTCTTCAAGATGTGCAAATTGTTCTCCTCGCTCGCTACCACTTTGCACCGAAGAAATGTTGGCGTATGTTTTTCATTTTGCTTTCTTTACATCGCCGCCGTTTTTCATTGTCTTTCTTTACATCACGTCGTCTTTTTTGCCGCCTATTTTTGCGTGTATAAACGAACACGCGCGGCCGACCGACGAGCTCATAAGCGCAGCGCGCGTTCCGATTAGTTTAGGTAAGAACGTGTTTAATTTTTTGCTTATTGTATTTTTTTACCGTTAAGTACGTACTTAGATTTCGCTAATCGTTAGTTTTTGTCTATTTGTAGCTATGGCACGCACTCTACCACCCCTACTTGAAGCGGCATGGGACGGCAAGCATCATTGCCACGCTTGGATTGATGGCGATGGGCCACCAACTCGTGACACGGGACCGAGGGAGACTCGTCACCGGATTTAGCCAGTATGTTTCGAGGCTTCGTCAATCCGGCCGATTATGTTCGCCCAAGATATCTTGAACACGGGGCGTAACTTCCTAATTGATGCCTCTTTCTTTCGCCTTGGTTGATCGTTGGCGTCGGAGACCACACGCTTCCACTTCCATGGGGAGATGATGGTGACACCGCAAGATATCGGCTTCATTACCGCCTTCCGCTAGCAGGCCGTGCGCTTGTTCCTCCGAGGTCGCCGGACCGAAGGCGTAGTCTCCATCATCGCTTTGGGCACTTATCCCCGAGAGGTCAAAGGGCATTCCACACGGTTGGTCGCGACGATTCATGCATTGCCCAATTGACGAACGGAGGAGGTGGTTCGATGCCACCTTATTGCATATTTGTTGTTTATATTCGGTGGATCATGTTCCGTAGCACGCCGGGGACATGGTGTACCCGAAGTTATATTCACCTTGCGGAGTCTATCGTGGGCGCCGACGATGAGGACGTGCTTGAGATCTTGTTGGGGTTCACCAGATTGCGGCGCGACGTCATCGGACTTTGTCGACGCTTCGCAGCGTCGCCGCAGACGGGAACAGAGCTCGTGCTTTCGGGTTGCCACACGCCGTTATACTGTGGTCGTGGGAGCACTTCATGGGTCGACGGCCAGATTTCCGCCCCAAGATACACCTTACCCGCACACACAACATTTCTATGGTGAGGCGACGAGGAGGATCCTGCAAGGCTCGACCATGGGATCCCGATGGATCGTGGCGATCTTGGGGTGGTCTAGGGAGAGGGCGCGCCAGATATACCCCGAGTTCCACAATGAATTCGAGACCTCGCGACGAGACATATAGTCCGGCTCCTTGGGCGGATGCCCACGCAGGCACGACCCCGATGGCTTCGAGCTTGCTATGCCACCAGATGCGGCGTCTTCGAGGACAACTTGTCATCCGGTGTTCTCCCACATGGTTGAGCCGCATAACCCACAACAGTGATGAGGCAATTCGAGCCGCACCAGAGATACCCTCGCCAGAGGGCGACCGCTATGCAGGCGAGTCACCTATAAGTACATTGCATTGCTTAATAATATTGTAGATCCTTTAGTCATATGTTATGTCGGCACCATAATTTATTTATTTTGTTCTACCTTTAGGCGCATTTAAGAAGGGCCGCAAGAGTGATGATCGGCTTCAGACGCAAAGAACGTGGGTAGATGCATGGCAAATGGCCACTGATTCCATTTTGCAGGAGGCACGCCCTTACGATGAAGGCACTTACGACACGTACTTGGAGTGGTACGTGACGCACACACGCGACGAGACCGACAGCCCCGACCCGACATGCATCCTAGCCACGCCAGCACACTTGGAGTTAGGGATGGACCCGCACTGCAAAGACGCAATGATTTATTCTATGACGTTGAGCACGTAGTAGATTAAGCACCTCCAAATAGGGTCAACTAACAAAATTTTGTTTGTTCGGTACCCATGCAGTGGACCATTTGGAGAGCGTTATCGAGCGCGCGGCGGGAACTCGAAAGCGGTACGAACAACACAATAACGCTTTTTTCGGTCATGAAGACGCTTGTTGATGATGTCAAGGTGTCGTTCAGAACATGAGTCGCGGAAGGCCCAACGATGTCGACTCGAGGCATCGGACGGAGCGTCGTCGCACCCTCGCCCCTCCATCTTCCCGTCCCGAGCGAAGTCTACCCAATGGCACAAGAAGAAGATGGGCGGCGGATCGTCTGCGGTTGCCGCGCAGGACTCTACGCCATGCCGTCCTCGCCTCGGAGGGACCCTACACCGAGCCGTTTCGCCTCGAAGGGACCCTACACCGGAGCCGTCTGCCGCCACAGAGGCACGAAGAGGACATTTCGGAGAGCACGGACGTGCAACCCGAACATGCATGGATGTTATCCCAGATTCTCCCTTGCGGCCCCACTGTTGGACAATTTCCAATGGGTGATACTGGCGCCATGGTATCATCCGCACACAATGTACCTGCGCCATTCACCCATAAGGTGAACCGCACTCGGCGCTTCTCCCATCCATCCCAAGAAGTCGAGCCGAGTTGGTGCCCTTCATGGATCCTACTACTTGATCCTAATGCTTGATCACAAACTTGTTCTCAACGCCGCTTCCACAGTGATGCCTCCCTCAGACGCCGACATCATGGTTGAGGAGCCTCGCTATGACTTGCGCAGAACCCACGGTCACCTGACAGGTTGACGTTTCCACAGGAACAAATTCGTCAGAGACCTTTGGGAGGAACACTATGGAAGGCCAAGTCTAGGTATATGCCCGACAAAGAAATGAGGAGCAACAGCGTGGCGAGAGTAGCATTAGTAGTCTATTATATGTTGTAACTTGTGCTTCATTAAGTGATTTGTAATCCAAGAAGAGTGTGCTAATTGGAATGTAATTGGACGCTTGTACTTCGTTATCTATGTCAGTAGAACAATTTTATTCTCATTCATCAAGGACTGCGATGCATAGATAACGAGTGGACATTACAATCTCATTACGACCGACGCTTCTACTTGGCAAGAACAAGATATAAAAGAAGAAAGACCGCAAAACTAACTATCTTAACTAACTTGTGAATCGCCTTCTCAACTCTTTCCATCCTCTCATGCAAGAGTTTCAAGCCTTTTCTCTTCACTCGCGGGTTGATCGGACGCCGAGGCATCGCATTTAATTGCAAGAATACCACGGAATCTTGCATTGGTTCATCTGACGCCGAGCCATCGCAAGAAGAATTGCGGCAACACCACGGCATACCCCATCAGATTCGCCACGTTAGCCATCGAACCTTCGCTAAACGGTCAAATCGGCGACAACCGCATGGCTTACGATGCTCGCGATGTAGGCCGAGGTTACATTCCTATGCGCTTGCAATGGCTCTGAAGCTCACATGTATGATCCGTCACGATCGTGATGCGGAAGGCCGTTCCGCCTCAGGAATCTCTGCGCAAGACGGACTTTGCGGGGCAAGAGCTCGTAACGCGCCTTAACTATGTAAGTGTCGAGGATTAGACCCGCATATAACGAAGACATATATTAATTAGTACGACCCATCGTAGATGGTTGAAGATACATCAAACAACGCTCAAACTCACCAGACACTCGTAAGTCCGACCGGTCTTCACCGCGAAACTCACGATAGCTTGTTCGGCAAGCAGCCTTGTGTGGAAAATGTTGCCCCACGCTGTGGTGTCCGAAGGCCCACGAGGACTCGTGCTCTCGCCGAGAACAAGGGAAGAGGCCGCTGGCAATCCAACCGACTTGGAATACACCCGGTGTCGGCCGAAACAATGCCACCGACGATCCCGCCTCATCGCCGATTTCGTCCTCGCCGATTGCGAGTCGGTCGTCCTCATCTTCGATGGCGGTGCCCTCGACATGACACCGATAATCTCGTGACAATCAACACGAGCATCCCGCCATCTATCATTGGGTTGGAAACTACCGTAATCTCCATCAATCGGAGCATCCGCGTAACGATGTCCGGGCGCCTCGAGACCTCTCCCATCGTCAACAAACCAAAGAGGGGACAAGAGCGTCGGCCGCTTCTTGACGGCGCCCCGAGGATTGAGCAGATAAACAAAATGGACGTACACCATGGGTCGCCCATAGATCGGAGCGTGAGGATTGCTAACGATCTCCATATACTCGCCCACATAGCCTTCTGTCACCTTCACCGGCCCCACAACATCTCGCCCATGTGGTGGGACCATGGTGGCGTGACCGCTCTATTACTATCTTGTTCCTAGCGACGCGTTTATCAAACAACCGCCGAATGCACCGTCGTAGCTCCAAAGAAATCAATGCGTGCTAGGTTGGGAACGTTTAGCAAGGCGCGCTGGCAGCTGGACAAATCAACTCCATCTGGACCGGCACGCACGTTACCATGGAACACGTACAGTGTCTCCATTTCTGACAAAAAAAAAGACAATATTTCAACGAACACACAGCATAAGAACCATACGTGCGTTGCTGAAATGAACTTACCGTTACGACGTTACCGACTCTTAGCCTCAAACATGGAAGACTGCAAATTCAAACATGCATCGCATTAGTAACGACTAACGAATTCAAACAAAGGACAAAGAAAAATGTTAGGTACGGGAGAGGGAGGCACCTTAGAAAGAGGGAGAGATTCCTGAGAGGAACGATCGAGCGAGTGTGTGGCCGCGCGTTTAAATAGGCGTGAGGGCGTCCCTCACCGCTACCAAGTGGAGTGGCAGTCCGCATCACACTGGTGGAGGCGACTTTGAACAATGATAAGACCACACGGGGCAGCTTTGCGCAGTGATAAGACCAAAAGAGACAGCTTTGCACAGTGACAAGACCACACGGGGCAGCTTTGCACAGTGACAAGACCACACGGCGCCTTTGCGCAAAGGATAAGACCAAAGGAGACAACTTTATACTGTGACAAGACCACACGGGCATTTTGCGCAATGGATAGGACCAAAGGAGACGGCTTTGCACCGGTGACAAGACCACACGGGGCGGCTTTGCATGATGACAAGACCACACGGCGACTTTGCGCGATGATAAGACCAAAGGAGACAGCTTTTATACAGAATAAGGCCACAGGCGGCTTTACATGATGACAAGACCACACGGGCGCCTTTGCGCAATGATAAGACCAAAGGAGACACTTTTGCGCGATGACAAGACCACATGGGGCGACTTTGCGCGAGGATAAGACCAAAGGAGACAACTTTGCACAAGGACAAGACCACGCAGGCGACTTTACGCAAAGGAAAAGACCAGATGGACATGACAACAATGTACCTCCTCAGCTTTTCAGAACTAGACATGAAATTAACCACACCATGCCAACTATGGGGCTTATAAAAGGGGGTTGAACCAAACCCAACACTACACAACACTACACAATAGATATCCAGCTATGGACTCTTCGGCAAACTTCTACGCGAGGATGTTGAAGAAGCAAAATTGGCTTAAACAGAAGAGGAAACAGCTACAATACCCAGATAAATCAATAAAACATGCTCCAGTACCACCACGTTTTCCGATCCGCAATGTGTGTGTGGCGAACCAACGAGATCATTCATCCACACACCCACCACCGCAGCGGGCGTACTACGTCGCACGGGCACCACCTCGTAAGTATTTCTTTTCGCGCGCATTGATTTTCGTCCAACGTTGAATTCCTTAAAGTTTTAACTTCATCCCCACGAAATGGCAGCCAGAGATGCTACCGCCACTTCTTCCAAAGGATCGACGGCGGAGATGTACAACAGGCATTCATCTAGCGTATATATGTTTGAACTACTCGGTGCGGGCGAGAACTTCGTGCGATGGAAACCTTACGCATGGGACCTGCTGAGGACCCTCCGAAGGAGCCTAGTAGTCGCCCGGGCGTAATCCATATCGACGACGTGAGTTATGAAGAATTTACATTCTTATTACGTTTTTCACTTACATCATACAATCACAGGACATGGACGACTTCGACATACCAACCCGACGTGGACAGTCCCGCGACATGGGCAAGAGAAAGGCTCATGTGGCTGAGCTCGGCCGCCACAGCGTATCCGGTCGCCCAGGCGTACTCCGTATCCACGACGTGAGTTACGAAGAATTTACATCATTCTTACGATTTTCACTATACGGCCCACTAACATCATGGAATCGCAGGACATGGACGACTTTGACATACCGGCCCGACGTGGGCGATCCCGCGACAAGGGCAAGGAAAGGCTCATGCGGTGAGCCGGCCGCCATTAAGATGTATCCGGCCGTCCGGCATAATCCAGACGACGACGTGAGTTATGAAGAATTTACATCATTCTTCCGATTTCCACTATCGATGAACTTACATCATGAAATCGCAGGACATGGACGACTTCGACATACCAAATTCCGACGTGGACACTCCCGCGACAAGGGAAAGGAAGGCGGCGAGGAGTTCAACGCCGAGCTAGCAAGGAAGGAAAATGGCCCCGTCCACGCAGTAGGTCAGGTCATTACGTAGTAGTCCCCCGTCCTACCCCCATGTATTTTACTATCCCCTAAAGGCGTGTGTACTTATATGGTTCGGATGCTTGTGTCGCAGTGTATCATAGTAGTAGCGAGGATGACTAAAGCAATTAGCCGGACCATTATGCCATGTCACTACGTGTAACGTGCTTCTGTCCGTGTACTCTAAGGTAGTTCTTATTCCGTGTCTCCGCTAAACCTATATTGCAAGTATGTCTCTTCTAGTGAAATCCCATAAAGAACCATTCGCACCGACTTCATCGAGGAGAGACTCCATGTTTTCGGACATCTTCATCATCACAACGACTGCTTCTCAACCCTCCAATCACATTCTCAGATAAGCTTCATAAAGTACCTCATCGATCGCTCGCCTATATATACGCCGACGACTTCATCATGGAGACACTCCAATAGTCCTCGATACTTTTTTATATGCACTCAAACGTGATTTAAACCTTGATTTCGGATTAAAAACCCCTTATTTCTTAATGAAAGTTTTTTATAAATCTCACTGCGGATATTCTTTTTAAATCAAATATAATAAAATAATATTTAAAATTTAAAATTTTTTCGTTTATTTTTTTACAATATAATGAAATAATATTTATAATGAAATTGATTCACAAGATAATGGGGCACTCCTACCGGTCGGCAGTGCTGCCGCCGGGGCAGGTCCTGTCGTGCCCGTGCTGCATGAGAGCACTTGTTTGAGACTATTTTTGCTAATTATAGGATTGAGAGCTATTTTTGAAATTAATCGCAACTACAAATTAGAACAGAAAAAATTTCTGCTAGCTCGGTCCGGCTCGGTTCATTTATGACCTGAGTTCGAGTCATCAGGCTAGTGAGTTTGGAGCAGCTTTTTTTTTTTCCAACCGTACGTGCTGGTGTGGATATGAAACGTCTTCTCGTTATCTCGCTATAGTACATAGCTGTTTGTGCAGTTTACTCAGTTGCGAATTGCCATTATGCCATACATTGCTATCCGTTTAATTGTCGCTTATATGACGGAATTCTGCGAGTAATGCCAAAAGCTGGATAGTCCAAACTTAATGTCACCCATGCGTGCCCATCCGACTTATCCCTGCCTGGACATAACACCGTGATAGCACTTGGCCACCAACCAACTCGTTCCTACTACTACCAGTCGTTTTCCTCGATCTGTTTGTTTCTCCCTTGTTCTAAGTCAATTTTAGTCCCGGGATTTGATCCAACAATGACGCTTTTGGCAAGAGTATTGGGCTGTTACGTCCGTTGAATGGTTCGTGTTGGTACTGCTCGATGTGGCCATCATCTTGTTTTCTCCTGTTGCCGCACCGTGACTTTGTGCAAAGATTATTAGACCGCCAGATTTCGATCTGTTTATTGAAGTGGAGGCCCTCACTTGATATTCATATACATACACCTGGCCCTTTGTAACACAGTGCTCCTACAGTTAAGCCACAAGGTTCTCGAGTCTGGCTGATTTGAGTGCTTTTTTATTCGTGATACCAAAAATAGTCTTGAGCGTACGTAACGACAAAAATGTAACTGCAATGGGTCATGCAGAAGTCGTGTGTCACATACAGTGCTCTCGGACTGTGGCAGGAGGCATGCTATACAGCAGGACAGGCCGAGCGTGAATGGATGACGTGGTGGGCGCGGTAGGAACCTTCTATTCTCGGGGTGCGCAACAGATTTACGCCTCCTGCTCCACCTGACCGAGAGTGTGGCGGTCGACCTGTTGATCGAGAGCACGGCCGTCTGCTTCGCTGTCACGCTTTCCTCCGTTTGGAGTTATCTTGTGAGATTTTAGCTTCATGATCCTAAAGCGCTGCAAATAACACTTGACACTTACATGACTGAACCTACTTTTTTTTAGAGATTGTATTGAACTAACTTGTAGGAAGGTCATATAAATTGTTAACATCCTAAGAGGTGGACTTGTGACACCATTCCCTTTTCTTCGAGTGAAGACCGATCTCCGACACTTCGATGCTGCAACACAACCATCTAGAAGTCGTCTAGCATGTTCTAGAAACAAATGTACCAGTCCATGTTCCTAACTCAAATCTCATATTTAGGGGGTGTTTCGAACGGTTGGGCTTTTCTGGAAAACGGTTTTTGGTCATACTTCTGGTTTTCCTTGCTAGGTGAGCAGCTAAGTTTTTTCTCGCTTGTTATTTGGTCAGTTCGCTTTTAGGTAAGCTGGTTGTAACTTCCGAGATGGGAAATGTTTGAAATGCCCTTGGGGACAGTAATGACTTGTTTGATGCCGTTTAACGCAATTAACAATATTCAACGACAATTGACGACTATTAATGACGCCAAACGCAATTAACGGCATTTAAAGACAATAAACAACTAGCACAATTGACGACAACTACTGCAATTGACGACATTTAACGATAATTAACGACTACTACGGAATTAGGGCAATGGTTCGCATTTGACAACGAATACCACAATGAGCGCAATTGATCACATTTGATGACGACTGTCGCAATTACTGCATTTAACACAATTTTATCGCAATTGATTGCATTTGACGACAACTACCGTAATTAACGCAATTGATCGCATTTGACAACAATTAACACATTATACATGAGAAAGAAAACAATCTTCCAAAGAGTAGAAACATAATTTGAATCATCTAAAATAACTACAACGCAACAAGCCCACAAAATAAAATTTTACATGCGACTATCAATAATGAGTAATTTATTACACAAAAAAATTACATCCATTAGTAACAAGTCAAACATATAGCTCATATTTATTCATAATAGCCATCATCAACGTGAATGTAGTGAAGCGATCACAACAAACTTTGAATAATTAATACCCTCCACTTTTTTTCGGCTTAGGACCGACATCTAGCGATGTTAGGCATCCCCACCTCACACGCACCCCAAAAAATAACGAAATAACAAAGGAAAAAAGAAGGAAAAGAGCAACCATTAAGAAGCAAAGATATACCAAAATGATACAATTGGATTTGACTCAAAGATTGCAATTGGATTTGACAGAAGTTTAGCTAATCAAATGAGCATATACTTACCATGAATACTCGCTATTTATCTAGATGTTTGTAACACCTTGGTTTTGAGTCTTTTGAACTTTCAAAATAAAAAGAACCATTTGGTTTTGATGAGAATTCAAAGCTTAACCCGAGATTTTAAAGATAGAGCTTTAAGGACTAAATCAAACTTCAACTAAATCGATTCGGTTTCGCTCGAGTTTGTTGGAGTTCTTCCTTTTCTTTGATCGCTTCGCCCGTTCTCTCTTCCTTCTTTGGACCACCTCCCTTTGTCTCGGATCTAAGGGTCAGACCTCCCTGTGGATTGGACCTCCTCCTTGTCTGACCACCCTTCGGGTTGACCTCCCTTGGGACGCGCCCACCCCGAGGCGTTCTAGCTCGGGTTTGTGTTTCATATGTTCTTGATTTTGAAATTTTATTTTGGGTTGAATTCCCCTTCAATTGGACCTCGTGTCCATCCCGAACCTCCTTGAACTTCCTCGTGTCGCTCGGTTTACGCTCCTCCGCGCCTCTTCCTCTCTGTCGCTCCTCTCCTTTGGTTCCATCTTGACCGTTGAGACCTCCCCTGTGTTGGTCTTGACCGTCGAGATCTCCCTTTGCTTCCATCTTGACCGTTGAGACCTCTCCTGTGTTGGTCTTGACCGTCGAGATCTCCCTTTGCTTTCATCTTGACCGTTGAGACCTCCCCTGTGTTGGTCTTGACCGTCGAGATCTCCTTTGCTTCCATCTTGACCATTGAGACCTCCCCCGTGTTGGTCTTGACCGTCGAGATCTCGCTTTGCTTCCATCTTGACCGTTGAGACCTTCCCCGTGTTGGTCTTGACCATCGATATCACCCTTTTGCTTCCATCTTGACCGTTGAGACCTCCCCCGTGTTGGTCTTGACCGTCGAGATCTCCTTTGCTTCCATCTTGACCGTTGAGACCTCCCCCATGTTGGTCTTGACCGTCAAGATCTCCTTTGGTTCCATCTTGACCGTTGAGACCTCCCCCGTGTTGGACTTGACCGTCGAGATCTCCTTTGCATCCATCTTGACCGTTGAGACCCCCCCCTCCCCCGTGTTGGTCTTGGCCGTTGAGATCTCCTTTGCTTCCATCTTGTTCGTCGGGACCTCCCTCGGGTTCATCCTGGCCGTTAAGATTTCCTTTTAACTCGTCTCGAACTGCTCAGACCTCCTTTGAGTCCATCTTTGCCGTTGAGACCTCCTTTGATCTCATCTTAACCATCAAAACCTTCCCTTGTTCTATCTCCTCCGTTGAATCCTCCTCTTTGTTGGCTCTCCCTTTTCCTTCGCGTGGTCCGATCCAGCGCCACGCCTTTCCTCAAGGATCGAGGCGGCTCTGCTTCATTGCGCCTTTTTCCTTCTCCTTTGGACCTTCTCGTCCTCTGGACCTCCGTGTGGTCCTTTTTGCAAAGACCACCCTTCGTGGTCTTTTGTAAAGACCACCCACGAGGGTCTTTTCACTAAGACCACCCTTTTGGATCGCGACCTCCCTTAAGGCCGTGACCTTCCCTCTTTGTTGTTTAGCCGTGACCTCCCTTGAGGCCGCCACCTCCCTCGTTGTCGTTTAGTCATGCGACCTCCCTTTGAGGCCGCGACCTCTTCTCTCTTGTCCTTTAGCAAGAACCTCCCCTTGGAGTCGTGATCTCCCCTTTGTCATTTTGTCGCGACCACCTCTTGGACCTCCTCCCAAGCCGTTGGTTCTTCTCGAGCGACCCCTTGACCTCCTCCAAACCATTGAAGCTTCTCTATTGGTTTTATTTTGGTGTTTCTTTGGAGTTCTTTTGGATCTTACTTGAACTTTATTTGAGTTACTCCGTTCTCTCCCGTAGATTATGAAGGCACCAAAGAGCCCGAGTTCTTTGAGGAGGAAGAAGACACTCAAGCCTTTGAGCAAGGCGGTTAAACCCTCGACCATGTTGCACTCATTACTTCAAATTACTTATGTCGGTTTCAAATGTTATTGCATGCTTATTTTTACTCAAATATTTCAATACATATCTTTAAATTCATAGCTATGCCTAAATCCTTTGTACGCCCATATTGACATTAATTAAAATCTGTTGTCGCCCTAGATAAAACCTGGTTGATGCAATAGTGTGAGCCAGGATCTCTCGAGAAATATATGCTTAGACAAGCTTAGACCGCAATCTTGGTTTGGGAGTTTTGTCGCCAAAAAGACCAATGTTATCTAAATGTTTTAAAAGCTGATCCATGGCATTGGGTTGTCATGGAGGTTTTTAAAGGATTTTGTAAAGCATTGGAAAATGGTTTGGACTTGGGCGAATTTGGTTGTTTGGTTGGTGCATGTCCATGCACGGGGGTCATGTGATCCGATGCCCCGGGGTTGAGGTTGTCGCCCAAGTCACTTAAGGATCGGCTCATGAGGCGATAACTTGCTATGCCTCACCGCAACTACATGTCGAGGATGGGGTGGACCTAGTTGACTAATTTGCGAGTTCCATCGTAGTTGATCCTGTTGGAGCGAGGGTAGTCTTTTATGGCTTGTCATGTTATGATCAATGTTAGTCCCACTTGGCACAAGAGGGGCCCGAACCTCAACGGATGGGTAATCCAAAGGGGGCGAAACCTTAGCGAGGGTGGACTGCGGTGGAATGATGCACCGTAAAGGTCTTGTCATGCGCTCTAGGCCTCTCACCTTCAGAAGTGAACGGTAGCATCGACAGTTGCCAAACAATCTAGAGATGTCATGTCATGTGGGTAAAGTGTGCAACCTCTTCAAAGTGTAAAACTATTTACATAGCCGTGTTCGCGGTTATGGACGTGCTTTAGCAAGCCTCTCAAAATTAGATCTTGGTTTTGTTTTCAAAAGAGCTTTGTTAAAATGGTTTTGGATCTCTATCCAATTGGGGTTTTGGCAGGGAGCCTTGTGCAGGAGGGTATCCTTCACCACTTTGTTGTTGAATGTTATCCAACTATAAAATGAAGACTTGAAAATGAATTTTAATTATGGTTACATGCTTTGGAAGTTATTACCCGTGATTGGAAATAAACATGGCTTTATGCAAAGACAACCTTATAAGCCTTCCTTTGAGATATCCATGTACGCATTTCATTCTATTATGTGATTGTGTAACTTGTGAGCACGGTTGTTGTGCTCATTCTTGCTTGATTTGATAATTGAGCAGAGAGGACTTCTTTGATGAAGATGAGGACCAGATCAATTAGGCAACTGACCTCCAAATTGCTTTACGTGGTGAAACGGGTGGACTTGTCATTTTACTCCACAGATATTTTGCTTTCGCCGGCTTGTAAGCTATCTTTGTAATCAACCCTTTTGTTGTATATAAAAATTGCGTTGATGAATGTTACCTCTTTGTTTGCTGTGTGAGCTAGCCGTTGATCCTTGGGACTAGTTCGAAATACAGAGGACTTGGGGCTTTTCCAAGTCTCACGATCTCCTCGGGTTTGGTCTCCCGACCACCCTCGAGTTGGGTCTTGGCACTTGGAGACGCCCGGGTCCTAAGATCTCTCGGGTCCGTTCTCCCGACCTCCAAGTGGTCCCATGGACCTCTTGGGAGATCTCGAGAACTGTCAGAGAAATCTCGCTGGACCTCTTGAGAGGTCCCGTGGACTTCCCGAGTGGTCTTGGAGGACCTCTTAGGTGGACCTGTGCGGGTCGTTACAATGTTAGATCAAGATTGAATTGGATTTGCAAAATGGAAATATTAACATAGCCAATTCCACAACACAACAAACAAGCAAATCCAATGTCACATCAAACTCACCAATCTCAGTAAGTGGGAATTGTCATGTTAATCGCACAATGAGACAATTAGAGAATCAGTCCATTGTAAGGTAGTAGAAAAGAATTCAAAATTATGATCAGACATCAAGGTCCATGTAAGCATGCACCATTAAAAGTACAACAACACCCACATGCATGCCGACAAACTACCGAGGATGAATTTATTCTTATTTACATGAGTAAGGGCATCAAGGTCCATGTAAGTATGCATCAATCATGCAAGAAATCAAAGATGACATATTAACTTATCTAATATCAATCAAGTAATTTGATTTGTAACTATCAACAACAAGAAGTTGTCATGCATGCCCCGAAATGCAAACATAGCTTCAAAATGGAATCTACCGGATATACTTGACATTATGACAAATAAAATGGTATTAATGAGTCTAACAAAGCTACTCAATAAATGATGAACTAGTTTGAGATTTCGATCCATGCACAAATACACCGCCAACATTTCCATGGACAAGCGCATAAGTAATAGCAAGCACAAGTCAACATTTTCATGAATTCATGGATAAAAATCCTACACTAAACCTAATGCAACTTCTCTTAATTGTCATGTGTGTGTCACCTGCCAGCAAGAACGACAGCAAGGAACCAGCAATTGACAACTAACAATTGAATGCATCGATTGTTCCAGTGTGCAATTGGAAGGTAGATAGTTACCATCTCAATCATCAAAATGGACAACACACAAACAAGCTTGCAAATGGAGATTGTACAACTATCACAATGATGCAAAGAATGAATGAAGCATGTTTTCGCACAACAAATTGTTGTAGAGGAGAAGGGCAGTCATGGGAGGAGGAGGGTGGCACAGAGGACGTGGAGGCCGTGCGGGATGAGGAGGTCGAGCGGTGTGGGGAGGGGGTGGGCGGCGGTGCAGATCTGAGGCGCTATGGGATGGTCGGGGATGGAGACGAAAGAGGAGGGCGGGCGATGGTGGGGAGGAGAAGGCACACGTGAGGAGAAGGCGCCGCCGGGGAGGAGGACGGTGGCGTGAGTCGGCGAGGGAGGATGGGGAGGAGGAGGCCACCACTGGTCACGGTCCTCTCCTGTCCGCAGTCGGGGAGGAACCTAGATCTGCATGGGAGGAAGAGGGAGGGTAGCGCCTGTGTGGAGAGGAGGAGGAGGAGGCGTGGCGGCTCGGGGAGGAGAGGTGGTGGCTCCTGGGGTGGAGATGGCGGCTCGAAGGAGGAGGAAGGGCGCTACCGCCCGCTTCGGAGGAGAGGGCAAGCGGCTGCAAAGTGGAGAAGGAGGAGGAAGAGGAGGGGCTCGGGGGTGCGGGGAGCGGGGATTAGGGTTACGGTCGGGTCGGGTGGGGAGTTTTATGCGATGGCAAGCCGCAGGTAAATACCAATGAACTCGAGGGGTAAATAGGGAAGAGAGGTGGTGGGAAGCCGTGGGAAGTTCTGGCTTTCGGCTTTCTTCTATTGATGTGGCTTTTGGCTTTCGGCTTCGATGAAAGTTCTTTGCTAAAAGTCGGTCGTTTTAACAGCTTTTGGCTTTTTTTTGACGAAAGGCTAAAACCGAAGTCGTTTCAAATAAGGCTTTAGAATGCAGAAATTTCATATAAATATACGAAACAGTTCAGTTCAACTCCCCTAAGAATCCATAAAAAATCCCTGCTTTCCCCTCGGCTCACACTTGACACTTCCACTGCGCAGGTTCACTGATGCGCATACAGCGAGAGTTCCTGCGCAGGTTCACTGATGCGCATACAGCGAGAGTTCCTGCGATTGGACGTGCGTTTGCTCAGCGGCGGATCGACACATTACCTGCTCACTGCCGCCTGCCGGTGTGTCACGGGGACACTAACGTATCGAAACACTGAACTGAAGCACACGGGCAGTCGCGATTGGACGGCTCACTGAACTAGCGCCACGATACTTGTGGTATGTGAACGCAAACGCGGGCAATTTTACCAGGATACCGCAAGAATTGGTCAGTTTCATGTGGATTTTTTGCTTTCGAAAGTAGGGGGAGTCTTGTGGGTTCTATACAATACGGTTTGGCAAGTGGGAACGTCCTTCTGTTTATTTCATACTAAAGTAAGGGGAGTCTTGTGGATTCTATACAAATACGGTTTGGCAAGTGGGAACGTCCGTCTGTCTATTTCATACGAATGGAACTGTTTGTCCTAAAAATGTCCTCCTGTTTATTTCATACGAATTGAACTGTTTGTCCTAAAATCTCTAGGAAAATCTTTTCTCAGGACAGCCGACAGATGATCGATGACCTTGCTCCTCGATATGCTCGCTTGGCTGATACAGAAACGCATGCTGCAAAGTATAAAACAAAGACATGGATCATTGGAACAGGAAAGGGACACACCCAGACAGATCTCATCTATCTACCTGGTCTACTAATCTAAGTCTGCTTGTATGCGACTTTGCGGCAGTAGGTTTTGGTTAAGAGCCAAGATTTGCCCACGTTCGTGCGCCCAAAGCTGAAGGAGCAGCCAATTAAAGGGCAAAGGCTATATTCTTGCTTCTTTTTATGCCAACGTATGTGACGTGCTCGCGCCTCAAGGAGTGACGCGAAAGCAGCACTTTTGTTTCGGGTTTCGAGGCTGCCGGTGCCGGGTGGTCGCACAACACACGCTTCCATGAGACCAAACTTCTTCTAGCCTGTTCCTACTTGTTTATGCATATCCGCTGCAGTACCCAGAGGGAAGCAGTGCACATAGTAATAAAGCACTGCAGCATATACACTGTAAAACTTGATCTAAACCATTGGAGAGATGATCCTAATATAGGAGATTGTTCATCATCTGCATTTAACGCTCTAATGCAGAGGAACCGAGTCCACACATGCATGCCACACCGTCGGTTTCATGTGGTAGTATTTTGAGTTCTTCAATCGAGGCGTGAGCTCTTGCAAATACGAATTTTGGTGGTCTTACTATGTTCTCATACATATTTGTGAAAATGGCTCTCATTCTATCGTATTTACAAAAATAGTCCTCATTCAAACGGTGATCGCTGTTTTTCCTATATCACACAGTCACCATGCAGCCCATGTTGTTTTCCCTCGGCCGCAAACTAGTCTCTGCGGCGCCATATCCACTGCCCCTTGTCTCGAGGCAACCCACGGTGGCAGCGAGTGTCGAAGTAGTCAATATCCTGCGATTCCATGATGTAAGTGGATCGTACAATAACAAACGTAACAATGATGTAAATTGTATATAACTCACGTCTTTGATATAGAGTGCGCCCAGACGACCGGATACGCTACGGCGGCGACCGGTCTCAGTCGCAGGAGTCTTCTCCTTCCCCCTGTCTCGGGACTCCCCATGTTGGTGTAGTATGATGAAGTCGTCCATGTCCTGCAATTCCATGATGTAAGTGCACTGTACAGTAAAAAAACGTAAACATAATGTAAATTCTACATAACTCACGTCGTCGATATAGAGTGCGCCCAGGCGACCGAATACGCTATGGCGGACAGGCTCAGTCGTAGGAGCCTTCCCCTTCCCCTTCCCCTTGTCTCCGGACTCCCCATGTCGGTGTCGTGTGTCGAAGTCCCTAATATTCTGCGATATGGGCTGGACGATTGCATGTTGTTAGAAGAACGAAATAGCAAATACAAAATCAGGACGTGAATTGTACGTAATTCACCTCTTCGATATGAAGTGCTCCCGGGCGACGGGAGAAGCTAGGACAATCGCCGGTCTCAGTAGAAAGAGCCTTCCCGTTGTCCGTCGGGCGGGTCCTGGGCTCCTTCAGCGCCTCCTCAATAGGGCCCGGTACGTAAGGTTTCCACCGCACGAGGGTCTCAGCCCGCATCGAGTAGTTCATCATTTACTTCTGCTAGATGAATGTCATAACGTATATCTTCGGGTCGTCGATCCATTGGAAGAAGTGGCAGCGCATCTTGAGCTGCCATTACACGCAGACAAAGTTAAAAAATTATGGCAATCAACGTGAGAAGTGGAGAATCGATGTGTTGGGACCCCGAGTATGCAACCTCGTGGTCCTCTCGTGTGATTCTCAACTAGTCCCATGATTAGTAGCTAGCACACACAGTTGCAACATTTGTGTAATCATATCCACACAACCAAACTAAAGATGAAGGTGATAAATTAATATTATTTAGCAAAAAGACCTTATGGTCAAGTCTACAACGCTTACACGCAGGCTTAACAACAAAAGGTAGCTTGCAAAAAAACCAAACATCTAGAGGAGGTCACCTAATATGCTCACAGTAATCGAAAGGAGGACGCGCCTAATTTGCATAGTCTTCAAAGTAGTCTTCTTCAGAGAAGTCGGTTTCCCTGGTTCTTCTTTGACTACCGATCAACGAGAGGGCATAAAGTCGTGAGTACTTTGAATATACTCAAGAAGTCGCAGAGAAATGTATGCAAATAATATTCATGCAATGTTTGACAAGGATAGCTTTATGGCTATTTTGCAGAAAGCAATATTTAACATTAAATACAGTAAGTAGATTGTAAAGCACAATTTAAAAGATTAATACATATGTAATCAATTTTCTTTGAAACAACTAGTGAACACCCTGTTCACTTCCCAACCATCAACCATCTATGAGATTCGACCAATCTATTCCAACATTTTTTAGAAAAGTCTACCCCTCGTGTGAAATCACCAGACATTGTCTATAACCGGGGACACGGCTATTCGAATAGTTTTACACTCTGCAGAGGTTGTGCAACTTGACCCACAAGACACGAATTCTCTAGTTTGTTCAGCATATATCTATGTGTCAGGACCCCGGATCTCCGGATCCAGGACCCTCTGTGTATATCCGCACTATTCCTCGGATCAATAGCTAGTGAACACAATTGCAACATTGGTGTAATCAAAACCGCATAAACAAACTATAGATGAAGCGGATACAAATTAATATTTAATAACAAAAGGACCTTATGGTCAAGTCTTACAACGTTAAGCCTGAGTAGGGCTTAGCAACAAAACATAGCTTGCAGCGGAAACTAAACAACTGGTGGAGGTCACCCAATATGCCCACTGGCAATCGAGTGGAGGACGCGACCTAATTCGCATAGTCTTCAAAGTAATCTTCCTCGTAGAACTTAATGCTTCCTGGTTCTTCTTCAGCGACTGATCAACTAGAGGGCACAAAGTCGTGAGTACTTTGAATGTACTCAGCAAGTCACAGGGAAATGTATGCAAGTAATATTCATGCAAGGATTGACAAGGATAGCTTTATGGCTATTTTGTAGAAAGCAATATTGGACAGTAAATACAGTAAGTAGATTGCAAAGCACAATTTTAAAGATTAATACATAAGTAATCAAGTTTCTTTGAAACGACTAGTGAACACCTGCTCACTTCCCAACCATCAACCATCTACTGTGATACCACCAACCCATTCCAACAACTTTGACAAAAGTCTACCCCGTGTGAAATCACGGGCATTGTCCATAACCCGGGACATGGCTATTCAATAGTTTTACACTCTGCAGAGGTTGTACAACTTGACCCACAAGACACGTAATTCTCTAGTTTGTTCGGCATAATTCTATGCCACCGCTCACTATCTTAAGTAAGCGCCTAGAGTACGTGACAAGGCTTTTTACAAAGTTCTATTTTCACCGGTTCTGCTTCGCTAAGGTTTCACTACTACTGAAGTCTCATCACAGATGGTTCGAAACCATCATCACGCATTTGCTTCCAACCGCCTATATTTGTTGGTCTGTGATAACGGTAGTTATCACGCACGGTTCAAAACCGCTCAGTGATACGCACTATCACATATGGTTTTTGTTGAAACCGTGCTGTGAAGGCTATTATCACGAGCGGTTCTTATTCGTAACAAATGCGTGATGAAGTTTTCCTGAGCGGTTCGAACAAGAACCGCCGTGATGAGTTTTCACGCATTCGTTCTTGTTCGTAACCATCTCGTGATAGCCTTTTACGTGCAAAAACCGAAAACTTGCTAAAACTTCAGAGGTCGCTTTTGAGGCCCTAAACGACCTTTTTGAGGGTTTTCACTTTGTCCGAGTCTCGCTGAGCCTCGCGAATGAATTTGATATGAACTTAATTATTTTCGAATTGAACTTTTTGTTAGCTTTCCAACGAGCCAAAGAACGTCGCAATCCGAGTTCGTATGCAAAAGTTATGACGGTTTTACCAAACAGTGCGCGATCTACCATCTATATTTTTGCCCAAACCAAATAACTCAACATGAACTACACATGCACAGAGAGCCTCCAACAATAAACCACAGCATCACCCACATCACAGTAGCATCAACTCAATCCATTTACAGAGCACTAACACTAGCTCTTAGTAATCCACATCACAAAGCAAAGGGGAGTAGAGAGAGCGAGGTCGTGGGAGGCCAGGCGACAAGTGGGCGAGGCCGAGGGTGACGAGGTTGTGGGAGGCCAAGGACGACGAGGCCGGGCGAGGTGGAGGAGGCCGGGGCGACTTGTTCGGAGGCCGCAGGACGATGAGGTCAGCATGAGCGGGAGGAGCGCCCGGGTGACAAGCTCGGGAGGCCGGCCAAAGTGAAGGAGGAGAAACGGCAGAGGAGGAAATGGAGGTATGAGGTGTGAGAGCAGAGACGGTAGAGGCGCAAGGTTATATGAAGCGAGTTTCGCAGCCCGCCCATTATGTCCAAATTTCGCTTCGCCTAACAATCGAGACGGTTCTTGTTAAGAACCGCTCAGGATAAGTAACTATCACAGATGGTTTTTAATAGAACTGCTCAGTGATCATTCACGCAGCTTCTAGTTACAAACCGCTCGTTGATATCGGTGATTATCACATACGGTTTTTTAATAGAACTGCTCAGGAATGATCATGACGCTTTATTAAAAAACGCTCAGTAATAGGTGCGTATCACAGACGGTTTATAATAAGAACCGTCTGTGATAGGCTATGCCCGGTCCCGATAGACCCAACACAGACGATTCCATAGGAACCGTCTGTGATGGGGCGTCTACTATAGCCTGTTTTGTAGTAGTGTTTGCCTCGATCTGGCCCCCTCTTGCGCCGTTCCCAACCAAAACAGAACCGAACCAAAACTTTGCTAATTAGTTGGCCAGGTCCACCCCATAAATAAACTTGTGGATGCACGGTATGGCCCAGATCAATGGCGCACAAAATTAAGTCCTTAGTGGTTACTCAGACGAGGCAACCTCATCCCAAAATCATCCCCTTTACTGCAGGATCACTCGCTAGAGTATAAATCATTTGGGTTCAACCCTACTAGAATGACCACCCTAGTCATAGCACAACAAATTTTAGTTAAGGCGACAACGAATGTCGTGGTCTCACACAGACCACACTTCATTTTAATCGGCAACCTTGGTCGCTACTACACAAGCCACAAACCGATTGTCTTTGAGGGTAAACTAATATTGAATGATTCATGGCGAGACCGGCGTCTACCAAAGCATGGCTAAGCAACACGATACCCATGTTGGTAGTACAATAATGTCCAACTAAAATAATTCATCCTAGGGTGTCCAAGGATTTATGTCATTCAAGGATACATGTCAATTGCAATTTATCAAGAGGCGATAAGGCAATTAGGTAATTAACTAATCAAGAAACCATTTGTTATAAAATTAGCAATGCATGTTTATATCAAACAATATACTTTTATAAATTTGGTTCAATATGATCAAAGCTCTCGACTTGCCTTCGTTTGAAGAGTAGAGGTGCTTTGGTCGTCGGATCTGCGAAATCGTCCCAAAACACCAAGATCTATACGCATGCGAACAAAAGGTAAATAAATAAAACAACTCCAAATAAAATCTAAATAAATACCAAATAAATACTAATAGGAAGATAACGAATTTAGATGAATTTAGAAATTTGAATCACTCAAATCGGAGTTTGAATGGAGAAGTTATGACCAAAGGAAGATAGAGAATTGCATAAAATCAAGAAAAAGGGTTTTCTCGATTTACGAATTATTTTCCAAAAGGAAAAGAAAAGAAAATGCCACTTGCGTGGCATCCTTTGGACAGCCACGCATGCACATGCGATGATGTGGTGCCGACTAGGCATGACTCGCGCCACGTGGCTCAGCCGTGTCGGCGAGTGGTGACCACGGGCGAGGGGTCCGCCGGCTGATCCGGCGCCCAGCCGACGGCGGAGGGCCCTCGCGAAGAGGAGCCGTGGCGTCTTTAGTGCTCACCAGTTTTGGGGCAGCGGCGCAGGGAGATCGGCGAGAAGCGAGGCGGCGGCGGCGATAGTTGAACGCGTGTGCAAGCGCTCGGTAAAACTCGGGGCGAAGTGGTTACGCGGGAAGCCGTGTGACTTGGCGATCTCTGGGCGGTCAAGGCGCGGAGGAGGCTCGGCGGCGGATCTTGGTGGAGTGAAGCTTCGGTGGTGGCGGCGGAATCGCGAATCAGCCACGAGAAGGCGAGAGAGCGAGTGGGTGGGAGAGCTAAAGGCTCAAGACACGGTGCGCTCCTTAAATAGGTCGAGGGATGGCGGAGGAGGAGGGCGTGGAGGTCGCCCGGCCATTAATGGCGGCTTGACCGTGGGCATGGGGAGCGAGGCTAGCGGCGGCATGGGGAAAGTAGAGGCGGCGTGGCGCGAGTAGATCGCGCCTCAATCACGCCACGTCAGGCTGACGCTTGGCTGCTGCAGTGCTAGCAAAGCTTGGCGAAGCCATGGCGGCATGGGTATTGGCGCTCAGACGCCTCGGATGATTTAAGAAGACCCGGGACACAGGGCGGGCGGTGGGCGCGAGGTCGGAGGTGACCATAGTGCCAGATGAGAATGGACAGGCATGGCGAGGAAGGACGGCGTTGGCGAGATTCATGCGATCATGGGTGCTATATCCGCGAGGAGGAAGATGACACTGGCGGTGACAAAGCGGCCCCCTGCACAGCGGCTGGCAGAGGGAGCAAAGCGGGAATTTGCCTTTGCCCGGCTCGGAGTATGATTTGGAGCTGTGAGGCCCCTTGTCGCTCACGGCCAAAACTTATTTTGAGCTTTTGACATGAGGCTTTTAGCCTTTAGTCTTGCTCTTGACCTTCTTGGCCTTCTTATCCTTCTTCACGCTACATCCGCCTACTCCCCGAGTGTCATTATCGTCACGATCAATCGTTCGATTCCATTCGATCGTTTCTGCAGCAGTTGCATAATGGTCGCCCATTTCAAAGAGCTCGGCGATAGTAACTGGAGAATTTAGTACGATACCCTCTATGATTCTTCGATTGTGGACACCCCACTTGAATGCTCTGATGACAGAAGAGTCAGAAACTTCAGGAATGGAATTACGAACCTGGCCGAAATGCTTGATAAATTGGTGCAAAGTCTGCGTGAATTACATTTGCAGATTACGTGTAGGTCATCCTCCTTTCCTAGATGGTTGTAGGTGCCCCGGAAGTTGGCTAGTGGTATATCGTAGAGGTGCTGCCACGAGTAGATCAACTCCTGTGGTTGATTTAACAACCACGACTGAGTTGATCCTTCAAGCACAGCAAGAAGGTAGTTAACCATGACATGATCTCCTTCTCTTGCTGCTCGAACAACAGTGGTATAGATTTGAAGAAACTCGATTGGATTTTTGACCCAACAAACTTCTCCATGTTGACCGTTGAAAGCGTGGCGGCCCGTTAATCGCTTTCGAGGTCGGTAGCGTCAATATCTGGTAATAATGTCATGGCCTTCTTTGCGGGAAAAAAGGTTGATATCACCAGTCGATCGTGCTCGACGACACCCAGTGGTAGGTGGATCTTACCTATCATAGGTTTCAACCCTAAGAGGGTAATATTCCTCGTACTTCATCTGCTGTTGCAGATTTCTCGAAAGAAGTCGTGAACGGCCACCTTCCCCAGGAATTTGCTGACAACGGTTGTTCGAGGGACTCTTCTCCGACTAGAGTCTTGGTTAGGAGACCGACCAAACCTGTTGTCTTGTCATTCTTCATTAGGAGAGTCATTTGAATTACTAGCGTTCGATGGAGTTGTTCTGGTACGACTACTGGAACAGTTCGTCGAGTTTGCTCAAGCCTGATAATCGTGTCCCGAAGTCTTCGTGGGATGTCTTGGCGAAGAGGTTGTAGCCTAGCGCTTGTCCAAGCTATTAAGTCGGAGTTTTCAATCGGTCCTTGATCT